>CM023453.1:183554245-184054245 GCA_013339765.2 Haemaphysalis longicornis
TCGCTCGCACAACGATTTGCAACCTTTTTATGGGGAGCAAACTTTGGTATGTGTTAAGGTACTCCACTCTTCACGGGCAAACGTCCAAAAGTCACATCGTGTTTTCGCAGTTTTTGTTTGGGGATCAACCTGGGAGAGGATGAGTCGTACAAATCTCTTTCGACGTGTACGGGAAGGGGGGTTAGGTTTAATGCATCTCTTTTTACGTCAGTTGGAAAACCGCTTTCTGTTTTGGAGGGATGTAAAGGATCCCTTTCTGCGCACCGTTTGCCAAAGTGAGATTAGGCAGGGTTTTGCCTGAGTTGTTCGTTACGACATTGTGTATGCCAGGTGGTATCCGTGGCTATCTGAGAGAAGTTGTGGACTCGTGACGTTTTCTACGCTCACGGTTTTCGTTAGAGTATTTGAGCGCAGTCACTAGGAAGAGACTGTATAACGGTCTCGGCGACACTGTTTTCCTCATTCCTATGTATTCCTGTTTTTCCCATTCCTCACTCGGCTGGCACGGGTCGAGATGTGTTAAACCGGGTTAAAAGAATGCCAGTTGCACCGGGATGTAAAACATTTTTCTTTCAACTACACACCGGGACACTCCTTGTGAAAACATGGATGCAAGAAAAGGGCTTTTTATGCCGTGGGTGTGAACAGTGTTGGTATGCAAACAAACCGGAAACCATTGAACATGTTTTCATTGACTGCTGGGACGGGGTTCTTCTTCTGGGATGTGCTGCAACGTACGCTGAAAAAGATCTGCCAATCGATGCCCATGGTATTCGGTATTGGTATGTTGAACATGATGATGATGGCGCCCCTCTAAATCTAATAACGTTACTAGGTCTGCACAGTATATGGAGGTGCCGAATGGCAGTCCGCCACTCGGACATTGATGTGGCGGCCAGTAAATGAGTATTTCCGAGAGGCCATATTCTCTTTTCTTGAAGTTCAAAGGTACTGCCAATGTGTTCCAGACTGGTTGTCACAAGTGGAGAAGTTACCAAAAATGAAAATATTTTATCAGTCAGCACTGTATCCTAGAGTGAAACAGTGATTTTATGTCTTGTGTAATGGGTTTGTTTTGTTGTTGTGTATTATTTGATTTTTTATGTGATTTTTTGTTTCTTGGCAAAAACCAAGGGGAGGCTGAGACAAAAGGCGAACGTGGCCTGACAGAGCCTCAGCCACCCGATTTACAGCGTACATAACAACACGTCTTTTCACAAATTTAAGCATGATAGCACAATCGTAACAGAGAAATAGCACAAAGCAAAGTCATTACTACATTTCTTATGTATTATACAAAGCATAGGTCTCAAATTCACAAATGGATCGCAATGTACACTTAAACGCAGTAATTCGTACGCATGAACTTTCATCAGTTACACTACTATGTCACAATTACGTATTAATATATTTTTGTTTGTAATTGTTTTTAATTTCTACCTTTAGGGGAACATGTAGACATATACTTCGAACCCTTAATTATATATCAGTATTGCGAGCGTTTTGTTTAGGTAACACTTCTTTGACCTGTTTTTTAAACGTAAGTTCACTGGCGTCGAAGTTTAATTTTTCTCCTAATTTATTTAATACTTCAGTTGACTGGTACAGGAAATATTGCTCACCATAGTTCGTTCTTACTTTTGGAGTGTGCCGTATTGTATGCCTGAGATGGTAGCCAGAAGATTTATTGTTAACTTGATTGTGGGTCTTTTGCTTATAAATGGTGTGCAGAACCTTCATTTAATAGATTTGGTCAGCACGAAGCATTGAATATTCACTAAATAAAGGACTTGTCCTCAAATCTGCGTAACAGCCACGATAATCTAAATATATGCGCAAATGTTTGTAACAGCGGTGTTTGTCTGGAAATAAAGAAAAAAAAACGGTCGTAGTTCAATGGGTAAGACGACTGACAATAATTCTGTCTGGTCTACCGGACACAGGCTCGAATCCTGCCGGTGCCGGTGCCTGTGCGGTTTTTTGCGATTGTAAATGCTATGCGCACGGACACGGACGGACATTGTGCGGTCAGAATGCACTCCGCACCTAAAACACTGAGCAACTGCGTTTGTCCGAACAATAAACCTACCATTGTTTATCACCTTGTTTTTTCGAACATTACCGGAGGAGAACAAGGGAGAGGACGCGCCTACCCCCAGTTCTCCCCTCGCCTGCAAGAAACAGGCGGCGTTGTGCAAAACGCACCTACGGAGCTGATTACTTGCAGATAGCTTAGCAAAATTTCCCCTCTTGCTTCTGCCAGGGCCGCGCCTGTTATCTCAACCTGCTTAGTACAGTAAGCCACGGTGGTATCTAACCATTGGTGTGGCAAGCGCACTCACGATAAGATAAAACGGCAAGGATCCCAGTGAACAACAAAACTATTTCGCTGTTTCTTTTTTAAACGAAGTGAAAAGATTGCAATGATGGCTGGTGCTGACGCATGCATCCTGGCGCACGCAGCGCGCTTTTCGGTGAATGCTGCATTCAGGGGCAAAACTCTCGCAGCATCAGCTCCCTCCTCCCCCCGCCCCCAAGGTCAATTAAGAAACCGCGCCGCCACTTGAGGCGCCGATTCGCACGGCCAACGAAATCACTGATTCGGACCGCGGAATACATAGTACGTGATATGGACAGTTAAAAATCAATGCTGATATGATGGAAGACGAAATCAATAATTATCCAGACAAAGATTGGGAGTACGACGAAATGATCGCGAATGAAGCCAAGCAATGAAACCGATGGAAAGGAAAGAGAAAGCCGAGAAGCTGGCGGAATAAGGAAATAAAAGAGGCTACTGGGCAGCGAAAAAAGGCGTTGAGAGAACGTAGAGAGGAAAAAAGGCGTCGAGAGAACGTAGAGAGGAAAAAAGAACTGGTATGGAACCGGAGGTAGCCAATGAAAAATGGGATATCTACCGGAAAAAGAAAGAAAAGACTAGCTGTGGAGAAGCAAATGGGGCAAGTAAAGATCAAGCAGAAAAGCGAACAATGGATGGCAGACATACGGAAGGAGGTCAAAAGCACACCCATGAAGTTTTGGAACCATGAAAAATTGCGCCCACCTCCCCGCGAGGGGAACCCTGTGTAGATGCGACGCATCGTGGGGTTCACTTGGTGTTTCCGTTGGATGATTCTGAAATCGCGTGAAACGTGTCGGGAACGCGTATGATTATTATGTTTTATCATTATTAGTATGTTTTATTGGCCAATCTTCGTCAATCTCTCTAAGTGGTATGCTTGTGGCTTCGCTGTCGCAACGACCTTTACTCCATCATTGTTGCTGTAAGTGGGAGCTTATTTTCTTTTATTGCAAGTGTTAATCATTGCCCCATCATGCGTTGTATCAGTAGCATTTTGACGTAGTTTTAGTGATTCAAGGATCTAAGGCACGTTCGTAGCATTTGATTCTGTCTAGGTTTTGTGGCGCATACATACAAGCAAAAAAGGCATGTATGTATGCGCCGGGCGAAGTCAATAAGAAGCCTCCATGGGGATTTCTCAAAGAGGTCGTGGAGTCATTTAACTTTCTTACCGCGCGGTTTTCCCTTGGAATATCTGTTCAGCATGTCAAGGAAAACTATGACGAACACTCTTATTGAAAGTCTATTCCCGGTGCCTGTTTATCGCCAGCCTTACTTAGGCCACCAGAAAAGCAATATTTTAAAACGCCTAATGAGCATATGTATCCCGCCAAATGCAAAAACATTTTTCTTCAAGCTTGTTTCTTCCACACTCCCAGTTAAGACATGGCTACGCGAAAAAGAAATGTCTATTCCTTGGTCGGACAATTGTCGCCTCTGTAATCAACCAGAGGCAATTGATCATTGTTTTGTGTTGTGCCGGGACGCTGTGTTCTTCTGGGACATTTTGCAGCGGACACTAAAAAAGGACATTCACATCACCCCGTACACCATTCGCTTCCTGCCATTTGAAGATGTTAATCGGGTGCCATATGACGTTTTCGTTCTCCTAGGATTGTTTAGCTTGTGGAAGTGCCGCATGACTGATCGGCATGCGGAACCCCCTAGGCCGACCAAGTGCATTTTTCGGGAACAGGCGGCGTTGGTGCGGAGCGTTTATGCTGCGCAGAGTGATCCACCAGAGTGGCTGCCTCTTTTGGATGCGTGTGTTTGCTTGCCTGAGTTTTGATCTTTGTTCGACTGCTGTCTGTTAGTGTTTATATTGTGTGTTAAGTGTCTTGTCTTTTGAAGTTTTATAAAATTTCCATGCATTAAAGAAAAAAAAGGTTTTGTGGCGCAGTGGGAAGAGCACCATGTACCTCGCGTTCGGCCCACAGGGTCGTGGGATCGAAACCGGGCGCCGCTAACTATTATTTTTTTTATAATGTAGGGGGAGGGGTGTGGACGGACAACTCCGTATGGAGGGAGAAGGCGAGTGAATGAGATGCAGTCGCATCTAAAATTACAAGGCTCAAGAAACGCTATTCATCAATTCTTGATTGATAAGGAGGGGAACATTTAGAAGGAGAGCAGGCGCTGGCGCATATTCATCACCCGCTGCGGTGGCTCAGCGGCTAAGGCGTTCTGCTGCTGAGCAACAAGAGGGCGCGGGTTCGATTCCCGGCCACGGCGGACGCTTTTTTGACGAAGGCGAAAAGCAAAAACGCCCGTGTGTTCGAGATTTCGGGGCACGTTAAAGATCCCCAGCTGGTCAAAATACGGAGCCCTCCACTACGGCATGCCTTATCGCATGTGCAGCGTAGGCGCGTTAAACCCCATAATCAATCAAATCAATTGCATAGTGATCAAGTGATTAGTAAGACGTTTAGGGAAATAGAGATACGGAAGCCTGTACAGTAACTTAAGTGCCACAGAAGACTTCAGAAAGAAAAGCAAGTTTGAGAAATCTTGATTAGTAAAAAGCAGAGCAAAAGGTTTCCCCCAAACAGCACTGGGCCCGGACGGAACACAATGCACCTGACAAACCTGCTTGGACTTAAAAGTAAGGCATCGTTTATGAGGGCAATAGACAAGGTGATATAAACCAAACAAATCCGGTGGATTGGCTGGAAGGTATGACGAATTTAGTATAACAAGGCAGAGGCAACAAAGCCAGTATTGATTCATACGGACCACCCAGTGGTGTATAGATTGGTAAAGCAGGCGATAAAATCAGAAATTCAAGCATGGCTGAAAGAAAATGAAATTTTAGGGGAACTGCACAATGGGTTTAGACAAGACAGGCGATTCGATGATAATTTGTTCGCGATAACACAGCGCATTGAAATCGCGAAAGCGCAGAATAGACCATTAGGATTACGTTCTGAGTCAATGCAGGGACATATGACAAGGTAAACAGAGAACTGCTGTGGAGAATGCTGAAACTTGAGGGATGAGATGACGAGTTAGTAAAGTTCCTTATAGCAATTTATATAGGTAATAGAGCGCACCTGACGTGAGAAAGGAAGAAATGCGCAAAGCAGGTCATTATCCATGGGGGACTGAAACAGGGATGCCCTTTGAGCCCAATATTTGTTTATTCTTCACATGGCAGGGTTAGAAAAGAAAATGAGAGCTCGCTTCTGGGCTAGTTGGTACATTATTTCTTGCAAAAACACTGCGCTAAATTGAAATTACGAAGACGAAGGACGGCGGAACACGCGATGCACACTTACGAAAGCGCAAACTATCAACTGGCCATTATTTTCCGACCCTATAGGAAAACACTGGAAATATAAACATAGAAACAGAAACGTTCAAAACCCCGAACAAAACCCTATCTGTGTTAAGTTCTTGATAGTTGTTATCGTCACTTCACTTTTTGCGCGGTCTCACTCACAGCTGGCCACGTGCGCTCGTCGTCCCCTCTCTCTGGCTCACTGTCGCACGGGGAACATCTTTCCGCACAAGGTGAATTTCCTTGTTTTTTTAGAATCTACCGATGGTTGGCTGACGCATGCGCCTGGGTCTCTCCGATGCCATACTAAAGGCTTCAATAACTTCCCTGGTTCTTCCTGCTGTGGGAGCGTGCCAATACTGTTGTTTCATTGAACAGGGGTTCGCATTCGCATTTTTTGCAGTGATCGGCCAAATGCCCGGGCGCTTGTAGCTTGGCGCACGCGTTCTTATGCTCCCGCAGCCGCTCGTTCAGGCACCTTCCAGTTTGTCCTATATAGGACCTCCCACAGTCCAACGGAATTTTGTAGACGACTTCTGTCTCGCACCCCACGGAGGGGTTTCTGTGTTTCACCTCACAGCGTGGGCGTTCAGCGTCTTCCTTGTTCACCCGCTTGCACAGTCCTTTCAGCTTGTGTGGGGCGGAAAAACAACTTTAACATCGTACCTTTCGGCAACCTTTTTCAGCCCGTGTGAGACGTTGTGAAAGCTTAAACGTAAAGGTTAAACGCGGCGTTGGGCGTCAGCAAGAGAAGAAAAATTGCTCCCACACGACTCTGGGCATCAAACTGGTCAAACGAGGAATAGCCACAGCGTGCATAACGCAGGCTTTGTCCAAAGTCTCTGCCACCACGCGCGCGTAAAAGAAAGTCTGAATGTGCCGATCGGGCTGGCTCAAAGAAAGCGGCTTTCCAGAACCACTCCTTTAGGAGTGGCAGAGATTGCTTGAAAAAGTTAAACGCGGGCGTTGGGCGTCACCAAGAGAAGGATGACAGGAAGACCACTGGCAGTCATTCCGTACATCCACAACGTCTCACACGGGCTGAAAAAGGTTGCCGAAAGGTACGATGTTAAAGTTGCTTTTTCCGCCCCACACAAGCTGAAAGGACTGTGCAAGCGGGTGAACAAGGATGACGCTGAACGCCCACGCTGTGAGGTTGAAACACCGAAACCCCTTCGTGGGTGCGAGTCAGAAGTCGTCTACAAATTCCGTTGGACTGTGGGAGGTCCTATATAGGACAAACTGGAAGGTGCCTGAACGAGCGGCTGCGGGAGCATAAGAACTCTGTGCGCCAAGCTACATGCGCCCGGGCATTTGGCCGATCACTGCAAAAAATGCGAATGCGAACCCCTGTTCAATGAAACAACAGTATTGGCACGCTCCCACAGCAGGAAGACCAGGGAAGTTATTGAAGCCTTTAGTATGGCATCGGAGAGACCAGGCGCATGCGTCAGCCAACCATCGGTGATTCTGAAAAACAAGGAAATTCACCTTGTGCGGAAAGATGTTCCCCGTGCGACAGTGAGCCAGAGAGAGGGGACGACGAGGGCACGTGGCCAGCTGTGAGTGAGACCGCGCAATAAAGTGAAGTGACGATAACAACTATCAAGAACTTAACACAGATAGGGTTTTGTTCGGGGTTTGAACGTTCTGTTTCTATGTTTATATTTCCAGTGTTTTCCTATAGGGTCGGAAAATAAAGGCCAGTTGATAGTTTGCGCTTTCGTAAGTGTGCATCGCGTGTTCCGCCGTCCTTCGTCTTCGTAATTTCAATTTAGCGCAGTGTTTTTGCAAGAAATTAGAAAAGAAACTACCTAACGCATACGTCGCAGGCGGAAGTGGTACAACAGCGTATTCTGGGAATGTTGTATGCAGACGACACTGTTCTTTCAGCGTAGAACCAGGCGATATGGAACGGCTCGTAAATTTTAGCGGTAATGAAGCCACTGACCTCGGGTTATATTTTGGCGCAGAAAATCGGGAATAATGGTTTTTCCTGACACTAGCACTGACGCACGGTAAATCCAGCATGCATGGCGAATTACCCACAGTCAAGGGATATAAATATTTCCGAGTGTGGATAAACGAAGGGGATAACTACTTAATAAGAACGGGCGAGGAGCAACTTCAGGTTAAAGGAGCCATGAATACAAAATACAAGTTGGGTTTATTAGAAAGACTGCTTAGTCCCGATAACAATGATACCAATATCATCGCAATCTTCGAACAAATAACGGAGATATTAAAGAGAATGTGTGAAGCAGTCGCAACCCCCTAGCCAATTTCCCGCAACTTTTCTATGACGTCACGGAACCTTGTTTGCGCGATTGGCGGCCGCCTAACTGACCTGTCGCGACGAGATATGACTTGACGTCTGTAATGGGGCCTCTAGTTCCATTTGACCGCATCACTTGAATGATAATGTGCAGTTAACGCACTGAAAATTCTGTCTTATTGTTGGCCTGTATGACGTCATTCTTGCTCATAACACGTCACTGTGGCGCAAAATTTGAAAGTTTTTAAATACTTCTTGCTTTGTTTTCGTTAAAAAACATCTTTTGTGGCTGTAATGGAACTGAGTGAGATACTGAATCTTAGTTCTTTCAAATTAAACGAAGTTGTATATTCTCTTCATGGCTCCTTTAAGGGAAAGTGAAACAAAGCTCTAATGAAGCATTGAGCTGTGTGGGCGGATCACAAATATGAAGTAGTGAGAGGAATGTGAAAAGACATAATGGTTCCACGAGAATGAAAATGCGAGACCCAGATTGCATATGTGACACTGTTTCAAATCAGACGTTCTATCAGGCTTTGAAGTGAACCAGAGAACGGTAGGCCGTTTGGCCCTAGGAATGCATGGAAAAACAACCAACGAAGCAGTGCAGGGAGACATGGGCTGGGCGTCGTTTGAAGTTCGAGTAAAATATGTTTTGAGAAGAGGTTGAGAGCAATGTTGGCAGCTAAAGTTTTTAGGTACTTCTACAGTAGCCGACCGATTTTCCGGACCTGGAGGGGAACGAAAAATAGTGCGAATAAAAAGCAGTAAGAAAAATCCGTGAGTCATTATACTCCTATAGGACAAACTGGCGGTTCCTCGGGAAAGTCCGAAATATCCTGCAAGTCCGAACGTGCGGAGTCAGACAACACGGTTGGCTACGGTACATGAAAAGCGGGGGCACGCAGTGGCTAAGGAGGACTAGAAGTCTAGCGAAGAAATACCGAAAGAAGAGTGGAGAAGCCAAGACAGCCAAGGGAACCAAAAAGGAGGCAAGGCAGATAGAAATGAATAAATGAAAGAACAAATGGAATGAAAACCGCTCATAAAGGCGGTTTTATGAGCGACCGACAAAGCCCGACAGGCATGGTGAAAAACAAGAAGGCGTAGGAGCACCTCCTGGGGAACGCTAAACAAACTGTCAACTATTTTGAATAGTTTCCGAGAAGCAGGGCGGGCCGCCGGATATAAAAGCACGCAGGAAGGCTACGGAGCGGGGAAGGGTAGGAGAGATCAGCGGGAGAGTGGCTGTTTGGCCATTTTTCGCTAACGCGTTAGGCAATGATTATACCGGCGGCGTTGCTAGCTTACTTCTTCGTACGTCATTAACCAACTAGCCAGCCCTGAAGTCCTACTAAATCAAATTTTCTGTATAGCTTGCCTGTCGTGCAGAAACCCCACGTGAAAAGATGGGCTACGTGAAGAAATTAAACGTACAAGTCATGCAGCGAAGACGCGTTTTCGCATTTCCAGCAAAGTTTAGCAAAAAGAAGATATTAATGGGGTAGGAGAGTTCTGGGAGAGCGTTGGGGAGGGCTTCGCGGACCCCTGAAATGCCCCCACCGACCCTCTGGGGTCCGCGGACCCCCATTTAAGAACCTTTGTGCTAGAGTAACCATCGAAATCCACATGACGGAAATATTCGGCTTCCAGAAGCCCTAGAATTTAAGGGTAGCACAGAGGGAGTTCTCTTCACGGCTGTCGAAGCGAGGTGAGAGAAGATTTGAATGCTGGTGGACGAAAAGCAGAGAGGGGAATATTGCCTAGGACAGCTACCATCTGTAACTGAAAAAAATAAGTATTCTGTTCGTAATCTAAGAGCAGCGGATGCATTAAACGGAAACAGTGAAACATAGGTATATTAGTTTTTTTTTGTAAGATGACACGTCATCACCCCCGTTACAAAGGGAATACCACTATCAATCATCAATCATCATCGAATACAGTAAGGGCAAGTGGGAGCAGTGAGGGAGGGTTCAGAGGCAACAGAGACAGGGGAAGTGAATTTTGGGGAGGGAAGGAATGTGGAGGGGGAGGAATAGGGAGCTATGAGGTATAGATGGTATTCAATAAAAATATGGCTGGCGATTCTTTCTTTTGGCGACATTGAAAACCGCTGTGACAGTGCCCACTGTGGCTTCGCATGCGTCAACACCCCGAAGAAAAAACAACTGGGCCCGGGGTCCATCGTCTGCGCCAGTACTACCCGAATATCCGACGTGGCGTCAACAGATGTGGATAATCGCAGTGAAATTGTGTGGTGACGCTCGACTTGCCCCTGAGAACTCTGCATCAGCACCGGAGAAAGGAGCCGCGCTTACGAAAGAACGCGCAGGACGCACACAATGCCTACAATGCGGCGCCGTTGCCGGCAAACACGGGTATCGACATGTGCGCCCGAACCATACCAACGGCAGAGCCGTTCACTACAAGAGCCCAAAAAATTGGCCGCGCATCTGCTCGTTTCGTCGCAAATGTGGACAAAAGACGATAATCTTTGTCGACATTTGCCAAGTAAACGCCCCCCTTCGCTTTTCCGCTCACCTCTCATGTTGTTCCTCTTGCGTCGCGCTCCTCCCAAGGTAACCACGCTAAAGGTTTGCTCCAGTCAATTTACATTTACCGCGTTCCACTGCTCCAGGCCGGGTGCCTCGACCACAGCGCTGCCGTACGGCGGAGACGCGGCTGAATCGAGGGGCCCTACTTCAACGTTTATAGAACTACGTTTCCCTAGTCCATGTGCGTTCCAAGCAGAACGTGGAACCTATCTAGTGGTACCTTTCATAACTGTTGCCGCTTGAGTCCTTAAAATGCCGCCAGAAGCTATAGTGGCGCGGGCGGCAGCAGGCGACAGTGTGAACTTTTTTTTTTCTGCAGTATATGCAGTATTTCATTTCGCAACAATCAAGTATCTATGAATTTTTATAGGACGCTGTAAATATTCCTTTTGTATCAATTTCTCATTCAACTATGTTGAAAAGTATGAAAATATGAACCAGACTTAGACGTTTAGATTTCGCTGTGAGTATATAAGACTATTGCGCAGACTTCGTTTCACTTTGGCCGGGTGGCTGAATCGAGTCACAGACAGACAGACATACAGACAAAGCAAAGGAGCCCAAGAAAGACTACCGTCTTTAAGAATGCTTACGAAGAAATTGTGACCTTTGACGCACACGCCGATTGAGATACAATGGTGGCGTAGCAGTGAGTGCATTGTTAGTTCGGAGACCAACGACATCTATCAGGAAGTGGCCGACCATGCGACGTGGCCTTAGCAACGGGAAGGCGTAGGCACCAGCATGCGCGCCACGCCAGTGAATACAATGTATACGTTACCCAAACACAGCTTTTCAACGCCATCTGGTGGTGCAAAGCAAGCAGCCAGGTGGCCATATTTCATGTGCCTTGAATCTAGCTAGAATCTTGGCTTACTGTGACATCAGTTTACAGCGCATGCAATTCTAAGATGCTTCACGAAGCCAACATCTAAGGTTAGAAGCCACAACCAAACAGCCCATGAACATTGGGAGGCATATCATATAAAAAGAGATGGCAATGACTGCGCCTATGACAGGTCTATTTCCCTTTACAATTCGCAGTACGTCCATAGACTGATATACATTGTCTCGATATGTGCTCGACTTGTTTGCGCATCGCTGCTGTACATGACATCGCATCCCACTGCAGTAAAGCAGTGCTGAGTGCTGAGTAGCACTTGTCCCGTCCCCTCTCATGGGTTCGTGTTTGAACCATGTTGTTGTCAATCTGCCGACCAGGACTGCAACAATATCCTTGCCGTTTGCTCGCTTGCAATTTGCGGCCAACTCCTTAGCAAGGTGGCCACATATTTGCTTTTGAAAGAGCATATACTGGTCAATTAGTAGCAATACTTTCCCAGTATTACATGTCATAGTGGAGGCACAAAGCATGTCCAAGAAACACTTTTGGTTTCACGTATTTGTCGCTCGTGTGAATCTGCTTTACTCAAGGTTTTAATGGAACCAAATCACTCAGAATTAACAAGGACAAATCCACAAGGCCTACAGCCAAGTCTGGTCCTTAAAAATAGGTGCCACTATCTTTGGTCAAGTAGGGCCACGGAAATCTGTCACAGCATGCTTTAGCACCGGTCATTCAGCCGTGCAACACCCATTTTCGGCTAAACTCTAACACTCCTACTTTCGACGTCATGCAGATGCCGGAGCACGCTCAGAAGTTTGCAAAGAAAATGTCCAGCCAGGATTGCGAAACGCTAGGAAATGCAAGACTCAGAAATAAAAACACTCACGAGCGCTCCAGTACAGGAAGGACCCTCCCGAAGGCGATGGCCGGGATTTCATCGACAACTTCGATTACTTTCACTGTAAAAAAAAAAAAAAACAGCAGACGCGAGGAGTTTAATTTGCGTCTTTTAGCAATAGCTGTCAGTTCAGCCAATCACCCATACAGATCCTTGTGAAATAATATTTCACTAAGTACACGCAATTATATGAACTAAGTTTCTGCAGGTCATTACATCGGAACCAAATGATGAGAAATTTCACTAAGCACTGGTCACTTACGCATGATTTTTTAACGAAATAAAAATGTGAAATGTAAGTGACCCCTACTGGTCGTGCCTTAATGGCTTTTCTGATCAATAAAATTCAAATAGAACCGAAATACTTGGCACTTAAAGTCGAAAACGTTTTCCTTTTACTCTTATTAAGACCTATAATAACTATAATTCAGCAATACCTGTGCGGATACCTCGGCAAAGTTGGCGCAGCCCACTCAAACTCCCTCACAATTTTTCGTTTTCGAATCACCACTCACTCAAACGCAGACTCAATGCTCAGCAGCACATCTGCGCTCACTCAAACTCAAACTCACATTGAGCGCTAAACTCAGAACTCACTCGTACTCAAAACTCAAAATGTACTCAGAACTCAAAATGTACTCAAACTCAAAATGTACAAAAAACTCAATATGCCCTCAGAACTAAAAATGTACTCAAACTCAAAATGTACTCAAAACTTAAAACGTACTCAAACTCAAAATGAACTCAAAACTCAAAATGACTCAAAACTCAAAATGTACTCAAACTCAAAATGTACTCAAACTCAAAATGGACTCAAAACTCAAAATGTACTCAAAACTCAAGATGTACTCAGAACTGAAAATGTACTGCAACTCAAAAGGTACTCAAAACTGAAAATGCACTCGAACTCAAAATGTACTCGAACTCAAATTGGACTCAAAATGTACTCAAAACTCAAAATGAACTCAGAACTCAAAATGGGCTGAGAACTCGAAATGAATTCAGAACTCAAATGGCCTAACAACTCTCTCCTGCTAGGAATTTACTCGGGCTCAGATGGACTCTGATTTCATTATCATTCAGTGTTTTCAAATTCACCCGTGGTGAAAATATTACGGGTGCAAATTCCCGATCTCAAACTCTTGCTTTCGGCACGACATGACACCGTAGCTCCTGTGGGGTCGGAAACAATTTTCATTGCAGATTAATTACAGCTATAACTGCTTCCCATGATGACTAGCGCTGGTTGCAAGCAATTGTACGTTTATATTGGATACCAAACTTTGATGTAGGCTCCGTGTTCGTGTTCATGACAAAGGCGGTCCAGGCTCGATGGTGTGCTGGGTCCCTGGGTCAAAACAAGCAAGATTGCGCGAGTGGACGTGCGCTCACTGCTCTGTTCATTTACGTCGAAGCTGTTTAGGGTTACGGTTCCGTGCATTCTTGCTCTGCATCCTGATTTTTTGGATTGGAAAACCTTTATTTGTGCCTGTAGTGAGCGCTCACGGGCTTCGACGGGGCCGACGTCGTCTTCGGGGCGCCTGCCGCGCGGACTGGGTCCTCGCTCGCCGTTGCCGGATCGCCAGGCCCCTGCCGTGCTAGCCCCTCGATGACCTGCTGGACGGCCCAGAGCTGATCTTCCTGGTTTTCGCTCCCTGCGGCTGCGTCCAGTCGCGGTGGGGTCCTTCCTGACTTGGCTTCTTCCGGGTGTTTGGCGCAATCCCACATGATGTGCGTGAAGCTTGCCGTCTCTCCTCGACAAACTTTGCACTTGTCGGTCGGTTGCGTCTCATGGCACATGCGATGCATAAGTGGCGTGCTGGGTAGCGAGCCGGTCTGGAGCTGTCTGAATAAAACGGCTTGTTCTCTACTCAATCAACCCCGGGCACGGGGGCGGGAGAGTTCTGCGAGCCAAGCGGAAAGCCTTCGTTATTTCGCTGTACTCCGTCATGCGATCTTTCGTGTTGAACCACGTCGGAAGGTCTGCCGAGGTGCGGTCTGTGAGTGCTCGCGCATCGGCATGTGCCGTCCGTTATGGTTGTCATTGCGGTCGGACGCGTTGCCTGCGTGCGCCGGGAACCACTTGATTGTAACTTTTCTGCCATTTTTGGTAACCATCTGCAGTATGCGTGCGGCTTCCTTTGCTACCATGCCCTTGGCGTAATTTCTTACTGCATGCCTTGAGTCACACAACACTGTGTGGCAGTCGTAGCCCGAGATGGCCAGGGCGATGGCCACCTCCTCTGCTTGTTCAGACTTGGCGCATCTCACGCTTGCGGCCGTCCGCAAGAAGCCGGTCGTGTCAACGACGGCTGCTGTGAAGCCGTTCTTTAGGTTGGTGCACTCGGCCGCGTCCACGTAGCGTGCATGCCTGTCGTTGGCGTGCAGGTCAATCAGGGCCTTCGCCCTCGCTGTCCTTCTTCCCTTGTTGTGCTCGGAGTTCACGTTCTTGGGTATTGGGTCCACCCGGATGTTCTGCTGGATCTCGTCGGGAATGGGGAGTTTCATTTCCGTCCTGTCTGGGTATCTTATTCCTAGGTCCTCCAGTATCTGTCTCCCGGTCCTTGTTGTAGACAGCCGCTCGAGCTGGGCGGCACGCTGTGCCTCCACTATTTCGTCAAGCGTGTTGTGTATTCCCAGTTGCAGGAGACGAGCGGTGCTCGTGGTTTCGTACAGCCCCAGTGCTGCCTTGTATGCTCTGCGGATGAGAATGTTTATCTTGTCGCGCTCGTACTGCAATCACTTGTGGTAGGCGGCTACGTACGTGACGTGGCTCACAACGAACGAGTGGACGAGCCTGATTAGGCTCTCCTCCCTCATGCCGCCTCTTTTGGATGTTACTCGTTTGAGTAGTCGCGTTGCGTTCGCTGCTTTTGCCATGAGCCGGGCGATGGTGTCGCCGTTTCTTCCAAGCGTTTCTATTACCATGCCTAGTATTCTGATCTTGCTGACCTTTGGGATTACGTTGCTTGATCTACTATTGATATTGATCTCCTCGCATTCTCGAGGGGTTGATCTTGGGTTTTCGTTTCCTCACGGGAGGATATACCAAGAGTTCCGATTTGCTAGGCGAGCACCTAAGTCCGGTGCCTTCGAGTTGATCCTGAATTGCGTCGACCGCCGCTTGTAGTGTGGACCACGTGGTGTGGACTCGATGTGGGCGTCGCTGCAACCTACCACCCACACCATCATGTCGTCCGCGTAGATGGTATGTCTGGCGTCTTCGATGCTCGCGAGCCCCTCGGTCACTCCGATCTTTACTAAGTTGAAAAGCATCGGCGAGATGACAGACGCTTGTGGTGTGCCAGTGCTACCGAGCTTCTTCTCTTGCGTTTGAAGGTCGCCTGCTCGTAACTCGGCGGTCCTGCCCGTGGGGAAATCTTTGATGTAATTGTAGGATCTTACTCCCATGTTGAGCTTGGAGACCTGGGACAGGATCACCGAGTGCTTCACCTTATCAAAGGCGCTCTGCAGGTCGAGACCTAGTATCGCTTTGTTGGTGTCGGTGTTGCCGTCGATGATTTGGTGCTTCAGCTGTATCATTGCATCTTGCGTGCCTAAGCGCTGTCTGAAGCCGATGATTGTCGCCGGGTAGAGGTCCTCCCGTTCCAGGTAGTCTTGCCACCTGTTGAGCAGGACATGCTCCAGTACCTTGCCCACACAAGACGTGAGCGAGATGGGCCGGAGGTTGTCCGTGTCGGGTGGCTTTTCCGGCTTGGGAATCAGTATGGTTCTGGCTTTCTTCCGCTGCTTCGGCAGCGTGCCTACTCTCCAACATTTGTTGAAATAACCCGCCAGGTTTTCGATCGACTTGTCGTCGAGGTTCTTGAGCGCCTTGTTCGTGACCAGGTCCGGGCCGGCCGCCGACCTGCTGTTAAGGTCTTGCAGAGCCGTGCGGACCTTTTCCACGTCGATGTGTCTGTCAAGTCTTTCGTTGGGCATTCCGCCGTACGGTCCGTGTTGTTCTGTGGGTGTAGTTGGCAAATATTTGTCGCTGGTGCGTTTGATTACATTGTCGGTTCCATGCCTCGAGACTTCCTGGTGGATGAGCTTTGCCAGTCGGTCTCGCTGGTGTGACTTGGTCTTGGTTTCATCATGCAGATGTCGTAGCAGGTTCCATGTTTTCCCGCTATGCATATGACCTTCGGCTACGTTGCAGATCTCGTTCCACTGCTGCACACATAGCGTGCGGCAGTGTTCCTCGATTGCACGATTGAGCTCCGCGACTTTCTTTCTGCGCTTGCGATTGAGACGCTGTTTTTTCCACCGGTTCAGTATCGACTGCTTAGCTTCGATGAGATGAGCTAGACGACTATCCATTCTGTTGGTTTCTATGTCCGTTTCTATTTCCTTAGTCGAATTTCGTACGTCTTTGGTGATCTTGGTGGTCCATGTTTCGATGTCGTCGATTTCTCTCCCCTCCTCATTGTTCTGACTTCTGATGTCTCTGAAAGCTTTCCAGTCGATCCATGTGTGCTTTCTGGTGCTGGTGCCGCTGAGTTCCGGAATCACAACCTCCACGATTGTGTGGTCACTGCCTAGGTCCACCCCCGTATTCCTCCAGGTGATCGTAACCGGGTTGTTATTGTTGACGAACGTGAGATCGGGGGTGGTGTCACGGGACACTGAGTTCCCAATTCTCGTCGGGTGTGCCGGTTCCGTAATGAGGGTAAAGTCCAGTTCTGTTGAGTCTTGAGCTAGGTTGCGGCCTTTCACTGTGCTTTTGTCGTAGCCCCAGGCGGGGGTCCATCGCGTTGAAGTCGCCGCACGCGATCAGTGCGTTGCGGCCCGCTGCGGTGCTGGCTTTGTGGAGGAGGGCTTTGAATTTCTGATTTCTCTGCGATGGATTACTATAGACTTTTAGTAGGAAGATGCCCTTTTTCCTTTTCTTGGTTGGTATAAGTTCGGTGATTGCGTGCTCAATCTTGATGTTGTTCAACCTGTGTTCGACGAAGGCGAGTCCCTTCCAGACCAAGGTGCAGCGGCCCCTGCCGTTCGGCGGGCCGGTATGCACTCTGTAGCCGGGAAGAGACGGTGCATCTGTCAGAGTCTCTTGCAGTAGAAGCACATCCGGCTTGCGCGCGGCGTGCTCAATGTGCTCTTGAAAGACTGCCTTTTTCTTGCTGAGGCCGCGGCAGTTCCACTGCCACTGCCACATTGTTACGGCTGTTGCGTTGGAGGCCGATTGTCCTAGCGTGAAGGAGGGCGCTTGTGTTCCTTGGTTTAGTTGTGCTATTAGGGGTGCGAACGTCGAGTGACTTGCAATTGGTTGTAGGGTTCTCTCCAGGAAGGTAAGTCTGCTTATGTTCTCCGTTTGGAAGGTTTCGATGGCTCGTGTCATTGATGTGAACAGTTCTTCGAGCTTGGCGAATTTGATTTCGAGGTTGTGGCCACTGTCGATGTTCTTGCTACCCTTGTGTTTACGTGGCTCCACGGCTCGTTTCTTCGATGCCGGCTCCTTGTCGGTTGACTTCTGGTTAACCATGACTTCTTCTGTCTTGTTAATACTGCTGCTTGGATTGGAGCTTTGTTGCTCGATGCTGCGGAGTGAGCTCGTTTCGGATCTCCACGATCTCTTTGGTGAGTTGTGAATAGTGGCACGCAGAGCTGCATTTTCTTCCCTCAATGTTTCAATGATTTCCCACTCCTTGTTCGAAGCCTTGACGAAGCATTGACCTTGTTGTTGTCCCTTGAGATGTTCTTCGTCATTACTCGCGCTGTATCGACCTAGTTTACACGGTCGCGCGAAGGTGGTCTTTTGCTTGTTCCATTGCGCGTGTTTCTGCTTTGACTCCATTTGCGACTGTTATCCCTGGACTGTGGGCGATTTCGCGAGGGCGTCCTTGATTTGCGAGCAGCTGGCGTGTCGAGCAGTGGGAAGTCGCTCTCTGTCGGCAGCTGCTGTTCGGCCTTTCGACGCTCCCACTGGCGCTTGCGCACAACATAGGGAATTTTATATCTAGCCTTAGACGTTCTGTGTGCAGTCGGGCGCGCGCCGCCGCATAGCTTGCTTTTGGGTGTACAAGGATGGTCGTCTTTGGGGTTTGCGAGTCCGCAGCCTCTGCATATTTAGCTCGAAGGCGTGGGGCACACGTCTTCGCGGTGTCCAACTCGGCCGTACTGGTGACATACGTCGATCTGTTTCCGGTACAGATGACACGGTATGAGTGTGACTCCGTAGCGAGCGGAGTTTGGTACCTTTGGTCCCTTGAAGGCCACGATGATGGTAGTGGTGCTGCCGATTCTCTTCGCACCGACTGCAAGCGGGTTCCTCTCGTTGACAATGTTACTGTCGAGTTCTTCTGCGCTTGCGGCGAGGGGATCCTTTGGATAATGCCCTTTACGGTGTCGTGCGGTGCCGTGCGATACGCGGTGACCTCAAGGGGTTAGTCTTGTAGAACAATCTCTTGAATTCTGGCGTACCGGGCGGCGTTGCTGTCCTTGGGCGTACTGACGACCATTATATCTTGCTGTGCGTTCGGGCAAATGGTATCCGTCGCGCTTTCCTCGCTCGTGATTTCGGCTGCGGTGAGAATGGCCGCGGCGACACTCGTAGTACCGATCTTGATTATATCGAGTCCTCCTCTAGGCCTGACGACTATCTTGGTCTCCTCCAGCGCCATAGCTTGCATGCGTGCTGCCTTGATGGCCGAGGCCCTAACACTCTTGTTGAATTTCGATGTCTTGCTTACTTGATTTCCGGCGCCGGCGAGCTTGTCAACAAGGTCTCGCTGGCGGAGTCTTGACATACGCTCTCCCGCGAGCGTCCATCCGGCGTCATTGTGCAACTCTTCGGGTGTAATGTCTTCGCCCTGTACTTGAACGCACATTTGGGTGTCGAAGACCGTTGTTCGAGAGGACGCCCCCATCTTGTAGCGAAGCGACGATCACCGAGGCAGCGAACCGCACCGGTGCGACGGCGACGAGGCCTGGCGCTCACAGAGCACGCCTAGGCTTAGTGGCCACCTTGCACGGCGGAGGTGAAAAAAAATTGGGCCCATCTCCCCACGAGCGGGGACTCGAGTAAATGCGTCGTGTAGGGGGTGGGTGTATTGCGTTAACGTTGGTGTTTGGGGGGTGGTGGTGGGGTGGTAGTGAATGTGTTAACTATTATTGCTTATTACTATTAATTATTATTATTTCTTTCATATATTAATTATTACTTTCGTGATTTTGCGACTCGAGTCCCCCCTCGTGGAGAGATGGGCCCAATTTTTCTTTTTTTGTGACGCAAGAAGTGAAGGCAAGGAGTAGGTTGTTGTAAGTTGTTATTTATTTATTTGTTGCTGTTGTCGTTGTATTGGACGCTGAGAACGACGGCTTTGTGGTCGCTAAAGTGTACTGTTAAGTGTACTGTGAAGCTGCGTGAAGCAGCTTCTTGACGTAGTTTGAATAAGTCAAGGATATAAGGCGCGTTCATAGCCTTTGATTCTGTGTCGGTTTTGTGGCACAGTGGGAAGAGCACCATGTACCTCGCGTTCCGCCTACAGGGTCGCGGGATCGAAATCAGGCGCAGATAACTATTATTTTTTTTATAGTGTAGGTGGAGGGGTACGGACGGACAACAACGCTGCACCTGTTGCTGAGAGCGAGGAGGGTACGGGGGAGAGACGCGCACCTGCGCCTCACCGCGACGCGCATGCGCAGTGAGCGTGTGGACGCCGCCGCCGACGGTCGAGGGACATCGTGCGACTAAGAAACGCTCCGCGTTTAAAAGTATAGACATTCGGTGAAAAAAGGCGTACCTCCGGGGTTCGATGATAGCGGCCGGTGCTTCTTGAGCTAACGGACACATTATTACAAACAAAACTTCGATTCCAGCGAATTAGCTCTGCGAAATCAGTCATAAAATACGCAGCCGACGTGATCGTGGCCGTTCACTTCGGCGATCGCAGCGCCACTCACCTCTGCATCCTGAAAAAACGCCTTGTGTCAAAGCGAACTGTCCCCGCCAATCTCAGAAGCGCGAGGCGTTCATAGATATGCCTTTGCTTTTTTAATGCGTAGCATTCTTTGCCGAGTACCGCCCTCTCTCTCCCCCCGCCAGGATCGTGTAACACCCTCCATTTAAACAAAAATGCAGCTATCATGGAAGTTCAACCTGTAGTCATTATAAAAGCGGAAATGTAGGGAATTGATCAAACTAAATGTTAAAAAACCTAAAAAAAAGAAATATTAAGAAAAAAATATCGAAAATGGCAAACTCTGTTACACGGGAGTCATGGATAGCCTCAGATTGGGTTAAAATTCACAGAGATATGGCGCTAAAGATTGTGGGGTATCACATTGAGGGTCTCGAGGAGGGAAATCACGTGGGACAAACAAAAAAGTACCACTTGGTTGCTGAGGCACTTGTATTATTTTTTATTAGCATTTGCTAGGTGGGATGAGCTCTCTTAGTTCAGAAAAACACCACGCTATCGTTGTAAGCAATTACCGCCACCGTACCCAGCTGTTAACTTCCAGCATGCACGCGCGTGCATGTGCGAGTGCGTGTGCGCGTGCGTTTGCGTGTGTTGCGTCAGTCATCTGTTTTTTCATTGTGTTTGTCATGTAGTCGTTGGAGAACTACAGAGCCCCAGTTAATACTTTTCCTTTACATGGTTATCATGTGCTAGTTTTGATTTCTTGCGCTGATTTCTTATTGTAAAAAAATCAGTTCGAGCGCACACACAAACCGGGCTTGCTTATTTTTTCTTAAGTGTTTTCCATCTGTCGCAATGTTTGTTTCTGTCTTGGTGGCTATGTTGCCTCTCTATCTCCTACACTCTTGCAAGGAGTAATGTCTCACATGTAATATGCCGATTCTCGATTCGAGTGCACGTTGGTACACTGTGCGAAAGAAATTAAGGACACGAAACGCGGCCGCAAGGCTTATTCATAAACGAATGTGAAATTTGCCTTTCTGATAAGCTCTGATGCACCCTGTTACCTATGGTCGTCCACAATTTCCCGGACACCATATGTGTCGAAGGAGTAGCTTGTTTGTTAGGACACGGGGAGATGGAGGAAGTAACGTTTCAATGGCAGTTATTAGCAGAGAGTTTCTGAGTCTCGTTATTTAAGTTCGAGAGCATGGCATGCCTTTTTTTTACCCCATGCCATCCTGCCTCGATGATTCAGCAATTAGACGCCAATATTTTTGTTACTATATATCGCATTAATGGAAATCTCTGGACAAACCTTCGCATGTATATAGCACAACTGCACAATAGCACAACCCAGTAATTAAAGAAAGATACCTCTTGCTACATCGTTATAACTATAAACAGAAAGCATTTTTATATTTGTCCGACGTGATCCCCCTCGACGAGACCTTAATATTGTCACGAAGACAAGGACGATGCAGTTGTCTTGAATGAGAAACACGTTTATTGGAGCTAACTTGTGCTCCCCTAACAACTCAAAAGAATACAGAGGCGGCGAAGCAGCGGTCAACAAAGTGACTTGCACAGGCGAGTGTTGTCGAATCGAATGCTCGGGCGTCCGCACTGGAGGCTTTTTATCTTTCGGCGCGCGTGGTTCTCGAAACGTCGATTCACATCGAGAACATAGTAGATCCAAGAAGATTATTCTAGGCTGTTCACGTTAGATCGGAATGCTCTCCCTATCACAACAGATAACACATGCGGCACAGAAAGAAAGAATGGAACACGCGCTTCCCTTGGCGCAGAGATAACACAGACCGGCGCAGCCGGGAGGTAAAAGCAAAACACAAATAAACAAACCCAATGTATGGTTCGCGGCATCACCCCCCCCCTCTAAGAGTGCATCGACCCGATGCTAACATAAGCGACAGTCCGAAAATAAAAATAAAATTCGTTATCGTCCGTAGAAAGGTTTTAAGCGAACCACGTGGACGACTTCAGGCCGCGTGCGTTGTCGTGATGTGCCGGAGTCACCATCGGGGATCACTTCGTAGGTAAGTTGGCCAAACACGTCGTAGAATCTGGTAGGGTCCGAAATACCGTCGCAGGAGCTTCTCACTGAGTCCGCGTCGTCGGATGGGAGTCCAAACCCACACACGATCCCCTGGTTGGTACTCGGCGTCTCGGCGTCGGAGGTTTGTAGCGGCCCGCATCCACCACTGCTGGTCCGTTATACGAACTCGAGCGAGCTGGCGGGCCTCCTCCGCACGTTGAAGATATCCGTGGACGTCGGCGTTGAGGGTCGTCGTCTTCCACGTGCGGAAGCATGGCGTCGAGCATCGTAGTCGGCTTCTACCGTAGACAAGCTCGAACGGCGTCAGCTGCGTCGTCTCCTGGATAGCCTGTGTTTTACGCAAACGTGACATACGGGAGCACTTCGTCCCAAGTCTTATGTTCAACGTCAACGTACATTGACAGCATATCTGCGATTGTCTTGTTCAGACGTTCTGTTAGTCCGTTCGTTTGGGGGTGGCACGCCGTCGTTCTTCGGTGATCCGTGTTGCTGTAGCGTAATACTCCTTGCATCAGCTCCGCAGTAAATGCCGTTCCGCGGTCTGTGATTAGGACTTCCGGGGCTGCATGTCGCAGCACAACTTGGCTTATAAAGAACTTTGCCACTTCTTGTTCAGTCCCCTCGGAAGAGCGGCGGTCTCTGCGTATCGCGTCATGTAGTCTGTCGCTACGACAATCCACTTGTTCTGTGATCGTGACGTGGGAAACGGGTCTAAAAGGTCCATTCCAATCTGTTGAAATGGTCTCGATGGGACGGCGATCGCTTGCAGAAGTCCGGCGGGTCTTGTCGGCGGCGTTTTTCGTCGCTGGTAGTCACGGCAGCTCCGGACGTAGTGGGTGACGTCAGAGGTAAGGACGGGCCAGTAGTACCTCGCCTTGATTTTTCCAATAGTGCGGGCTGTGCCGAGATGTCCGGAAGACGGGGTCGTCGTGGCACGCTTCCAAAATGTCGTCACGAAGGTCCGCGGGGATGACGAGAAGGTTTTCGCTCTTGTTCCGGGGCTGAAATTCTTCACGAGGACGGAGTTTCTCAGGCTGAATGCTGGTAAGCTGCGTTTGAAGGTCCTAGGAACGGCAACGTTGCATCCCTCGAGGTACTCGATTATGACGCGTAAGTCGGGGTCGGCACGCTGCTGGGCGGCTAGGTCGCTCTCCGTCACGATCCCGAAGAACGCGCTGTCTTCATCAGAGTCATGTGGTGGTGGGTCCACTGGGGCGCGGGACAGGCAGTCGGCGTCGGAGTGTTTCCTGCTGGATTAATAAACGACTGTAACGTCGAACTCCTGCAGGCGCAAGCTCCACCGCCCAAGACGGCCAGAGGGGTCCTTCAAATTGGCGAGCCAACACAGCGCATGGTGGTCTGTTACAACCTTGAATGGTCTTCCATACACGTATGGGCGAAATTTTGAAATCGCCCATATAATAGCCAGGCACTCTTTCTCAGAGGCAGAATAGTTTTTCTCCTCCTTCGACAGACCACGGCTGGCATAGGCGATTACCCTTTCGCAGCCGCTTTGCTTTTGGACAAGGACGGCACTCAAGCCTATATCACTGGCGTCCGTATGCATTTCCGTTTCGGCATTTTCGTCGAATTGAGCGAGCACGGGCGGGCTTGGCAGGCGTTTTTGCAGCTCGCAGAATGCTTTTTCTTGGTCGTTTTCCCAGCTAAAAGGGGTGCTATCTTTCGTCAAGCGCGTGAGTGGCTCTGCAATGCGTGCGAAGTTTGCGACGAAGCGCCGGTAGTATGCGCACAGCCCGAGAAATCTTCGCACGCCCTTCTTGTCCTTCGGCCTTGGGAATTTCGCAATGGCTGAAGTTTTTGCCGGGTCAGGTAGGACTCCCGCGGTGTTGACGACGTGGCCCAAGAACTTGAGTTCCCCGTATGCGAAAAGGCACTTTTCAGGCTTCAGCGTCAACCCCGACGTACGAATGGCGTAGAGTACAGACTCCAACCTTGCAAGGTGTTCGTCGAAAGTCCGGGCGAATGCCACTACGTCGTCGAGGTATACGAGACAGGTGTGCCACTTAAGGCCAGCTAGCACAGTGTCCATGACTCTTTGAAACGTCGCTGGTGCTGTGCACATCCCAAACGGAATCACCTTGAACTCGTACAGGCCGTCTGGGGTTATAAATGCAGTCTTCTCTCGGTCTCTCTCGTCCACTTCAATTTGCCAGTAGCCGGTCTTCAGGTCCATCGATGAGAAGTACTTCGCGTGGCAGAGGTGGTCGAGGGGCGTCGTCGATCGGGGGAGGGGGGTACCCGTCCTTTTTCGTGATTTTGTTCAGTCGCCGTAGTCAACACAAAACCTTAATCCTGCCGTCTTTTTCTTTACGAGTACGAACGGGCGCAGCCCAGGGGCTTTTCGATGGCTGTAATAATGCGTCGCTGAGCATGTCGTCGACTGAGTCCGGACGGCTTCCAGTTCGTGTGAAGAGACGCGGTACGGTGACTGTCGGTGAGGGTCGGGCTCCATCTTCGGTAAATTATTCAGTGCACTCGCTAGAGGGGTCTGACGTAGTTTTCCGCTCGACGAAAAACCATTCGCTATAACTACGCAATAAAGCAATATTTGTTCCTTGTTCTTGGGGTAAGCGCCGGATTCACGTTCGAGGGCTGTGCGGAAGCTTGAAGGGTTTTCTACGCGTGCGCGTTCAAAGTCGGCGACCGCGATCACGTCACTTGCTTCTTGTGTTTCTTTGAGGAATGCAATTGCCGTGCCCTTGTTTAAATGCTGGTACTCCTGGGTGAAATTAGTAACCAAAATGTGGGATTGGTGTTCCTTGAAGCGCGCAATGCCTCTTGCGACCGACACACCACGGTCGAGAAGCACCCTTTACGATAGCGTCGACGTCAGGAGCAGCATCTTCACAGTAGACTGCGACCATCAAGCTTGCGCGGGTGGCAGGGTAACATGATCATCGGCAATCCTTACAGCAGCACGTCGTTCGGGGTTCGGTTCCGGCGTCATGGAGTAATTGGGGGACAAAGTTATTGACTTGGTCTGCAGATCGATTATTGCACCGTTCTCCATCAAAAAGTCCAGTCCAAGAATTACCGTCGCGGGAGCAGTTACGCAGAATGACGAACGCCGCAGGGTACGTTGTGCCGTCTATGGTGACGCGCGATGTGCACGTTCCACTTGGCGCCACGAGGTGGCCTTCTGCTGTGCGTATGTGCGGACCGTCCCATCTGGTCATAACTTTCTTCAGTTTAGACGCAAATGGTCCGCTCATTACCGAATAGTCAGCTCCCGTGTCTACGAGGGCGACTACGTCAAAGCCGTCGATGGACACCTTGACGTCAGATGCAGTCTTCCTCGAGTTCCGGGTTCGTCGGGGCGTCGTATCTCTGCTTGTACGTGTTGAATGGTCGGGCACTGTGCATCATCGTGTGTCGTCGTCTTCTCAACGGACGTCTCGATCAGGTCGGGTACGCGTCGCGCCGTGTAGCTGTCGTGTTCGGGAGTCTCGTCAGGGTTAGGTCGGGTCGTCGGGATGAGGGCATGTCGTGAATCATTGTCTTCAGCGCGTCCTTGCGTCGTTGGAGGGTTTCCAGTTTTTTCGCCGTAGAGCAACTTCACCTCCAGAAGTTGCCAGCTTTAGTTTAGCCCGCGTGGGCTGGGAGACCTTACACGTGCGAAGTCAGCACTGCTACGGCGGTCCGGCGACTGGTACGGGTAGGGCGACGGCTAACGGTTGAAACGGTCTGGTCCACGGCTGGTGTTCGACAGGTATTCTTCAATCTCAGATGGGTGCTGGCCGGGTCGGGGGCGTGGTGCGTCGACGGAGAAACCACGTAGTCCGAGTCTCTTGTATGGGCAGCGACGGTAGATGTGGTCGGCCTCTCCGCAGTGGTAGCACAGAGGACGATTATCCGGTGTTCGCCATACGCCAGTCTTCCTCGGCGTCTGGGTTTGTGCTACCCGGGGTCGGGCGGGCGACAGTGGGTGGCGGTAGGGCGTGACCTCTTGACGACGTGCCTCTTGACGACGTGTTGGAGCAGGGTAGGGTCGGTGAACAGCCGCGGAGTACGTCATAGCTTGGGGCTCGCAGTGCACTTGGGATGCCACAGAAGTTCCCAAAGCGTTTTGAACTTCCCGGATCACGTCAGTTAGGCAAGCGACTTGGGGTTGCGGCGTCGTCGGGAAAAGTTTCCGCAGCTCCTCTCTCACTACCAGAGGTCGGCGAACTCACTCATGAGTCCACTCACTCAGACTCATTTGGACTCAAACTCACGCGTGTGTTTGAGTTTGAGTGAGCGCGAGGCTAGTGTGGCATGGTGAGTTTGAGCTTGAGTGAGTTTCAGTCGAGTGATCCCGACTGAGTTTGAGTCCGATTGAGTTTGAGTACGCCTGAGACCTAGTGAATTCTTAGTCCATTTTGAGTTCTGAGTACATTTTGAGTTTGAGTCCATTTTGAGTTCTGAGTACATTTTGAGTTTGAGTCCATTTTGAGTTCTGAGTACATTTTGAGTTGACCATTTGAGTTCTGAGTCATTTTGAGTCATCTTTGAGTTTGAGTCCATTTTGAGTTCTGAGTACATTTTGAGTTTGAGTCCATTTTGAGTTCTGAGTACATTTTGAGTTTGAGTCCATTTTGAGTTGTGAGTACTTTGTGAGTTTTGAGTTTGAGTACCATTTTGAGTTTGAGTCCATTTTGAGTTTGAGTACATTTTGAGTTTGAGTCCATTTGAGTTGAGTCCATTTTCGAGTTTGAGGTCTATTTGAGTCTGAGTACAATTTGAGTTTGAGTCCATTTTGAGTTCTGAGTACACTTTGAGTTTGAGTCCATTTGAGTTGAGTCCATTTTGAGATCTGAGTACAATTTGAGTTTGAGTCCATTTGAGTTGAGTACATTTTGAGTTGAGTCCATTTTGAGTTCTGAGTACATTTTGAGTTTGAGTCCATTTTGAGTTCTGAGTACATTTGAGTTTGACTACATTTTGAGTTGAGTACATATTGAGTTTTGAGTACATTTTGAGTTCTGACTACATATGAGTTTTAGTCCATTTTGAGTTGGAGTACATATGAGTAGCCTAGCAGGCAGCTATGGTTGGCTGTTAAGTTTCATGCAGCACTGTGGGCTCGGAATTCAGGTTTCCTACGGGTACGGCACCAATCGCGATCTGCATGATCGATTGGGAGGGAGGGGGGTGTCTGATTTTTTTTAGGTTTCTTGTTGAATTTTCATGGCCATAAGCACTGCTGCATACCTAATTTTTGCGGCTGGGCACGAGTGATAATTGACTGGTGAGGTCATAAAAAAGGGTTGTTTTAACTTTTCCTCCGACGGATCCCACTAAGAGCGTGGGAAAGGGTGGTGGGAAAGCACACGGCGGCGCTGGCGTGCTGGTTGTTCGTTTGCTACTGTTAACGGTTTGATATACTAGGGGTCACAAAGGAAGAGGTGAGAGCCGGGGGAAAATGGGGCGGGGGGCTGTCCTTTCTGCTGTTTCAAATGAATTAGCTGAATTGACTGGGTAGCACCCCTAAAGACAAAATAATGACCACATTAGATTGTGTGAAAAGTGAAACTCTGATGAGGCTAAGCCGTGTAAGGATATCAATGAAGGTCCGGAATAACGGAATCATGCGGGGTAAATAAAAAATGCTTCCTGATTGTAGCCATCAGGCAATCATAATGAGTCATAGATTGGGTTAAAATTCAAAATGACACTGCGAGGGCATGTGGGGAATCAAAATTCAAGGTCTCGATGTGCGGATCATTCGGGGACGAAAAAATGCGTTATTGATATGTCTGACGTAGTCATGGTAAGTCATAGATTCTGTTAAAATTCAAGTTCATTACACTAGGGCGTGTGGCGTGATCAAATTAAAGGTCTCGATGAGGGTAATCACGTGCTTCCTGATTATTATCACGACACAGTTCAGAATGGGGTCATAAATTAGGTTAAAATTCACAATGATGCCACTGTGTGTCCGGGGCATCAAATTGAAGGTTCCGATAAGGGAAATCACGTGGGACAAAAATGTGGTAAGGGCTATATCATGAGATAGTCATGGTTATTCATTGATTCATTTACATTCAAATTGATTCCGCTAGGATGTGATGGGTATCATTTAATGGTCTTGATGAGCGGAATCCCGTGGAGGAGGGAGAAATACAAACATGATTCCTGGTTATACCCATGACATTGTCAGGGCGAGTCTTATACTGGGGGAAAAAATTCAAAGTGCCCGCTAGCGCGTGTGGGGTATCATATTTACGGTCTTGACGAGGGGAATCACGTGGTACAAATAAAAAAAGGCTTCGTAGTTCGAATCATGAGATAGTCATTATGAGTCATAGACTGGGTTAAATTCAAGCTGAGGCCGCTGAAGCATGTGGGGCGTCAAATTAAGGTTCCAGTTAGGGGAATCACGTCGGACACTTAAATAATGCGTCCTGGTTACGGTCATGAGAGTCATGGTTAGTTTGACTGGTATGAATTCCATATGAGCCTGCTAGGGTGTGTGGGGTATCAAATTAAAGGTCTCATCGAGGGGGATCACGTGGGACATTTATAACAATGCGTTCTGGTTATAATTATGAGGATATAGCAAAAGGTATATAGCAAAAGGTACACATTCACACTCACACTCACTCACTCACTCACACTCGCACTCACACTTGCAGTCACACTCTCACTCACTTCTCACTCACACTCTCACCCACTCAACAATTACGCTCACGCTCACACCCTCACTCACACTCACACTCACGCTCTCACTCACACTCTCACACTCACTCTCACACTCTCAATCCACTCACACTCACACTCACACTCTCACTCACACTCAACTCACACTCTCACTCACACTCCCACTACTCACTCACCATCTCACTCACATCCACTCACCTCATCACTCACACTCCACTCTCACTCTCACAATCACTCACACTCACACCTCACTCTCACTCACGCTCTCACTCACACTCTCACACTCACTCTCACACTCTCACTCACACATTCAATCCACTCCACTCACACTCTCACTCACACTCAACTCACACTCTCACTCACTCTCACTCCACTCACTCCACTCACACTCCACTCTCACTCTCAATCCACTCACACTCACACTACATTCACACTCACACTCCTCACACTACACTCTCAGTCTCACTCCACTCACACTCATATACTCACACTGACACTCACACTTCACTCTCACTCACACTCCACTCACACTAACACTCACTCACACTCACTCTCACGCTTACTCTCACTTTCACTCTCACTCACACTCTCACCCTCACTCACACTGTCACTCTCACACTCTCACCACAACTCACACCCTCACTCTCACTCACACTCACGCTACTCCACTCTCACACTCACATCTCACTCCACTCATCAATCCACTCACACTCACACTCATCACACTCTCACTCCACTCACACTCACACTCTACTCTCACTCACACTCACACTCTCACTCTCTCACTCACACTCATCCACTCTCATCCACTCACACTCACACTACATCACTCACACTCACTCACACTACACTCTAATCTCACCTCACTCACACTCATATCACTCACACTAACACTCACACTCTCACTCACACTCACACTCACTCCACTCACACGCTCTCACTCCACTTCACTCTCACACTACTCAACTCACACTCCACTCATCAACTCTCACTCTCACTCACACTCACTACTCTCACTCACACTCACTCTCACTCACACTCTCACTCACACTCTCACTCACCTCACACTCACCTCACTCACTCATCACACCTCTACTCACTCTCACTACACTCGCACTCTCACTCACACTCTCACTCACATCTCACCCTCACTCACACCTCACACCTCACACTCTCACTTTCACTCACCTCTCTCACACTCACACTCTCTCTCACTCTCACACTCTCACTCTCTCTCACCCTCACTCACTCTGTCTCTCACTCACTCTCTCTTCTCACTCACTCTCTCACTCACTCTCACTCTCACACTCTACTCTCACACACTCTCTCACGCTCAAACTCTCTCACCCTCACTCACTCTCTGTCACTCACTCTCGCTCACTCTCTCTCTCACACACTCTCTCACTCACACACTCTCTCAAACACACACACTCACAACGCGTGCATGCTGGAAGTTAACAGCTGGGTACGGTGGCGGTCATTGCTTACAATGACAGCATGGTGTTTTTCCGGACTACGAGAGCTCATCCCACCTAGCGAATGCTAATAAAAACTAATACAAGTGCCTCAGCACACAACGAGGCACTTTTTTGTTTGTCCCAAGTGATTTCCCTCGTCGAGACCATCAATTTGATACCCCACATTCTTTAGCGCCACACCTCTCTGCATTTTCACCCAATCTGAGACGATCTATGACTCCCGTGTTACACGGTTCGCCTTTTTCGATATTCTTATTTTTTTTTAGATTTTTAACATTTAGTTTTATCAAATCTCTACATTTAAGCTTTTATAATGATTACAGGTTGAACTTCCGTGATATCTGCATTTTTGTGTATATGCAGGGCGTTACGAGATCATGGCGGGGATAGGGGGAGGGGTGTACTTGGCAAATAATGCTACGCAATAAAACAGCAAAGGTATATCCATGAACGCCTGGCGCTTCAGAGATTCGCGGCGACAGTTCGCTTTGACACAAAGCGTTTTTTCAGGATGCAGAGCAAGCATGCACGGAACCGTAACCCTGAACAGCTTCGACATAAATGAACGGAGCAGTGAGCGCACGTCCCCTCACCCAATCTTGCTTGTTTCGACCTCGGCACCCAGCACACCATCGAGCCTGGACCACCTGTGTCATGAACACGAACACGGAGCCTACATCAAGAGTTTGGTATCCTATATATACGTACAATTGCTTCCAACCAGCGCTACTCTTCATGGGCAGCAGGTATAGCTGTATTAAATCTGCAACGAAAATTGTTTCCGACCTCACAGGAGCTAGGGTGTCAGGTCGTAGCGAATGCAAGAGTTTGAGCTCACGAATTTGCAACCGTAATATTTTTACCCCGCGTGAATTTGGAAACACTGACTGCTAATGAAATCAGAGTCCATCTGACCCTGAGTTAATTCCTAGGATGAGGGAGTTGTGAGGCCATTTGAGTTCTGAAATCATTTTGAGTTCTCAGCCATTTTGAGCTCGGAGTTCATTTGAGTTTTGTGTATCTTTGAGTTTGAGTCCATTTTGAGTTTGAGTACATTTTGAGTTCTGAGTTTCATTTGAATTTTGAACATAATTTGAGTTTGGAGTCCATTTTGAGTTTGAGATACTTTTGAAGTTTTGAGTACATTTTGAGTTTTGAGTACATTTGAGGTTGAGTACATTTTGAGTCTGAGTACATTTTGAGTTTTGAGGTCCATTTTGAGTTTGAGTCCATTTGAGTTTGAGTCCATATTGACTTTGAGTACATTTTGAGTTTGAGTACATTTTGAGTTTTGATTACACTGAGTTTGAGTACTTTTGAGTTCTGAGTACATTTTGAGTTTTGGGTCCGAGTGAGTTCTGAGTTTTGCGCTGCTCAATGTGAGTTTGAGTTTGAGTGAGCGCAGATGTGCTGCTCAGCATTGAGTCTGAGTTTGAGTGAGTGGTGATTCGAAAAAAAATTGTGAGTGAGTTTGAGTGAGCCGCGCCAACTTTGTCGAGGTAGGCTCACTACTGCGCGGATGGTCTCGCGTACGCTATCAGCCGGAATCCGCATGTTGTCGACGTAGTTCGCACTGGCCGCGAACTGCTTCCGGTCATACTGCTCAGCACGCATTTCGAGAGCCTTCTCAATCGTGCTGGCTTCGGTCACGAATTCAGCGATGGTTTTGGGCGGGTTGCGGACAAGTCCAGCAAACAGCTCCTCCTTCACACCGCGCATCAAGAAGCGTAACTTCTTTTCTTCCGTCATTTCGGGGTCCGCGCGGGCGAAATAGTTGCTTCATCTCCTCAACGAAGATCACGACCCCTTCGTTGGGGTGTTGTGTCCGAGTTTCAAGCAAAAGCGCAGCTCGCTCTTTTCTCACAACGGTAGTGAATGTCTTAAGGAACTCCCTTTTGAATTGAGTCCAGTCGGTCAAAGAACTCTCATGGTTCTCGAACCAAGTTCGAGCAGCATCTTCTAAGTAAAAGAAGACATGCCGAAAGTTTCTCGTCGTCCCACCTGTTTGAAGATGCGGACGCGCTCCAGCTTCTCCAAACCATTCTTCGGGGTCTTCAGCGGGGGGCTCCCCGGAACGATGGCGGTTCCCGAGGCTGCTGCAGGACGATTGGCGACGTTGTTTCTTGCACCATGGTGTTGGTTGCAGCGTTCCTTTTCTTGGGCCCTTCTGGCATCAAACCGAACTCGGGTGGTAAATCTTGTAGGCGGAGGCTGGCTCTTGTTGGACTGGCTTGGCGGATTCCCGAGGTTGTAGTGGGCATGAAGGGTACGTACCCAGCACCTCCACCAGATGTCACGAAGACAAGGACGATGCAGTTGTCTTGAATGAGAAACACGTTTATTGGAGCTAACTTGTGCTCCCCTAACAACTCAAAAGAATACAGAGGCGGCGAAGCAGCGGTCAACAAAGTGACTTGCACAGGCGAGTGTCGTCGAATCGAATGCTCGGGCGTCCGCACTGCAGGCTTTTTATCTTTCGGCGCGCGTTAGTTCTCGAACGTCGATTCACATCGAGAACATAGTAGATCCAAGAAGATTATTCTAGGGCTGTTCACGTTAGATCGGAATGCTCTCCCTATCACAACAGATAACACATGCGGCACAGAAAGAAAGAATGGAACACGCGCTTTCCTTGGCGCAGAGATAACACAGACCGGCGCAGCCGGGAGGTAAACGCAAAACACAAATAAACAAACCCAATGTATGGTTCGCGCCATTATGATACCCCCCACACCCTAGCAGGATCATATGGAATTCATACCAGTCAAACTAACCATTACTCTCATGACTGTAACCAGGACGCATTATTTAAATGTCCGACGTGATTCCCCTAACTGAAACCTTCAATTTGACACCCCAGATGCTTTTGGGGCATCAACTTGAATTTAACCCAATCTATGACTGATAATGACTGTAACGAAAGAAGACCAGCGTCTGGCTTCCGATGTGGTGCTCCAGACGATTAGCGAGAGAAAACTGACACGCCGATAGAACACACACATTTCTTCATGGAAGAAGTATCAGACGTGGACGTGACGGCAACGCCATACCACTCTCCTGACGCTCTCCGCAAATTTGACCATCCGCGTCAGCTGTTCCCATTCGATCCCGGCGGCTCCCTTCTGGTCGAAAACCTGGAGCATGGTTTCTCTTCCCGGGTGACCATAGGAACATTCGCGATATTCACTTCCAGACCCCAAGTCACTTTGTTCCAGCAACCCAGCAAGCGCTCGTTGCCCGTGACGCTGGCTATAGACATGTACCGAGATCGACGGCATCGAGACACCCAGCCAAATGCTCCACTGAATCCGCCAGCCAGCCTACAAGCATTGCTACTGTGGAATTATGCGCCGCCGGAAGTAGAACAACTGGTCGTAGTGAGGCCTAGACTTTGCCACTGACCGTGCCGCTGCCAGCTAGCTCCTGACCAACTTGGCGGCGGCGGGAGTATGTTAAGAAATAAAGATGCGCAGGCAGTGAGCGCACCTCCGATCCTCCTCTTGCTCTTCTACTGTCGCCCCCTGCCTGCGCATCTTTATTTCTTAAAGGGACACTGAAGTGAATTTGTCAAGCTTCCGTTTTTGCTTGCACTGCGTAGACTGGCTCAAGTTAGCACACTTTTCATCGTTTATCCGGTTGACAAATCGGTAATTACTTTACAAAGCGCCAAACAAAAAACTACCATGCGCGGTTTGCGGCGGCCGCACCAACTAAGGCTGTGACGTTGGGAGGAGGGGCGCCGTGATTGGACGATGCCCAAGGTTAGCAATCAAACAAGTTTCGGTTTCTGTTTCGGTTCTGTAAAACATAACCAAATGGCGTTGTTGGATGGGCATTCTCAATACCTCAGTAATCATCGTACCGCGCTTCTGCCATGGTTGTCGGCTGTAACAATGCACAAGATAAGCCGCCCCAGGACGGCTTGTAGTCGTAGCATTCACTAGCCGAGACCTACGCAGTGCATGACGCCCTCTGCGTACCCGCAGACGCCCAAATGTCATGCGCTTTTCCTTCCCATATTTGGAGCTTGCCTCCCTTATGCCTGTATCGTAAAAAAGCGTGTTCGCACCAGGCCATGGGTCTGTTCATTCTGGCCTGTGCCCACTGCCTGCAAGAAGTCGGTGCTTATGGCAACAGCACGCCAACGAGAACTCGCTAGCGCGCCAGTGCCAACCTGCGCGCGTTTTGTGAACTAGTTCGTGTAGCCATGAACGTTGCGGCCCCAAAAAAAGGTGAACTCAATATAGAAAACATCGGCGGAAAACAAAAAAAGTTAACTTACAAAAAAAAGAAAGCACGTACCCGCGGGGATTCTAACTCGTGACTTGCAAAAACACTTGCGGTGACATACCTAGCGCCCCAGACAACTGAGGCCACGGAGCGGGATGCGAGGGCCTTGCTAATATAGGGTATATATTGTACAACCGGTTTACACTTTTATTTAGTTTTGGCATTTCAAGCGGCTTAGGTGACTATTTGTTGTACTGCGCTCGTGCAGTAAGCTTCGCCCGAGTTTCCACGCTGTACGGTAAAAATGTCAGTTGAATTTTATTTCCTTAGTACCTATATTGACTTCGCTGACTCTTCTCCCGCGTTCAAGAGGCCTTATATTTCCTACTGGCGTACCAGTCGCGAAGCGTTGCATGTGCGCTTGTGCAGCGCTTGTGTTGAAGCGACCTTGACTTGGAAGCTAGATACAGTGTACAAAACAAACCAAGTAAAGAAAAGGCACATTCTTTCCATTCACCAAACGTGTCCTGGCTTCGTTCAACTAAGCGAAACGAATTGCGACCAAGCAATTTTTTTTAACCTCCTTTGATTGCGACGACCCGCCGGCGGCCGGCGGACGAAAACGCTGGGCCGACTGACTCTGTCTGAAAGCCAGGGAAGCCGTGCAGTAGTAGCGCAGCCAATTGCCAGCTCATCCCCTCCTGACCGTCACACGAAACGCCCACAGAAAATGGGCGAGCGTAAAGAGAGGAGGACAGCATTTTCGAATTAGTTTTCTACTAAATAAAATCCGCGTAAACGCGCCTAGAGTGGTCGAAACATGGCGTGGGGACTCCGGACTACAATTTGCGCTAGTAATCCCGCAATGTTTACATATCACTTCAGTGTCCCTTTTAACATACTCCGGCCGCCGCCCAAGTTGGGTCAGAGCTAGCTGCAGCGGCACGGTCAGTGGCAAAGTCTGGCCTCACTACGACAGTTGTTCTACTTCCGGCGGCGCAAAATTCCACAAGGTAAGCAATGCTTGTAGGCTGGCTTGGCGGATTCAGTTGGAGCATTTGGCGGGTGTCTCGATGCGTCGATCTCAGTACATGTCTATAGCTAGCGTCACGGGCAACGAGCGCTTGCTGGGTTGCTGGAACAAAGTGACTTGGGGTCTGGAAGTGAATATCGCGAATGTTCCTATGGTCACCCGGGAAGAGAAATCATGCTCCAGGTTTTCGACCAGAAGGCAGCCGCCGGGATCGAATGGGAACAGCTGATACGGATGGTCAAATTTGCGGAGAGCGTCAGGAGAGTGGTATGGCATTGCCGTCACGTCCACGTCTGATACTTCTTCCATGAAGAAATGTGTGTGTTCTATCGGCGTGTCAGTTTTCTTTGCGAACCATAGGATATCGCTCTCGCTGGCCTCAACACGGTACAAGGGCTCGTACACAATCGAGTTGCGCTTGCTGAAGAAGGGGTCGCCACCACACAAGCATTTGTTCTGCTTCGCCACGAGGATGCCTCCCCACCGGGCTGGCCCGAATACGGCCGAAGCTCGCTTCCGGCGTTGAAGCTCGCTAACGGAGCGTCGGAGGAGCATGCGCTTCGTTATTCCCTGAAGCGAGTCCATCTTCTGCACGAATCGCGTTTTCGTTGCTGGACCCCAAAAAATATATTTGTCTCGAAACCGGGTCGCTGAACTTCTTGCGAAACGAGAGATGCGTCGCCGACGTAAGGGTCGCAACAGGGAAGCTCGGAGGACTCCAAAACAAGAGCCGCATCGTCTACGCTGGGGCCATGGCAGAACGGGTTCGACGTCTCCAGAGCGGTAGTCAAGTCGTCAAGGCGAGGGTCGCCACAGTGTCGCATGGACGACTCCAAAACGGGGGTTACATCGATGACGCCAAGTTCGCTGCACAGCCGTTCGGTTGTCTCCAAACCAGTAGTCAAATTAGCAATGTCATGATTCCGGAAGGGGCGTGGTGACGTCTCTGAAGTGAGAGCCGTATCGGCGACGCCAGCGCTGCAGCAAGGCTGGTCAGACGCATCGGAAACAATAGTCTCGTAAGCGACAGCGAGATCCTGGCAAGGTCCCTGAGATTTCTCCATAACGGCGATCACGGAAACACCAGGGTAGGGCGGTCGCAGGAGCCGCTCTCGCGGGCTGAGCCCCTCAGGGTCTTCTTTACCATCGTTGTAACGCGCAGCGCCCTCTTTGTCGTCGTGTTTCTCTACCCGTGCAACAGTCATTGCCCGAGCAGGCGGCATGTCAGCCGTGACCTTTGTGGACAGCGTCGGCCGCGCCTCCTCGCGAGGCGAGCAGAGGGTCGAAGTCGCGTTGCAGGTATAAAACAGGGCCGCCGTAGGTTGCGGGACGGGGCTTGCGGACAAGTCTTGGCTCGCGGAAAAGCCTACGCGCGTTCGCAGGGCGCAGATCCGTTCATCGTAGCCGATCGCGTTCAAAATGCCCGCTTCGAATTCGTCATCCGTCATGTTTGCTTTAATTTCGGCGTCGAGCTGGTGAAGCCTCACCTGGTCATGCAAGATGAGGTCGAGTACATTTTGCCTATCAAGGGCCGTTGCTGCCTGACTCCGCAGCAAGGCGTAGAGGACTCTCATGGTCCCGGAGACGGTGCTCGCAGTGCATCTCGGCGAATACGAAGAGCGTCCATGGCACCAGTCCATGAAGCAAGCCGCTGGGGTTGCGAATAACAAGGGAACAAGGGCGGGCTTGGGCACGAGCAGAAACGGGCGGCGGCCGAGGGCAAGGCTTCCGGGATAAAGCAGTACGAAGGTATCGAAGCCTCGCGTGCCTCGGAGCCGCTGCGCCTTCGAACCGTAGATTCGCTCGTGCGCCGGTTACCGGGTTTCACGGCACCAGAAATTGTGTAGCGAAAGAAGACCAGCGTCTGCTTGCAATGTGGTGATGGAGCCGATTAGCGAGGCAGTGAGCGCACCTCCGATCCTCCTCTTCCTCTTCTACTGTCGCCCCCTGCCTGCGCATCTTTATTTCTTAACAATGACTATCTCATGATTAGAACCATGAAGCCTTTTTATTTGTACCACGTGTTTCCCCTCGTCAAGACCGTACATTTGATACCCTACACGCCCTAGCGGGGTCACTTCGTATTTTAAACCAATATAAGACTCGCCATGACTATCTCGAGGTTATACCCAGGAAGCATTTTTGTATTTTTCCCACGTTATTCCGCTCATCACGACCATTAATTTGATACCCATCACATCCTACCGGAATCACGTTGAATGTAAACCAATCAATGACTAACCATGACTATCTCATGCTATAGCCATACGGCATTTTTGTCCCACGTGACTTCCCTCATCGTAACCTTCAATTTGATGCCCCGCACACCCAGTGGCGTCATTGTGAATTTTAAAGGGACCTTGCCACACTTACCATCGACTGCTCGGTAATGTTTTTTGGGGTAAAGTCTATTGTTCCAGCAATCTCCTCCTTCAAGAATTATGAAAATCCGTTCACTATCACCGAAACTACGCGCGATGAAAAATCGCGTATAAACGTTCCCTCTCAACTCAACCGCGGACAACGCGACGAAAACTGCGCGCTCTCTCCCGGAGAGGAGGCCGGCGCGCGGCGTTCTGTTCGGCGGCCTTCGATATGTCACAGGCCGGGGAGTTTCGTCCTTTTCCCCCGCAACGTGGACGGGTCTATTTCCGGTCTGGTGCCACAAAAAAGCAGGCATGGTGGCCTGCTCGCAAGCAAGCGCTCAGGCTGGTAGGGCGTTTTTGCAGCAATAAACGTTTCTTATCGAGTGGGCTCGTTCAAAGTGGAATATTTAGTTCGTCACTCAAACTCCGCGGGCACTCAAAACAAAAAAAACACGAAAGGCATGCGGACAGATTCAGACATAGAAGAGGTTCATACACAGCGCCGACGATGGCTGATCGTCACAGGAAATGCCAGAATTTAGCCGCGAAGTTGACCAGCGACAGCCCATAGGACAGCCAGGACAGCCATTGCCCGATTGACGTCGCAGAGGCCATGCCAGGGGTGCATAATGAGAATTGAATAGGTAGCGGTTGGTTTTTCCGCGTCTTTCACGCCGATTTGCCGGCTTACAGCTTCACGTGCACATGTAATATTTGGCTGGGGTGTTCCTCGAGGTCTAGTCTAAACATCGTGCAGGTTTACTTGCACTGCACGAAGAGTGTTGCACGGTCCCTTTAACGTAATTGATGGCCCACCTTGACTAGGTCATGATAATAATCAGGAAGCACGTGATTACCCTCATCGAGACATTTAATTTGATACGCCACACGACCTAGCGTCATGAACTTGAATTTTAACAGAATCTATGACTAACCATGAATACGTCATGATATAACCATAACGCATTTTTGTCCCGAATGATTCCCCACATCGAGACCTTGAATTCGATTCCCCGCATGCCCTCGCAGCGTCATTTTGAATTTTAACCCAATCTATGACTCATTATGACTGCCTTATGAATACAATCAGGAAGCATTTTTTTATTTACACCGCGTTTCATTTTAACCCAATCTATGACTCATTATGAGTTTCCGATGACTACAATCAGGAAGCATTTTTTTTATTTACCCCATGTGATTCCGTTAATCGTGACCTTTTATTTCATACCTTATACGCCTTAGCGTCATCAGTTTGACTTTTCACCCATTCTAATGCGGTCATTATTCTGTCTATAGGGGCGTTGCCCAGTCAATTCAGCTAATTCATTTGAAACAGCAGAAGGGACAGCCCCGCCCCCTTTTGCCCCCGCCTCTCACGACGTTCCGTGCATTCTGCAAGCCGTTAACAGTTCCGTGCAAGCCGTTAACAGTAGCAGGCGAACAACCAGCAAGCAAACGCCGCCGTGTGCTTTCGCACCACCCTTTCCCACCCTCTTAGTGGATCCATCAGGAGGAAAAGTTAAGACAACCCTTTTTTATTACCTCACCAGTCAATTATCACTCACGCGCCCAGCCGCGAAAACTTGGTATACAGAAAGTGCTTAGGGTCATGAAAATTCAACAAGAAACTAAAAAAAATCAGACCCTCCTCCCTCCCAACCGATCATGCGGATCGCGAATAGTACTGTACCTCATTGTAACCTGAATTCCGAGCCCACAGCGACGCATGAATCTTAACAGCCAACCATAGTTGCCTGCTAGGCTACTTATATGTACTCAAACTCAAAATGGACTCAAAACTCATATGTACTCAGAACACAATATCTACTCAGAACTCAATGTGTACTCAAACTCAAAATGTACTCAAACTCAAAATGTACTCAGAACTCAAAATGGACTCAAGCTCAAAATGTACTCATAACTCAAAATGGACTCAGAACTCAAAATGGACCCAGAATTCACTAGGTCTCAGGCGTACTCAAACTCAATCGGACTCAAACTCAGTCGGGCTCACTCGGCTCAAACTCACTCAAGCTCAAACTCACCATGCCACACTAGCCTCAGGCTCACTCAAACTCAAATTCACGCGTGAGTTTGAGTCCAAATTAGTCTTAGTGAGTGGACTCATGAGTGAGTTTGCCGACCTCTGCCTGTGTGGTACGGTAAAGAGGCGCTGAGAAGATGTACCCGTATTTGACTCATTTTGCATAGAATAAAAGTGCGTTGCCCCTAGTAAGGAAACATCCAAGGCTGTAGAACGCCTCGCACAGTGAGCAATGTTGTACGGTTTAGACTGAAGCAAACCTTAGTAAAGTGGACTGATGGGATAAGTTGGTAGGTCATATTTATTTATTACACTACTCTCAGGGCCTGTAGGGCGTTGCAGGGAGGGCTGGCTAATGCAAGTTTTAAAAAAAAGTTTGCTATGGCCGTAACGAATGATGAAGGATCAGTTGTGCTGGCGATCGAAGCGGGGAGGTGGTTCCATTCCGACGTACTTTTTGGTACAAAGGAATTGAAGCACAGGTTGTGCGGCAGGATGGCAATTCAAATTTGAATTTGTGATCAATGCGTGGGGAAACATGAAGAAACTGCAAAAAAGGTCGAGCTTGATGTGAGGGTTTAGATCTGACGACGGCTTTGTGTAACAGTAGTTTTAAGGAAATAGGGGTTAGAGAAAAGGTACAGCCAAGGAAGCCGAGCATGCGGTTTGCGTTACTGCTTAAGTAATCAACACGCTTTTCTAACCACTAGGCGTGGTAATTAGAAACAAATATGAGAGATTAGAAGAAACTGGCGTAACGCGAGTTGGATGTTGCACTACGTGGGTTAGATTAAATTCGTTAGAAATGGTAATAAATGCCGCACTTTTAGATGAGCGCGAAACACAGTTTGGGCGGAGCACCAACATTTTTACTGCAAAGCCGTATATTTATAACCCCTCCACTTGTCATTCCTGTGTCATCGATTTACTCGGCGCCGCTTCGGGGCTCCTCCTCACCACCGCTGGCACCTCTATCACAACTATTTTCCCCCTCGCCTCCACCGATGCCTCTTTGGCAAGTTGCGCAGTTGGCAGCTAACGGCGGTATGCGGTTATCAGATGATTGCGGAAAATAAACAGAAGCACGGATGGGCGTAAAAAATGCACTGACGATTAGAGCTGTGCACGGGCCGAAAATATGGGCCCGAGCTCAGCCCGGGCCAGATACTCGTCGCAGTAGGACCGGCCCGACCCGACGAAGAAGGCCGACGGGCTGGCCCGGCCCGGCCCGAGACCTTAGCCTTATGGCGCGGGCCCGGCCCGGCCCGGCTGCGTGTTTCCAACCCAAATACGGTAGGGGCCCGCAACTGATTGGGGCACGTTTGGAAGCTAAAACTACCTAAAGGCGGTAAAATGCATCTTAAGGGAAATGATAACAGGAAAAACCAACATTAAGCGTGCAAAACAACCCCAATTAAACATAACAATCATGCAGATATCCATACCGCAGCTGTCCTTCGCTCAGCTGCATACGAAAGAATTGAAACCGACATAAAGGTGACCGAACCGCCCAACCTTAAAAAAAGATGAATGAAACCCCCCCCCCCCCCCCAGCCCCGGACAAATTCATGGTAATATTGAAAATATTCAAGAAAAGTAGTTGAAACCGAAACCGAAATGGCCTAAGCCACTGAAAAGTAAAAAAAAGAGCTGGAGCTCACCTAAAGGGAAGAAAACCACCCGGCATTTTGTGCAGAATTTAAAAATGTGTCATAAATGAACTAAAACAAGCAATTAAAAATAGAATAGCACGTTGGGCATTTGAACCTGATTCTTGCAATTGGTATCCAGAAATGGAACCTGTATGCCAGGGGACCAGCCGGTTCATGCTTGTTTAAACAGGGTGTGTACTTGCTTTGTGGTTTCATCCGTATACGTTTCCTTTTCTCAAGAGTATATAGGGCTGTCGGACTCGGTCCCTTCTTTTTACGAGACGCAAAGAATACGCGTGCATTTATGCCCATTTTATCGTTGCCGGTTCACTACGTTCTATACCTACTCATATCGCTTATCTATAAAGTTTCAATCATATTAAGTGTTACAGTTTAGGCGGCTGTTGGCGCATTTAAACCACCCTACTTCCCTGTTGCGCTTTTCCTTTCGTCTTCGTCCGCCGGCCACGACACCCGAGGGCACAGACCACCTTTTACCACCAGCTACATTCGCCACGGTGTTTTCCCGCCGAAACAAAGAGCAAAACTAAAGTTGAATTGTCACCTCAGTGTTTGACAGCTTCACTTTTGTTGGCTCAGAGAAGGAAACACAACTCTGAATAGGGCACTGCTACAGAAAACAGACGGAGACGCAGGTTTCTCTAGCAGTGTTTGCAGTTCAAAGTGTTCCATCTTGAAAATTTGTTTTCGCCCGAACTTAGAGGTGGAATCTAGTCCACGGAACTGTACTTCGTTGTACTTCCCTAGGCGGTGTGTCGCTGAGCCACATGTGTTGCTCAGTTCATCCCAAGACATGCAGTTGCAGATCTCTCAAACTTATAGGCTTGCCATACGCCCACATGTGCTTCAGGGCCTAACTATAACTCCCGTGTAATGTATAAAAAATCTCCCACCTCCCCTCGCGGGAACCCCTGTGTAGATGCGACGCATAGGGAGTTCACTTTGCAGCATTGGACAGCGGAGGAACGGCACTGGAACGATGGAGCGTAGCGGCGCGGGCACCGCGTTTTATAGCGTGCATAACGGTGAGGGGAGCGCCGGCGCCAGTGCGTCTACCGCGGCTATGACGCAACAGAATCCAACACAATCCACTTTAATCAATCCAATCCAATCCAAGCAAGCAAAGCCAAGCCAAGCCAATCCAAGCCAATCCATTCGAATCCAATCCAATGCCCCTCGCGAGAGAGTGTTCGCTATCGGGGAGGAGAGGCGGTGAGTGGCGGAGAGCGCAGCTCACGCGGCGAGGAGAATGGGGGAGGGGCGGACGCCGACAACAACGCCGACGCCGGATGCAGGGACAAGGCGAGTGAATGAGATGCAGTTGCATCTAAAAGAAACCTGACCCGTGCTTTTACCGCGTCAGCAACATGTAGTTTCTGTGATAACATCGAAGACCTAAGTATTGCTTCACTGTGCCGGGCCAGCCTGGGCCGTCAGGACGGCCCGGCCCGTCCGAAGCCTTTACATTTCAGCCCGGGTCCAGCCCGGGCCCAAGTGAAAAGTACTTCGGGTGGCCCGAGCCTGTGCAAACCTCTACTGACGATTACTACAATCCAAAATATGAAATTTGTGCGCACCGCCAGCTGAACTGTTCTCGGTCACGACGCATTTCTGCTGCGTCTCAGTAAGTGTTCGCCTGATCATCGAACGTAAGGCGGCGTGCGCTACTCTGCTGGTACCTCGCAGTGCCCCGCCGCCACCTGCCAGTATTTTGCAAATCGTGTTTGAACCTCCCGCGCAAATGTCACGTGGTTCGAATTAGCCCCGCACATGGTAGCTGCGAGAATGTTGTTGCATATCATGTTTGAAACTCCCGCTCAAACGTCACGTTGTTTGGATTAGTGAAGAATGGAACAGCGTATGGGGAAGTGTCAAGGGAAGGGCACTCACTCCTTGGTGGCGACACATGAAACACGTGTGAGGGAAAGGCAGTGAGAGTGATGACGCCGTAGCCGCACGTGCCGTACTCCACTTCACCCTTCGCTAGACACTCCTCTTCGTTTCGTTCCTTTAGTCGCTGCTGCGTTCGCGTACTGGGTTAAGCGGACATAACCAGACGCCGCTCCCGCGAAGCCCAGGTAACGGCTCCCAAGGGGTGCCCCCTAAAACGACCGAAACCCGCCGTCGCGGCGTCTGTCACTTCTAAGCGCGCGCACATGAGAGAGAGAGTTGCTTTATTAGAAGAGACACGAAAGTCGACTCAGCCGATAACTGCCTCTCGGGCTGAGGGCACCTCAATCAAGACTGACCCCCGTATTCTGAGTTCCTCCTCCACTGGAGCCTCCGCTCGAGAGGACCCTTGAAAGCGAGTTTCGGTTTCATAAACTAACCTCCACTCGAGTGTCTCCTCCAACGGAGGGGCCGCTCGGCGATTTGGAGGAACCGCTCACGATTTGGAGGAGCCACTCCAAGGTGTCGTCTGTGCTACCTTGAAGCAGCCCTCCAGTACTATTTTCAAGATGGTCGCCTACGAGATGGTCGCCTACGATGGTCGCCTACGATGGTTCGGTTCGAGCCGGCTGTGGTCGCTCGCCCCTTTTGCGGAGCATGTATATAATGAAGGTTGAGGGGATTTCCGCACCGTGAATTTGCCATGTCAGCGCATGAGGTACTGGCTGAATATGCTGAGCACTTCAGCAAGGGCGAATTCGTGTCGCGGTGCCTCTTTACCAAATCGGTCACTGCTGGAGCTGCCGAGTGGCTGCCGAGCCAAACGCCGAGCTGCCGAGCCGAACGCCAGCACCCGCGGCCACCCACTGCTCCCCTGCGTTCCGGCGGCTGGTTACGTTGCGATGTTCTGGCGCCGGGACATTTTCAAGTTGTGATTGGTGCCTTCGTCAACGTTTCGCCGCCTGACAAGCCGCGTCGTCAGGCGTTGGTTGGAACTCGTAATTCGAAGTGTCGTGATGTTTTCTGCGACGGCGGGCGAGCTCCGAGATATCTGTGCGGACTTGTCTTTATCCTCGCAATGGCAAGGTTGTCGCTGTTATGTACGAAGTCATCGCTCCTGTAATGAAGATGTCACACTACCTATGACACGGCTACCGTAAACTGATTACAGTGCGTATGAAGCAGACGTCGCCGTAGGGAAGCGAGCGAGCGTGTCGTCTGCTCCAAAGCCCAGTTTTTTTTTTTTTTTTCTTCCCCGAGCCGCCTGCGCTGCGAGGCTCCGCCCCCTCTCCAAGTGCCCGTTCGCTTTATGCTCGCCTTGCTACCTCGCGCTTGCGTGCTGTCGCCAGGGGGACATTTCTACCTACCGGGTTCACCGTGGTGCCTGTAAAATAACCACGCACTTCTTTGTAATTTGAACATTATGTCGGCTTTGAGCTGCCGATAGTGGCGTGAACCGAAAAGAAAAAATAATTAGGCGCTCACTGTGTCGGCAATTCCGGTCTATGATATGCGCTCGTCACGCATGGAAGCAAACCGCCCTATACCTCCAGCCCTTCCGCTGACATATCGTTATCTTGGCTGTCATCCGGAGGGGGGGCCCTGGAACTTATAGTAATCGATAGGATCAGAAAGAACAGGAGACACAACGGGATACGTGAAGACATGCAGCAGCATGCAGAAAACAAACAGATTTATCGTCTGCTACCGAAGTGTGTGTGCAGTGTGGCCAGACCAGAAAACAGTTATTTCTAGTTGTGTCCACCTGGTTCATGTTATTTTCGTGCTCCTCTCAACCATAGAAACTATTATTTCTTAAAATACCGGTATAATTACTTAACAAAAATAAAAACATTAAAAAGGTATATTTCTTAAGCGTACTTTCATGTCTTGAATAAAAACATTTGCAATAACCTCGCCCCCAGATGCCTTTCGCTGCTCCTCCAAAAGTGCGATCTCGAGGGTCCCTCCAAACGAAGGATTTCCTCGGAGGGTCGGCGTCACCACGTTTATGAAATGCGTGGAGACCTCGAGTGGAGGTGTTGCCCTATCCTCCACTCAACGAAGTGGAGGAAGCACTTTGAGTGGAGGAGGGATTCAGAATACGGGGGTGAGTCTATTAGGGGGATAGACAGAAAAGAGGGTGGACAGAAAAAAAGATACAAAGGGATAATAAGATAACGGTTCACAAGCCGCGCAGAATGGAGAGTACTGGCGACATCATAGCCGGTCCGAGAGTCCCGTGTCCTTTAAAAAGTCCACCAGGGCTCGGAACGCTTTTTCGCGATTTGATTTATGAAAATCCGGGAGCAACAGACTTGATGAGGTGCGTGAAGACAATCCCAGTTTCGCATACGGCGCTCTCAGCGCTGATCGAGCCTGCTAATGTTGTGGACACTCGCACAGTGCATGCGCGAGTGTCTCTATTGCAGGACAGTATGGGCAGGCGGGTGAACAGGCGATCCCAAGTGTAAGCCCGCTGCGTAATCCTCGTTTTGTTTACCGGCGAGACGCGAAGTTGGAAGCCGCGAGCGCATGCCTCGCGTTCCTTCTTTTTGTGCGGCGAGAGGAGGGGGTGCTTTTCCCGAGAACTTTCGTTGCGCTGGTATGCGGTCAGCTCTTCCTGCGGGTCGGGCGGCGGCCGTCCTTGGTCTCGGGAGGGGATTAGCCCCGACTTCCTCATTGTGCCGGCGAGCGCCCGTGGACAAAGGCGAGGCGGCGAGACGTTAAGACGTTGCTGTAAGGCGTTAGTCTAGACCGTTCTAAGCCGTCCGGCTTCGCTTTGGAGCAGTTACCGCCCTTTAACCTAGTGGGGTGACTGCGCCTCACGGTATCCGACTTTGTGTAGCCGAGGCCTTGCCTTGGCTTAGCGGTGGCAATAACGTTCGCGGAAAGCTGACTAGGAGTTGCGCGAGAGAGATTATCGGGTCATGTGACCGCGGGGGTGACATGTTTACGATTGGTTAGTTCTTTTTTTGTGTGTGTGTTTAATTTGTTTGTAGTGGACCAATCGGGGCTTTGAGAGCTGATGTCACCCTGATGACAGCCCGGATATCCGCCTGACATCATGTGCACTCTCGCACCAGCAGGGGCGCTGCCCAAATCCTATAAATGCTAGGACCCCATCACCGGGGGTCGGATTTTACTTCTTGCAGGCGCTTCGCGCCATCGGCTATGCCGAAGTCCTTCTAAGATCCACCACTTGGGTCCAATCAAGTTTGTAGGTACCCTGTACCTTCGGCTATGCCGAGAGCTGTAACGAGTTATCCCATTTTATGTAAATATTGTAAATTTCTCTTGTAAATAGTACTGCCCATAAACTCCAAGTTCCAAGCCTGTGTCTCTTTCCGCGCAGCGGTGACAGCCGATTCGAAGACGAAGAAGGAGAGCACGGTCAGCTCGGGTCAGTCCCCTCGAAGGAAGTGCGTGCGGTGGCTTGCCGGATGTAACTCGGGAGTCCGGATGCATGGCTTGGAGGTCCCTTCGATTAAGGTACCGCGCGTCGTTGAGGGACCTGATTGCCTCACTCATCGAAGTGGATGGATGATGCGCTTCTTTTGCAGGCGAACAGCCTCCCTCATTTCCTTTGATGCCTACGTGAGCAGGTAGCCATTGGAGATGAATGCTAAGGCCTCTGGGGCTGAGGCTGTGCAGTTTGCTGGCAAGACTTTGTACAGCGAGAGAGCTGAGGTGGGCCCGGTCGAGCCTAAAGAGAGCAGCCTTAGAATCCGAGAGGATGGCTACTTTCCGGTTGGTGAGGTTCTGCTCGCACTCCTTAATGATGTCCGCAGCCAAGTGAAGGCCCGCGATTTCTGCAGTTGTGGAGCTGCTGGCCACTGGCAGGCGGCATTGCCTGGCTGAAGCGAAGGCAGGCGCCATGGATGCTGCAGCCGCCGCCCCCTTGTCTGGAAGCACGGACCCATCGGTGAATATCAGTACGTGTCCCTCAAGGTTGTCCAAGTAGGCCGCTGCTCCGTGCCCTAATTCACAGAATGGAGTTATCGTTTTTGAGGTCACGTGCGGTAGAGTTGCACTTATGGTGATCTCACTCGTCACATGGGGTGGAAGAGGTATGATGTGATCCGTCGGGGGCTGGCCGATCACCGTTTCGAAGGTACGGACAATCATACCCATTCAAGAGTAAGGTCGTTCTCCTAGCCGTGCGACGAGGGCGCCTCCGTCTGGTGCCCTATGCAGCCGCTCGACGTGATTGAGAGCTCTCTGTATGGCACGGAGTGCGAAGGGCCAGGCACCGGCTTCAGCAAGAGTGCCCGCGCAATGCGACGACCGGGGCAAGCCAAGAGCGGTGCGAAGTGCATTTCTGTGCTCGATCTCGAGTTTCCTTCACCGCGTTGGCTTGACGGTGACAAGGGGCATAGCGTAGAGGACTGTGGAGCACACCATAGCATTGTAAATTCTTAGTGCCCAAGTGTGTGAGCACCCACGCCCCTTGGCCAAGAGTTGACGGATGGCTTTCAGGACACGACTGCACTGGCCGAGTAGCTGTTTGATTGCCGGGCCCCAGGTCAGGCTATGGTCAATTGTAAGTCCCAGATATCTGACCTGGGTCTTCCATCGGAGCTGTGAGCCATGTGCTTCCAATGGGGGAATTCGATACCGTGCTCTGGGGTTGGGGTGGAATATCATAGCTTCTGACTTGGTAGTAAAAAGCAGCAGTCAGATTGCCGTGATATACTCCGAAATCACCTCCAGCGCTCTTTGCAGAGATTTCCTGATTTGGCTTGTCTGACGCTTCGGTCCCCGGGTCCACACTGCAACATCGTCAGCTTAAACGCAAATGCACACGCTGTGTTCTAGGTCTGTTGGAATGCTGTCATGCAGACCCGACAGCGCGAGGTTGAAGAGCAGCGGACTAAGCACTGCACCTTTGGGCACTCCGGCACTGACACCTTTTTGGACTGCTGAGGACGTTGCCCACACGAACTTTGAGCAGGCGACCACACAGAAAGCCCGGATGTAGTTCCACAATCTTCCAATGACATGAATGCGGTCCAGCGCAGCCTCATTGGTTGGGTGAGGCAGTCGGTCAAAGGCAGACTCAATATCCACCAGAACCAAAAATGCCACTTCGTCCATATGTTGGGCCTCTTCCAGTGCCGATACATCAGCGATGCTGTCGGCAGTGCAGTGGAGCAGCAGCTGCAAGGGCTCGGACGTTCCAGTCTAGACTAGATAGAATGATCACCTCAAAGAGCTTCCCCGCAGCCGAAGTTAAGGAAACAGGTCTGTATGAGCTGGCTGCGCTTGGTGGTTCTTCACGTTTCAGGAGTGGGCAACAAGAGCAAAGAGCCAGAAAATTGGCAGTACCCCCAACTGCCAGACGATATTGAAGACGCTTAGAAGGCCTTCTTGCTCCGGGCTATCCAAGTTCCGCATCATTTGGTAGGTGATGCCATCAGCGCCAGGAGTGGTACGACGCTTAGTCCTCTGCAGGACATTCCTAAGCTCGTGCTTTGAAAGGTCTTCGTGGCAGAGCGCTGAGATCTGGGAACCATACGGTACTAATGGCAGCTTTTCTCTCTGCGCGTGAGGTAGAGGTTGCTGCGAAGATGCTGGAGGTGGTGAAGCGAACCTATCTGCAAGCAGTTCCACGAGTTCCTCTGTAGTAATACCCTCTCGAATGGCAACAGCATGCACTGGCTGCCGCGGAGTCAGCGGCTGTAGTAGTCCATGCAGAAATTTCCAGGCCTGTCTAGGTTGTCGTTGGGTTTCTAACGATTGGCAGATGGACTCCCAACTAGATCTCGGGCGTTGCTTGGAGTGACGACGGCAGGCAGCATCCAGTCTATTGTACACTTCCAGTGGGCAGCAGAGTTTGTGCGCATGGCTTGTTGCTGCGCACGTCGACGGGCTGCCCGAAGGTTAAGAAGCTTCATATCCGGTACGGGCTCTGCAAAGTTCACCCGGTAAGGGACCGAAGCTGTGGCGGCACACCCGGCGAGTTGACCGAGAAAATCTTCACTGTGATTTATTTATTTTTTTATTTATTTATTTATTTATTGGTTCCTCAAGGGCCCCGGCTTGGGGCATTACATGAGGGGTGGGCGTACACACGGCATAGGGTGACATCGCAAAACATCATGGCGTGTTTCAATGGTTCGCCTAAAACACTGCGAATCGATGATAACGGCGGTTTCGGCAGGCAGGTCATTCCAGTCTCGCGCAGTGCGCAGAAAAAAAGACTGCTGAAAAGTAGTGGTGCGGGCATACTCGGGATACACTGCGTTAGGATGGGTGGTGCGTGAAATGCGGTGCGCTCTTCTGATGCGCTGATCATCGATCGGCAAAGAGTGTAAAAATTTGTGATAAAGACAAAGTCGTGCAATTTGCGGCGGGATACAAGAGTGGAAAGATTAAGTTGGGTTTTCAGGGCGGAGATACTTGAACCACGGGGAGTACTCGGAAAGTATAAATCTTGTTGCGCCGATTTCGGGACGGATTTAGACATTAATGAGGTTAATTTGGTAAGGGTCGAAAATGGCATTAGCATATTCAAACCATATTTTTGGTCAGTTTCCTGAACAGTGGCCCCTTGACGACCATGAACAGTGCTAGTATTAGTCTTGCATGGCCTCATCTGGAGTGAGCAAGATGGGGTAGTGATATCGGATCCCCTGTGGTCGCTGCGGTAGACCACGAGTATTGCACAACTCATCCGATACCAAGAGAGTTCGAGACTGTTGGGCGGCACATACCACGACGCACAAAGGTGGGTGCCCCGTTCAGAAGCAGCAGCCCAGCTGTGTTGATGGCTTCCAGCAGTTCCTTGCCGCGGCGTGTAGAGAATAGGCTGCCGCAGGCATGGTGGTGCGCATTAAAGTCTCCCAAAATCACACAGTCACGCCCCAACTTGGACCTCAAAGAAATGAGTGATGTAGCATCCCATGCCTTTCCTGGTCTCACATAAACACACGCAATACAAGCGTCCGTATGCGCTTGATGAACTCTGATTGCAGCAACTACATGCTAGCACAGGTAACACCTGAAATGTCTACAGCACAGTGGGCCAGGGCAGCATGTACATACAGCACTAGGCGTGACTTTCCAGCCAGGTGAGTTGGGTTATTACAGTGTTCACTCACACATACACTGATCGTGCACGTGGTGGCACTGTGATAGGCCACATACCCTGGAAGACGATAGGTCCCTAGGCGGGTGTATGCCTCCTGAAATGCAATTACATCGAATTGCTCCCGAATGAGGCGGTACACAAGGTCGTCGGGGCGGGGGTTTAAGGAACGTACACTCCACTGGAGAATGCGGGGACGCCATCGTCTATTGCGGTTCCTGGCCATGCTGTACTGGCTGAGAAGGACCTTGGAACACCACAGGTGTGGCAGGTAGAGCTGGAATGTTGAAAAGAGCGTGCTGTGCTGCTAAGGCTGCCATAGCAATATGATAAGCCGGCGCGTCTGGCTGTAGGGTGGACACAATGGCCTGAACAGCAGTGAGAAGAGTCTGTATCGCTGCGTGGCGCCTGTCGCGCACTTCAGTGGTTCCACGCAGATCCGTTGAAGCCACGCCTTTGCCTGTATTAGTGGTGCACATTGCCGGCTGGGTACCCTGCTTTTCGGCATTCCTAGACTGCTGTTTAAGGATCCTGCGTTGCTTGGCGGCATCAGCATAGCTTCGTTTTTGCCTGTTAGTTGAATCATGGGCTGTTTTGCAGCTTCCTCTGCCCGCATCTTTGCACGCACTGCCAGCCTAGACTCCTCTTCTGTTGACTGCACTAGCGCCGTTGCCACTTGACGCTCCTGCTGCCAACGAGGGCACCACGCGTTGTCCACAGCGTGTTTCGCACCAGAGTTAATGCAGTGGGGGCAGCAGCTGAACAGGACGCGCGCTCGTGGCCACCACCGCCGCACCAAAAGCACCTCGACGGACCTCGGCAGCACGAAGTTACGTTGTCCAGGCATCCACAACGGCGGCATTGCACGGGGCGGGCCCGGCACGGTCTCACTTCTAGCCGGAGCCTGAATAAGTATATAGTAGGAGGCGTGGTCGGGCCCTGGAAGTGCAGCAGTGTGGAGCGCTCTGCCCTCTTTTCTACTGCAGCCACAGGTACAGAAGACTCCAGTCCTTCGAAGATCTGGGACACTTGTAGTTCTGGGTCAACACGGTACACGAAACCGCGGTTCACGTTCGGGTCTGCAGGTGGCCTTGCTGTCATCGGTATACCACAGATATGATTTCTGATTTGATTTGACCATTTGATCTGATCTGATTTGATTTGACCGGTATACCACAGATATGATTTGATTTCTGGCAGCAGCGGTGGCAAGCGAGCACGTCGTCTAAGCCGCTCCCGTGATTTTTGCAGTTGCTGCCATCGACGCCTGCGCAGTTCTCCTCGATTCAAGGCGACCGGCCACATCTGGCCGCTCCACTCGACGAACAAGCGTCACTCTTCAACGACTGTGGCTGACGTCACTCCAAGAAGCAAGATTACGCCCCCCATGCGCATGGGCACCTATAAAAGCTTGGACGACACGACTGGCCGGACATTTCTGGCAGCAGCGGTGGCAAGCGAGCACGTCGTCTAAGCCCCTCCCGTGATTTTTGCAGGTTGGTTTTAAGTTTGGAACTGTTATTCTATGCTTGCTGTAGATTTGCCACTGTTGCTGCCACATTGATTTCCTGTACAGTGCTATGGCTGATAACAGATTGTGTTGCTTGTGCTGCAGCGAGGAGGTAGAAGGTTGTGAACCGCACATGATATGTAGCGAATGCAACTTCGTCTATCACGTCGGAAAATGTTCGGGTATTGCAGAGACTCAATTCTCTTCAATGAGAGAAGCTACAAAGAAGTCGTGGCGATGTCAGACGTGCCGTGTCGGGAGGTCTCGCAGTGGCTCAAAAGATAAATCAAAACCGCAAAACCCTCAAAGCTCAAAAGACGCTGACTTCACGCAGGTCACTCATGGGACTAAAACCGACGCTGTACCGTCTGACATTACCGCTATCCTCCTTGACATTCAAATGAAACTAAGCTCCCTGCTGGAGCTAAAACTACTGTTGAAAATATTGAACTCTCAGTCCAAGTGATGTCAGAAAAGTATGACACCATTCTAGCTGACACTACACGTCATGAAGCTGACATAAAGGTCATCAATAAAAAAGTGCAGGCTCTTGAAATCAAAGTTTACTCCGAGGTGGATCCCTTAAAGGAACAGCTGAATGATCTAGAATGGCGAAACCGCAAACTGAATTTGGAATTTCACGGAATCGAAACCAGCGGAAAATGAAAACTTGATAGAAAAAGTAAACGAGGTGGCAACCCTGTTAAATGTAGCTCCCCTGTCTTGCAATGACGTTGCTGCGATTCACCGCTTATCAGCCAAGCCTGGGAAAACACCCGGCATCATTGTCCGATTTTCCCGCAACGATGTGAGGGACGAATGGTTACGCGAAAAGACTGAAGCTCAGGACTGCTGAATCGCCAGTGTTCATACAAGAGAACTTGACTAAGCACTGTAGGCTACTTCTCTTTGAGGCGAAGAAATGGGCCAAGGAACAAGGCTTCCAGTTTGCCTGGCACCGAAACGGAAAAATTCTCGTACGGCGCAAGGACGGCGATCCAGCGCGACTTATCACATCAGTGGGTGATCTCGCGCTGGCTGCCGCGGAGGACTATTGAATTATCTGTGCCGACTTGACCAAATTTAGTTGTTATTTTTCCTTTTAACATGAATGAAAGCCACTACATAAACCTAGATCAGATTGCTAGCTTTGTAGGCCAAGAATTTCACTCGTCATTGAAGACATTTCACGCCAACATGAGATCTGCTAGAAATAAATTGGACGCTCTAGAAGTTTTGCTTAGTGAATTAAAAATTAGATGTCATGCCAATTATGCTAACCGAAACGTGGTATGAAAATAATGATGTACCATTCAGTGCCGTAGGATATAATACTTACAACCTGAACCGACAATCCGGTAGAGGTGGTGGTGTCGCTATCTTGATCACAGAGGACTTAAAATGCGAGGTAATGCCCTCTTTTACGTACTCTACTCGGGATATTGAGATTATCACACTGCAGTGCAAACAAACAGTTTTCACAACAATATACCGGCCTCCGGACGGCAACTTAGCATCTTTTTTCGGTCATTTAGAACGTCTCTTTTCCTATATCAATGAGAATAAAATGAATATTATTTGTGGAGGTGATTTTAATATAAATCTATTGTGTGATTCTGAACCTGTTAAACAATTTAGTCTCTTGCTTGCAGAACATAATATGATAAATACTATCTCATTACCAACAAGGATAACAACAAGCTCGTCTACACTGATTGATTTATTTCTAACAAATTATAAATCATGTCAAACTAAAGCAGGAGTATTGACGTACTACATTAGTGATCACCTCCCGATTTTTCTGTGCGTAAATACGACAGTTAAACACAAACGAGCCGCGGATAAAATACATTACCAGGAAATCTTGCCATCTCAACTACATCAGTTCCGACACAACATAATGAATACGAATTGATCAGAAGTGTTTAATTCTCAAGATACGAACGTTGCCTATGACTTATTTATGAGCAAATTCAAGGATCTGACTTCCTTTCCTTTCAAGACACTTTCCTTTCAAAACTATTAGTATATCCTCAAGAGTTAGAAAGCCATGGATAACAAATGTGTTGTTAGCTAAAATTAAAATAAAAAATCGCTTGTATCATACGTTTATCCGCACGAGGGATAACAACAAACTTCAAGAGTTCAAAAGATATCGCAATGACTTGAATAAGGAACTTAAGAAAGCCAAAGTTCAATATTTCGAAAATAGTTTTCAACCAATCGAAAGTGATAGCAAGGCTTTGTGCAGAAAACTAAATCAAGTTATGAACAACTCACGGGTAACGAAACCGATCGATGGGCTCATTGTTGATGGGAAAAAAACCAGTGGTCAAGATTTGTCAAATGCGTTCAACACACATTTCACTAATTTGCCTATTCCATCTATCAACCATCCAACCACCACTGTAAGTAATGATAGTCAGTTAAATAGCATGTTTTTAAACCCTGTTTCCGTTGAAGAAGTGCACTGCACTTTCTTAGCCCTAAACAATACAAATTGTTGCGACGCTGAAGACATACAAATCAAACCAGTAAAATTTGTAATCGACATCATAGCCCCAGTATTAACACATATTTTAACTTAAGCTTTTGTACAGGTATTTTCCCCCAAAAAATGCAGATAGCCAAAGTAATTGCAATCTATAAGAAGGGTGATCGTAATAACCTCGGTAACTACTGGCCTGTATCTATTTTACCCGTGTTCTCCAAAGGATTACAAAAACTTATCCATGCTCGACTCGCTTCCTTCGCAGAAAAAAAAAACAAAAATAATAACCGAGGCGCAATATGGTTGCCGTCCTCATCGATCTACACAAATGGCTCTCCTGGACCAAAAAGAATACATACTAAAAAATATAGAAAGCAAAAAATTTGTGCTAGGAATATTTATCGACTTCACGAAAGCCTTTGACTACTTAAACCGAGATCTTCTACTGGATAAACTCAGCTCTTATGGAATAAGAGGTCAATCCTTACAATTAATCAAATCCTACCTATCCCACCGATTTCAGTTCGTTAAAAACAACGGGTATTCGTCAACTCTTTTGCATACCCGGAATGGAGTACCCCAGGGCAGTGTGTTAGGACCATTTTTGTTTAACGTGTACATAAATGATATCGTAGACATTGATTCCCGAGCAAAATTTGTTATATATGCAGACGATACTAGCATATTTATATCATCTGAAACCTGCCTTGAACTTTGTAATATAGCAAATACTATTCTATCTAAAATCGTAAAATGGACATATGATAATGGTTTACTAATTAATGTTTCAAAAACCAAAGCAATAATATTCCACGCTAAAGCGAGAGTGGCTACACTTGGCTCAAAACTTATGTTAAGTAATTCAGAGATTGAACTTGTGAATGAGTTCAAAACCCTAGGAGTAATTTTCACATACAATATGTCGTGGGACAAGCACGTGAATCTTATATCACAAAAGCTTTCATCAATAATTCGTATATTTTATCGACATAGAGAACACCTCCCTAAAAGTATCATGCTACTGTTGTACAAATCATTGTTTCTGCTTTACTTGAATTATTGCGTGCTTGTCTGGGGTACAACCATTTCTAGCAATATACAAAAATTGTGCAGGCTACAGAGGAAAGCAATTAGGATAATTACTCACTCTCGATTTGATTTTCGGTGCAGTCTTTATTTGAAACTTTTAAAATACTGAGTGCAGAACACCTTTATAATTACTACCTATGTCAAGCATTAATCAAGGTCACAAGACAACATAACTTTTTGAAAATTCTTAGCCAACTAAATAAAAATACACCGACAAAATATAGCACACGAAATCCAGAACACTGGACTGTGCATGCATACCGAACTAATTACGCTTTGCAAACCGTAAAACACCGAATTCCTACCCTCTTAAATAATTACCTAAAACAAAATATCGATATTTTCCAGCTAAATACTAGAAAATTGAGAAACGTGTTTCTTACATACGATTCTCCATGATAACCTATTGTTGTTGTCTTTTTCCTACGCTATTGTTCGGATGCTGACCTACATTACTTTGTATGAGTGAGAATTTTATTGCGTTGTACATCGGATACGTTCGTATTTCTTTATGGATAATCAGCGCGTATATAGAAGTGGTATTACGTTGCCATGGTACGATTGACCACTGCGTCAAATTAATATTGCTATGTATACTGTTTATTTCTTGTGCTTATTATTGTTCCATGTGCTCATGATTATTGTTTGCATGACAATGTATAATATATTAACTGCTATTTTTGATTGTTATTTTGTATACTGCATATTGAAAAGTTGGTTTCGTTTTATTTTTTATTTTTGCTATTGTTGTTGTTGTCAGTGCAATGCCTATCGCTATAGCCAGGAGGGGGGATAGGGCTTTTCAAGCTGTTCCCACGGCTTTTTCCTTCTCCTCCTCCATCGCCGATGGAAATTGACCCAATAAAAAAAAATATGTGTGGTCGCTAAAAGTATGGCCAAGCAATCGGCAGTGGCAGCGTCGGCCGCAACAATGTTTCGGCGGGTGTTAATTACGGACCTCTACTACACCAGTTATGCTTGACAGTTCCCGAGCGATGGCCGTTCTTGAGAAGGCTGGGAAGCTCGTACCTTTGTCTGCTGGTCGAAAGAGTGCAGTCCTAACTATGTTGTGAGCCCTCTGAAAAGTTGAAGCCCGGGCGCGTTGCCGACGGTTGCTTGGGTAGTTCTGTTTTTCTCTGCCATTGTTCACTGATCCAGCCGCTTTAGATACTTCCATAGCGGCCGCAGTGCTGGGCAACGCAGCAGTGACAGTGGGAACGACGCTAGCCGACAACGAGCTTTGAACGCTTCTGTCTGCAGCGTCACACGAAGCAGGGGCCTGGAGTAGGGCCGCAGCAGACGACTCAAAGGGTATGCGTTGTTCAGCCGCGCCGCGGCTGTCAGTGGTGGTTGGGAGAGGCACGCTCTTCGCGAGCTGGCTCCGCTGGCTGGTGCCCGCAAGTTTCAACCAGCAGGAGAGGAGGAAACATTTCCTGTGAGGCGAGAGTCTCGTGCGGGAATACCACAGTTGACCCGGGCGCCGTGGCCTGGCTTGTCTGCAGCTTGCGCGTGAGCTTGGGACGTGGCTTGATGCGCGAAGGGGAGAGAGGAGGTGCTGGCCAGTTAGAAATGTCCACGTAGCTGACGTCGTCACCCGTCGCACATATGTCATCCCCAGCCTTGCCGCTGCTATCCCTCTTGCGCTTGCGCAGCTGAGTCAGATCCATTTCTTCTGCAGAATGCTCTTCCTGGGTATGATGAGGGCTCGAAATAGACGCGCGAGTAGTTGAGGCATTCACGGACGCAGTCGTACCTCCGAGGGTATGCTGAACGGCTGGCGTGTGTTGGGGCGGCGAGGCAAGTGCGTGGCAGGTGGCGGGTGTCTGGAAGCCAGCCACCAGTAGGGGTCCTCCACGGCGATAGGCCCGCAACAAGCCCGCTGCACGTTCCTGTTCCGTGAGAATGCTGTCACAGGACTGGACGAGTAGCTGGAGGCTGCTGGAGCGCCGATGTCCGATTCGAACTGGTGGCGCCACGCTGGGTAGAATTCAGCGACTGGAGCTCTCAAAAGGCTTGCCGCACTCGCAGCAGGGTTGCGGCTGTGTTCGCAACTCGGGCAGGTTGAGTAAAGCTTCGCGAAAGCAGGACAGAGAGCGGAGCCGCGGAGAGACACTGTCCGAACACTTCGCCGTCACCCCAAAGAGCCAGCGCGCGCGCATGACCGGTGGCCGGTTTATGCGTGCGGAGGTTTGTAGTGAAGAATAAATGAGAGGAAGCGTTCACGCGCAGCTATAGGTGCCATGCCCGCAATGATGGATGGAATGTCTGTTGTGCTGGACCTGTGCTGAGTCCTTAGTGGTAGAGCGGATTGGTTTGTGTTAGGCTATGTTTAGATTACCGACGCAAAACCCGTATCATGATCTATGGACGTACGAAATACCATGTCACGCAAATCGGTTGGCTGAGACGTGAAATGACGTCATTCTTTATTGAAGTCATTCACGACAGTGCGGCAACAGTCTGACCCTGGCCTTTCACAAACAGTGAGATTCTTTCGACGCGAGAGGGACGCAGGCAGTCCCATGTTTATCTGCAAGAACAAAGCTTGGATCCGTCAGAGGTTCATTCAGCTAATTGGCTAGAAAATATCCTCCATCGCAAATTACGATAAAAGTGTTTTGTTTCGTGCACTCTGTGCACTCCGTCCAGCTTTGCAGGTCATCCTTCTCCATAGAGTGGAAGGGCACTAATTTTTTTTTTATCAAAGTTGAAATCGCCAAGAAGAAAAATCGGGGGCAGCTGGTCTTTCAGGTTGTCTGGGGCAGCGTGTAAGGAATCACAAAACGCAGCAGGAGCATTGGGACAGCGATAGCACTTGCACAAAACGACATCCTGATGATCAAGTCTAGGACATGCACAAAAAAGTTCAAGGAGGCAAAACATGGCTATAAAACGAGATTGTATTTCATGCGAGACAGCAAGCAAGACACCGCCACCCGTTCTTGATTGACGATCAGATTGGTAAAGATTAAATTGCTCAGCACAGTGAAAATTTTCAGTATCACGCATTTTACTCAACAGCTATGTTTTGGTTAGCGCAACGATATTAGCAAAGCAGTCGTCAATAATTCAAGATAAATATTCGCGCTCCTTACTCACAATACAGATGTTCGTAAAAAAATCAAAGCCGTTTCACTCCATATGCAAGCTGTCGGAAGCGCAGAGCAGTGATTCGCCATAATGGGCTGTAGCGCCGTTATCCGCTCCCTCCTACCACCCATCACGCTCTTCGCCGCCCTGTCTCACTCCTCTCCTGATGAATGGAACAGAGGTTTGTCCAATGCAACTCAAATTTCCCGGCTTCGCAATGGTCGCGCGCCCTTTGCCTGAAACTACGCAAGCGGGAGTTCTATTCTTTTTGTCCTTGCTTTTCCTCTCGCACGTGCCGGCGTTGAACTTCAACTTATTTTCGCTCACTACCGTGAAAACCAACCCAACGAGCATTCCTAACTAAATGAACGCGCGCGCTGCCGGTTAATTACGCATATTTTGCCTCAAATGTACCTGCAGTTTTATTTGCGCTAAACAACGGGGAGATGTATGAGAAGCGCCATCGGTTCACTTGTTTGGAACGGTTGTCACCATTTGAAGCGCTTGGTTTTCGAAGCATCTGCTTGACGCCTTGACAACGGTACGCCGGGCTCTACTTGGGTCTGATTCCGGCAGTCGCTTGGCATCGCTATTACTGTTTTCGAATGAGTACCGCATCCTAGACAACATGCGGTAAAAAGATGTGATGGTTGTATTCAGCAGTGGCTACTTTATTTTATCGTATCTTTTTAGATCTTGTATTTTTGGTATTTGTGTGTGTGTGCGGCTGTGTGTAGACAAGCTACTTATAGCCTCTGTCTTCCCTTGGAATAAATCAGTTGTTAGTAGCGCATCCGTCTAAACATTCTTCGTTTTTTTCAGTCGTGGTTTGTAGCGCTCAAAGTTTTCTTGATGCAAAATGCCAAACAGCATATTTTACGAAGACTCGTTCCATCATACCTGCCAGGTTTGCCGGGATGGCATTAAGAAGATTACACCCGGGGGGTGTAATAGAAACAACAGAATACGTAACTTTACAGACATTTTTTATTTGCTTGCAACTTAGCAGGGAATTAACTGTTTGTTCGTCCAAAATACCAGCAAGCTACACACCACTCAAATGTTCGACGTGGCTGACGCCACCCTTTTGAGAAAGTCCTGAAAATAGTACTGCCAAGCGCAATACAAAACAGCAAGAACCGAACTGTTTTGTTGTTTCGTTTAAAGTTACAGCAAGCTACACCACTGGAGACTTGCTAAATCTTCAGAACGGACAGTCCAGAACGGCCGGGCTCGTGCGTAAATGAAAGCGGCGGTGGCGCTGCGTTTCTATACACAGTAAACTAACAATTGAACGAACAGGTTCACCGTCTGCGCATGACCGACTACGATTTTACCTCCGGCGCAACGTGGCCACACTGGGAAAAAGATTTGGCCAAAGACGGGTGCGTTTCCGGGAGATTTTTGTTTCGGTCGTAGAAGATTTTTGTTTCGGTCGTGCAAATTCGGGAGTCTCCTGAAAAATTCGGGAAACCTGGCAGGTATGGTTCCATGCAACTGAGCCCGCTCACCCACCATCTTTAAGCTCGCCGCAAAAGGAACTGGGCCAGCCGCGTTCCGCCGCTGTCTTCTTGAGCGCCTCCTTGAGCTTCTGGCGCTCAAGGCGCGCCTCGTCCCGCTGAAGCTGCAGGTCCCACCTGAAAAGTCACACGCAGTTGCTTCGGGCCACATCCAGAACCGCGATATACCAGCAGTTATGAGGGGATGAGAAATGCGTGCGCGGTGGCCTTCCCCATCAGTTGAGCGACATTTCTGGTACAGCCCAAACTAGGAGGCAAGATTTCTTATTAACCCTGGCTGCACGAGGCGGAAGTTCAGGCCACGGTTTTTCCCCGTCCAGTGCAGGAAAAACACACGGCGGTGCAATCATAATTGAGAGCATACCTAAGCCATCTTTCTGAAACCACGTTCTCCTCAGAATAGACGTTTGCCTTCATGTTATGTTTTACGACGTACTTGGCTTAACAAATAACACAGAAAGAGGAAATGGCTGTTTTTTTATCGAACCATTAACAATCTGTTTGTTGTTTACGCGAGGACAGATCTGCAGAGGAATTCTCGAAATCGACCAGATTTTGGGGAAACCGCCAAGGCAGAGTAAGCATCTGCAGAGGAAATTTTGTTTTTGAGGTAGATGTCAAATTTTCTTCTGCTGAATTCTCGCAACATGCGGCTCCTTGCTTAAAAACGAGAAATGCTTAGCTTAGACTGTAAATGCAACCCGGTTTTCAAAACGAACAGCTCGAACATATAAGTAGCCGTCAATCCTCTGCGTAAGGTATTTGCATTTACCCGTAAGTGAACGGCAGCAAGCACGGAGACCATTTTCTCATTTCTTGCTGATTACATGCAGACCTCTGAGTAGCATGAAATGTCAACTAGGCTAACCCCTAACTTTGAGCCAGAACTTACTCATGCCAGCCTGAACGTACATTATTCATACACGATTGATTGGTTGTAGGGTTTAACGCGCCGACGCAACGCCGGCGATGAGGCGCGCCGAAGTGGGGGCTACGTATTAATTTTGATCTTTAACGTGCGCCGAAATCTCGTACACACAGGCGGTTTTGCTTTTCGCCTCCACCAGAAAAGCGGCCGCCGCAGCCGGGAATGGAACCCACGACCTCGTGCTCTGCAGCGCAACGCCTTAGCCACTGAGCCACCTTCGAGCGCTCGAAACAAACGGCGCTCCGATAGGATGCATGCAACACCAAGGGCGAAAAAAATGGCTGCGGGTGCTGTAATTCAAGAAAGGGTAGAACCACGAACTTCAAAACATGCCGGCTCTGTGTATCCTCAGCATTTTCTAAACCTCACAAACGAATACGGGAAATTATTTTGTGAGGTTTAGAAATTGCCAAGTCCTCCATCATCATGACGTACATCACAGTTCTCATGATCATATGTGCACCAGCAATACGTAAGTGTGACGGCACATGCTTAGCTTAGTTACTTGTGTCTCACTAAGTCGGAGAATAAACAGCTCGGTGCGGTAGGGATTACGTAGATGACGACGACCTCATTTGTCGGCTGATGTCGATTATCGGAAGTGTGAGGAGTGCGCCAAAGGGCTCACAGTGAAGATGTGTCTCGCCGCTGTTTCTCCACGGGACCCCCATTTAGCTGAAAGGGGCCTGCGCGTGCGTTCAGTCCTCCTACGAGCACTATGCAGACGATGTGCGTTAAATGCTCAAGCCGCTCAAAGTGCGGCATATTGTACAGTGGGTTCAATATTTATGATCCTCAGGGGTCAATGATACACATCCCCGCAGCGGCACACATTATTGCAGAAAGCGTAGCATGCAGCTTCAAAGGCGCCACTTCGCGAACTCTGAAAACACAGAAACTGCAACGCATGGTGAACTGAGAAGAACATAAGAGCTAACTCTCATTCTAGGACACACGTAAGCTGTGTCCTAAAACCCCTCACGCTTTCCTTATAAAGTTCCGTACTTGCACTACTTAACGTGATTATACACAAGAAAGCAGGGGGTGGCATCGGCAGACAGGGAGTATGGTGCGCTGCATCTGAACATAAATGCTAAATTTTCAGTACTAACCGCAGCTTCAAAGCCTCTTCGTAAAACACGTGAAACGTTTCCTGGTTGACCCTATGATAAATTTCGCCACGACACATAATGCGTACAACAAACGCCCACTCAAACCATCATGAACACATCCATTGCTTCGCAATTGAAACCCCTGCACAATGACGCAACTCTTCACTGCCGAGAGGTTCAGCAGTTGCACACAGCCCCTTGTTCCTCTAATGGGGCCACTGACCTTATTTGCCGGCGCTCCGCAAGCTCATATTCCTGTGACGTCGCTCGAAGGCGGCGTCATCAAGGTCCTGCAAGGCAATGAAAGAGCAAAGCCGCGTATGCAAAATGGAGTCAAACCACTTAAAAGTACATTATTCTAAATTTTGTTTCAGTCTCAGTGTCTCCGTGAGGGGCATCCTGAATAAAATCACGGCTGCTAATAACATTGAAGCAACCCATTGCGGGGGCGTGGTACTCGATGTCAGTGTGCTTGGGATTGTATTGTAGGTGGCGGGTACGTAACAGGTCCCATTACCCTGTTTCCCCCAATGGACGCAGCCACCAGTCGAAGTACTTCAGTGTCCCAATAGGGAAAACCAGAAACTGGTAGCATTCGAAACCCACTGCAATGCACGTTTAGAAAGTGGCGGCCTCTTGGCGCGTGGGGAGCTTGGGAACATTGTTCCAGCTTATCTGTTGTGGTTTGCACAACTGTGCGATTTTTGAGCGACAGATTTGGATTTCCAGAAATTAGAGCCCCATTCTTAAAGTGACCATGAAGACAAAATTCAAGTTTGTTTTATTCGAAAGATTTCGTGTTCTATTTTGCCCCCAGCGCGTTTACGGAAGCAAACGATCCTTTATTCACTGCGAAATTAAGCAATTTAAGCTACAATTTCGATTCTCGCACCAAAACTTGTGTTTGAACGACGTTTGCAATGACATCATCACAAGAACAGGTCTTTCCGCTAAACTTGTTGTGGAGCGGAGACTTGTGTACTGTTAGTCAACCTAGATGGTGCCACCACACCGCGGGAGGCCGTTTTCTGCCTTTGGTTTGTTTGTGGCCGTATTTAGGCCTGGCCTGTTTTTGTTCATAGAGAATATAATAGTTTCGTGAACCATGGTGCTCGCTCGACAAATATGGTCACGTAAGACACCGTAGCTTGCGTCAATGGGCCAGTGCCTCTGCCTCTAAGGCATGTGAGCTTAACGATTTCCATTAATACTGATTTCGACTAGTTAGTTTGGTAAGTTTGAGAATTGCGAAAAAGCTGAGGGAACTCTTATAATCGCTATTTGTCAGAATCAGTTTCTCCTTTCCCCTTTTGTAATAGATGTCAAAACACAACGCAATTGGTATACGCCAATTTAGAAAACGGAGTTCCCTTTCGTGGCAAGCATTGCGCAAAATGTAACGTTTCTATCTGTATGTGGTCAATACATTTTGCTTTCCCGCCGCGCAAACGAATCCTTCACGTATGTTTGCCGTACGACCACTGAATTCCGTCGGGTCGGGTTACCCTGGAGGTGCTGTCGAACAAGTTAACCAAGCCGTGCGAAGGCAGTGCGCAATGGATGCGAAGCTGCGCCAAAGCACGCGCAAAACCAACCGTTGCTAAAGCAGACGACGAAGCTGCACCGCCAACACCGCCACCGGCGATCAGGCACTTCCGCGCGGGGAACACTGGGCAAATGCGCCGCGCAATCTAAAGTGCTCAGCGAGTAAAACCCTCCCCCCCCCCCCCCCCCCTCCCCCCCCCCCGCTTTCCCGCGCCGCCGCCTCCGCCGCGTTTGGAATTTGTTGTCCCGGAGGCCCCGAAAGAACCGTTGGATGGTAGAGCTAGAAATCTGCTTTAAAACGGCGGATCCCACGAAGAAAAGTAAATCGACGTAACATGCAGGTTTAGCCTTGGCATACCTAGGTTGAAATCAGCTGGCTTGTGATATTTATTTAGTGTTATTGTGCTTGGCGTGGTTGCTGACTATTCAGGAAGGTGAGCCGTGGCGAGTGCGTCGAGAAATCCGAACCGTGAGGAGAAACGCTCACGGTGTCAGTTTCCCTGGCGAAGACGCCAGCAGGTCCAACGGCAAGGAACGTGATACAGGGAGGAACTCAACGTCCCCCTCCCCCCAATGTCGCAGCACCAGCCGACCCTTTGGAGGGGCCCGAAGAAGCGAGCGGTTTTCTCGTGTAACTAGGCCTCTCCCACCAAACACACACGCACACACACACACACACACACCACACACACACACACACACACACACACACACACACACACACACACACACACACACACACACACCATGAATCGCTTACCGCGCCCAGCGGGTGGGATAAGCGAAACCAGCTGGCGTAGTCAGGTGTAAGGTAAAACACACGGGCGCGCGATGCCATAAAGCAGCACTAGCCCCTCCCTCTCCGCCCCCCGAGGCTTGGCTGAGGAGATAAAGAAGGCTTCGCTTTAAAATTGCAAGGCCATTGCGCAAGCGAAGTGGAGTGGTGTAGTCGCAAGCAAGGACTCATTACCAATTACAGGTGGTTGGCTTTGACAAGTATAACACCGCACACCACGCTTCTCCAGCGCAAACAGCATATGGCAAAATATTCGTGTCGTCAAAATATACCCCCCCCCCCCCCCCGATATGCCACCCTACGTGATTCCAACCTTCCTCACTAAACCGCCTGTAAACGCTGGCAGCCAAACACGCATGCCGTTGCTGTTGCCGATTATGTGGCGGCAACAATCTGTGGACGCCCTGACTGTACATTATATCGTACATTATATCGTCGTCACTACTTCCCCACGCGTGAGGAGCGACGGCAAGAGAAATGTTGCACTTACGGACCAAGCGGCGTTTAAAATCGAACCAGCCATGAAAAATGCAAACCGGATACAGCGGCAAAGCGAGGCGGTTTGTGAAACAGTCGCACAAAAGAACGGCCTTACCTCTACCTCCTCCCCATCGTCGTCCAACTCCCCTGGGCGTGCTGTTGGCACCGGTATCACCCGCCACCCAGGCACTGCAAAGACAACGCGACATTTTGAGAAACGGAGAACAGCGAACGCCTACGAAGTTGCACGGCGCACACCATGTGCGTATGTGGAATTACCACATTTTCTTAATTTTTAAATTTGTTTACCTTAGGAGCGAGGAAGGTAATATTACATAAGGGCGGCACATAAACCTGGCACAACAGTGTAAACACATTTGGTGAGATAACTATAACATAGTGGTGAGTTCGAAACATGTAACACAATTGAAGAGGAGCCACCCCACATTGTCAACGCGCATAATACACTTGGAATGAAAATCTTGGCTACAAATCATCCCCGGTTTCTACATAATATAACAAAGCAGATTTGCAGCGCGATGGATCAGTGAGGGAGACGATGTTTGAAAGTAGAAATTCCATTTATTTACACACAAAGATGAAAAAAACTCGTATTTTTAGTGCGCGAAAATATTCGTTTAATCCATGCGCATGGTCGCAAGAGGAGCAATCGACAAGCCCATGGAGCAGAATGACAGATGACTAGAATGCACGGAAAACACACCGCCCCTTCGTAAGGAGTTGGTTGAAGTGGACGAGCGTGGGCGACCGAATGACGCCCACAGTCGACCACGAGGGGCTGCACAACAATTGTGCTGCTCAGAAACCAAGATTGAAGAAGCTAAAAGGCACCAAACAATGAATAGAACAAGAAACTTCAACAGATATTCGGGCTGCCACAGGTGTACATCGTCCACATAAATGTGAAAACAATTTTGCGAAAAAGGCTCCCTTATGGGAGCCGAAACGTCTGATAAGTCGCTTGTTCTCTGCATTGGTTGGCGCCTTTTAGCATTTCCAATATACAGTCGATCCTAAATATATAGAACCCGGATATATCGAATTATTGCATATATTGAACAGTCCTAAAACACCCCCGGAAATCCTATGCAAAAGTGTAGCACTTTCGTACTCGTGTATCGAACTCTCGTTCACCGTCACAACGCCGCGCCGCAAGTGCCCTTGCAACTGTGCTTCTCCTGGTGGAGATGTGGGCAATGGCGATGACTTATCGCGCGTCGCGTCGCTTTGGGGGCTTTCAGTACTTACAAAGTAACTCTATGCCTTCAACACCTGCTCCACCTGCTCGACACACTACCATGAGACACCCATGACAACGAGAACGCAGGGTGTGATTGGATGCGAAAGAGGAAGAGGACACCGACCGCAAGCTTCTGACCCACACAGAGGAACTTTATGTTGTCACCCAGCGGCGGCTCTGCTGGCATGGATACCGGTGCGGCGTGGTGCGTGTTTGTTTTGTTCTCGACGGCGTGTCTCCGGAGACAAGGTCGCGAAAAGAACACACAAATTTGGATTTAGCGATGAAGGCGAGACATCCTTAGTCGCGTGGAGGCCAGTGAAAAGTAGTCGTCGGGTGCAGAGGCATTCGAAATTCCAAATTCATCGCAGCATGTTTTGGCACAAAACTGCGCAGCAAGCTGACGTAAGGCGAAGGCGGCGCAGCACGGCCGTCCAGGAGCGTTTCGGGTGCGTGTTCTTGCAGCTGGTTCAGCAAAGCGGCTTCGTTGCGGCTCCTGACGAGATGCGTTCGGATACAAAAGACAGCGGCGTTGAGCGCCTCGAGAGTAACTTAGGGAGCTGTCAGAATTTCCATGCGAAATCCCGGGTGTCGCAACAGCATGCAGGTTCAGCACGTACAAGCTGTGGTGGATAGCGACGATGAGGCGATCGCGGCGAGGATCGCCGTTACCGAAGAAGCGGACATTGCTACAGCGACCCTGACGACGTTCAAAACCGCCTACCGCCGCCGAGCTAGCCTTTCTCATTTGAATGGCGTTGAAGCTTGAAGATAGATTGGTGAACGTCATGACGAGAAGATAAAGCAAGGGAAGCTCACGGACTTTCTTTGTGCTGAATAAAGTGCTGTGGTCGTCGCGCTGAAATTTTCCGTGCTTTGAAGAACACATCGGGAAGCTACCGCTTCTCGCCATCTCACAAAGCTCTCAGTGATGTGCGGAGGTTTCAGACACGCTCCAGATGCACATATTTTACATTTCGAATTATCGATATATCGAACTTTTTCGCGATGCCCTTGGAGTTTGATATATCCGGGATCGACTGTATTCCCCCGACATGGTAAGCATTTGACAAACCCTTGATTTCAAAAAGCAGACAAAATAGGGTCCCAAATGAAGACATGACTAACGATAGAACTTCCTTTTTGTCATAGGCATGCAATAACTGCAAGCAATATTCCAGAAGTACCCTTAGGACATCATATCTAGACTCGGTGACGATCACGACCATGTCGCCCGCACATCTCAAGTGGCTCAAGTGTCACAAATGTATTTATCCCCACGAAGGATCCAAAACGCTCCTTCTAAACATGATGCAAGTAATTTCGGAGAAATGGTGCCTGCTTATCTAGCACCACTCGTGACAGGAAAAGTACCATTCTTCATGCACGTACATTCCTCGCATATATCCTCAAAGCGCACCAAGTCATTCTCCTCCACGCTTCAATTACTGCGGCGTTGGTCAGTGACACTTTTCATAATTTATTATACTATGCACAGGACTTTTCCTATCCTTCCTTACTACAGACTCATCTGGTGGTTGATGGAAATCCACGGTGTAGCTTCTGCGGGTAATGTCTACATTGGTGAAGAAATACGGTAGCAGACTGTAAGGTGACTGGTCTGGAATAATTAAGCCCGTTTCGGACTATTGCCGGGTAGCTAAAGACTAGTGGTTGGACGGTTAGTAATTACTGGAGGGGGGGAGTGAATACGGGGAAGCGGAGGGGAAAAGCAGCGAGAATGGGGAGTTAGAACAACAAATGAGGCATAAAAGCAGGTGCCAGTAAAGGGAGGTGACGAAGAGAGGGGGGGGGGGAGAAAATGGCCGAGTGGACGGGTATGGCGCGATTATAGGGCGCCATGAGGTAGGCTGAAAGACGGGAGAGACGGAGTAGGACCAGAGTGAGAGAATGTGTTTTCCTTTCCCTTGAGGACATGCACGCTCTACGAGCATCTGAATGGAAACTGGTGAGATTCCTGCAAGGCAAAGGAGAGGGGGGGGGGTACAGCGGAAAAGGGGAGGGAGAAGAGGCAGTGGGAAGTGGAGACAACAGGAATGAGAGGACAATAGAAAGAGAGAAGAGAGACAGAGGTGAATTGGAAAGGATAACCTATAAGGGTCGACTTCGAAGGGAATAAGACGGGGATGGGAGCTGAACAACAACTGGGGCTCATGGCCTTTGAGGGGTGACATTGTGAAAGGAAGGAAGGTTAGCAGAGGCAGACTGGGATTGAAAAGGTGAAGAGTGGAGAAGGGTGTAGAGACATGTGGGGAGGGGAGAAGGAGAGCTGGGTACATAAAACACATGATGGGGCAGTGGAGAAGGGAGAGGAATTGCGAGAGGTGGTGATGAAGAAAATTGGATGAGGGGTTGATACAGAAGAAGAGGGGGGGGCAGCAAAAGGAGGAAATAGAATGGCCGATAGGGAAGAGGGAAGGAGAGCGGTGCACAAGGAGGAAATGAAGTTACACCACACTTCCAACAAGACTGACATCTGTTAAAAGAGCGGAGCTCTGGATTGTATTTCCGCAGAGTACGTTCAGCTTCATCTTCTTCATTGTGCGTAATGTTACATTAGTAGCGGCTAATTGCCATATAATTGGTTTCCAGATAGTTCCGCAAAACGACGCTTACAGCCGTTTTTTGTAACCATGCTCTCCTCCTTGATGGCCATACAGTGACAGAATACAGTGATTTTGCAACGTTAACAACTTCACTGCGACCTAATTATGACAAGTAAATGAAACTCGGCATAACGAAAAGTCGTCTTGACGGCTATTTGTCATAATGTTTCGACATGCTATCAATAACGCAAGAGCTACAGCCGTTTTCTGTAATCTTACAGCCTCCGTTGATGGCCAAGCTTCGATGCGCGTCTGGCTATGTGGAAAATCCAGCTTACAAAGAATAACCTCAGTGGTGGATTTGAAGGGCGGCGGGGCGACCCTCTAGGCCACATAAAACAAGTCTCGATGGAGGCACATGTGCGGGAAAATGCCGTTGCATTCTGGGAATCGCATACGAAATCAAGAAAAGAACGAGATTTCAACTAAACGAACTGTCGAAATGCATTAGGACGCGGGTTCGCTTCTTGGCCGCGGCGGCCGCTTTTTTGATGGAGGCAAAAGGTGAAAACGCCCGTGTGTTCGAGATTTCGGGGCACGGTAACGATCCCCGCGTGGTCAAAATTGATCCGGTGACCGCCACTACGGCGCGCCTCATCGCCTGTGTAGCGTCGGCGCGTTAAACCCTTTTATCAATCAATCGATGCGTTATTCAGTTCCGTACGGAGGGAGGGGGCGCCCCCCCCCCATATGTTTCGCTTGTGGCCTGAATGTCCAACGAGACGAAAGCTCAAACGACTCGAAAGGTCAAATTCATCACGTGATCGGCAAGCCAAGCCTGAATGTCCAACGAGACGAAAGGTCCAATCGTGCCTGAATGTCCAACGAGTCGAAAGATCCACAGAGACTGAACGTTCAATCGAGCCTGAATGTCCAACGAGACGAAAGCTCAGCCTCACTTACAAGCAGGCGGCGGGAACTTCGAGGTCAGTAAAATCGCTAAAGAAACTGGTGGCCGACGCTGGTTAAGCGGAAACACGAGGGTTGCAGGAACAGCCACACTGGGGCCTGGGTAGTCTCGAGCTTATGCCCCTACTGCGAAAGCTCTACGCTCTACTGACGCGGTATAAAACCTGAAAGGTGGTGATAAGAGCTATGTCTGTAGCATCTGCATGAAATAGTGTGCTATCAGTGAAATTTTGCGCAGATGCTCAAACATGAAGCTACCATATACGCGTACAACCCGGACGGAACCTGAATGCGGATACATGAACTCCATACACTTGGTTGTCAAAGCGCCCACAACACAGGGACGAAGGAAAAAAGACGCCATGGGCCCATACTCGTTGCAGAAAATATCCCAGCAAAATCTTCGGACGATAAAGAAGTGGCTCCCATAGACACAACTCGCGTCTTCCTTACAGACCCGCCGCGGTGGCTCAGTGGCTATAGGCGTTGTGCTACTGAGCACGAGGTCGCGAGTTCGATTCCCGGCCGCGGCGGCCACTTATCTGATGGAGGCGAAAAGCAAAAACGCCCGTGTGTACGAGATTTCGGCGCACGTTAAGATCCCCAGGTGGTCAAAATTAATCCGGAGCCCTCCACTACGGCGCGCCTCATCGCCTGCGTTGCGTCGGCGCCATAGGTCGGCGTACTCACTCGTGATTACACTCATTTGTACTCAAACTCACGAGTGAGTACGATGATGAGTGATCACACACCCAGAAAAAAACAGTGAGTACGATGACGAGTGAGTACAGTGGTAAGTCCTCTACTCGTGAGTACAGTACTCCTGAGTACACTACTCATGAGTATGAGTACTCATGAGTACAAACATTCATGAGTATGAGTACTCATGAGTATGAGTACTCATGAGTACACAGTACTCATGAGTATACAGTATTTCATGAGTTAACACAGCACTCATGAGCACACTACTCATGAATACTGTTTTTGCGAGTGCTTGCACGCTTGAGCATATGCACTCCTGAGTACAGTAGTGCAAACAGTACTGCAAACAAGAAAACGGGCGACAAAAGCTGCCACCCAAAGACACGCAGAAAAACGCAGTTTACGGCCACGGACGCACCGACAAGCCCCGAGCTCCCCTGAGCCCGACCCGGCCTGAGAACAAGAGGAGACGCCAGACGCAACGCGAGTGCTTACGTTCCGTTTCGCTTTCTCACATGTACTTGCCTTCGCGTGGTAAGTCGCCCAACGACAGTGCACTGCGTCAGACGTTTTCTTCCTCTGTCCGGATTTATATATAACCTGTGTTTTTCTAATCAATTAAACAATTTATTTTTTCTACTTAGTCTTTCATTCGAGCTACGACCTAGCTAACAGTGCAGATAAGTTGATTATTCGTGAGTAACACAAATTAAGTACTCATGACTACAGATGAGTAGTCATGAGTGCAGAATGAGTAGTACTCATGAGCAGTACTCATTGAGTACCCATGAGTACTATTGAGTACTCATGAGTACAGATTGAGTACTCATGAGTACAGATTCAGTACTCATGAGTACAGATTGAGTACGAATACTCGTGAGGACGAATGAGTTTCAGTACAAGTGAGTACGATTACAAATGAGTATTTGATGAGTGAGTACGAGTGATTTTGTGAACAGACGAACTTTTTGAGTCTGAGTTTGATTGAGTACAGCGTGAATGAAAAAAAATGTGATTGAGTTTGAGTGAGTTCTTTCTGTTTTGCCGACCTATGGTCGGCGCGTTTTACCCCGCAATCAATCAAATCAATCTTCCTTATGGAACACGTTAGATGCGTACGAGGCGTGTGCACGAGGCGTGTATGCGCACGAGGCGTGTGTATTAAGCTATAAACAAATGTGTCATTAAATGTAGATCAGTTGCGAGTTTGGCGAGTTTGTAGGGGTTCATAATTAATCACAGCGCGAAAGAGGGCACAGACAGAAGAATAGCTAGTCCTCTGGTTATTTTTCTGTGTGTCTCGTCTTTCGCGCTGTGATTAGTTGTGCCATTAAAGTCTATTATTGAGGCAATAAAGAAGAACCTGTTGCGTCTCCGTCCCTTACTTGCAAGGAAAATGAATACGCTCACCTTTCACATTGTATCCTGACGGATCTGCGAGCGTCGACGTGGACGGACCCGGAAGGCTGTACCTGCGAAAATCACCGTTTGTTGGCGCGACAGTCTCATATGACTGCAACATTCGGGAAAAAACAGTAGAATTAGAAGGGATCAAAGCATTTATTCAGTGACACAGTCCACGGTGGCTCTAATATGAGATTTTTGCTTGTATGTGGCACTAGAAAAGAAACATAGGCCGAACCCAGTTCAACTTGTATATTCTACATTGCATTGCATTGTATATTAAGAATGTTTTGCAACTTACCTGCCTCTAATTACTGCTTACTGTACTTATTTGCTTTCTTACCTAGCTAACATTGTACATTTAAGAAGTGTTTGTGCTTCATATTGCCTCTAATTTCACTCACTGTATTCGTGTATAACCCACTGCCCTCTGCAATGCATTCGGACCCTCAGGGCATAATAAATAAATAAACAAATAAATGAATGAATGAGGAGGACGAGCAGGAAAAAACGTTTATTGCTCCCATTGAACGGGAAGAAAGGAGCCCGGGATTTCTGCTCTGGGACGCCCAACACCCAGTACCACATGGTGTGGGAATGTAAAGGCGTCACCAAACTACCTGAACTCATCGCACCGAGACAGGAGCAGTGGGAGGTCCTGCTGAGTAGCGATGGCCCGGAAAACCAGCGTGGCCTGGTGACCAGGGCCATTCGAGCTGCAGCTTGCCATGGCATCCCGGACTAGGGACGCCACCCACCATGGATGACCGACAACCAATGAATGAATAAGTAAATAAATAAATAAATAAATACATAAATAAATAAATAAATAAATACACTGGGCGTGTATGTGTAGCGATTAGGCCTCTTCCAGTTACAGCCCTGCTCCCCAACCTCCTTTTCCACGGTTCTCGGTTCCAAGGTCGTCGAATGGTCCCTGTCACTCCAGTTCCCTATCCCGCCACTCCCTGCTGGGTGTCAACGTTCAGTGCAGCCATACCGCGGAGAAATGCTTGGACAGACACCGCTGCAGAACAGACAGACCAACGAAACGGGACGCCTTGTTCACCGCTGTCTTTTTTTGCCCCATCTGCAACACGCACATTCCCGGTTCCTACAAACTGAACCCTCCAAAGTTTGGAGCTCGTATTCGGCCCTAGGGACGAGAAGAAAGTAGTGTGATATATACCGACTGCCTGGAACGTTTGTGACGAGCTACGGAAGAGCGTAATAAAAGCACTAAAATTAAGCTAACAGTAACATGCCTACCCATTGGGCAGCCAAGCAATGAAATCTTCAATTCAGCAAAACCTAAACTGGCCGTTGCAGTAATATCCAAACATCTATGCGCGCCCACTGCAACTTTGGTCTAGAAAATTTGGCAGGCTGGTAGTGCACGGCGAACAAAAATATTGTTAACACAGCACTAGCGTTCATGTCTTAACTCTGGTAAAAATCAACTAATCCTCCGTCTAATCACAACGATGGGAAAACGCGAAGTTTTAGTCATTGGGTTTCTCGTTTGCTTGGCTCAGATTCAGTGCTCGTTCGGCGGCTTGAACGCAGGCAGACGCACTAAGCTTCGCGTTTTCCCACCGTCGCCTCTATTGAGTTTATTCTGACACGTGGTAATCATACTCATCTCTTTTTACTGCTGGCGATCTTTCGTTTGCCGTCTTCCTTAATTTTCTATGTTGTTCGTGCCGAACGGATCTGCAGGGGGTCACCTACCAATGAAACACACGAGCTTTCAGAAATCAAGTTCGCGTCTCGGAAGACGCCGTCGAACTGCGCGCCGCTTCATTGCCAAAGAGCATTTCTGCCGATGTTATGGGACGCGAGCTACCTACACTGCGTTGTACGCGTACGCAGGTAGCGCAACAGTCATCACGTATCGTTCAATGTGAATGCCGAAAGAGCAGCGCCGTGGGAAGGTCGGAGGGGCAGTGCTGGAAGTCGCACTACTCATTTTGGGGCAAAGATCCCGCTTACGGAGGTATGCTAAAAGGCGTAACTACGCTCTTTTGAGGCGAGAACGACGCATTTCAAGAAGATTACTTCTGAATCCTATAACACATATTTCCGCGAAGCCTTCCATGTGGTTCATTTATATTATGCTTCCACTACCTGGCTCTGCATGGCTACAATATCTCATACATAAAGTGAAGCGAAGCTCACGTTTCTTCCCTTCGGCGTTAAGGTGCGCTCCACTGTATTGTTTAATAGGAATGGGGTGTAACCAACGACCGTACTCTTCCTCTTTGATCGACAATGCTCTCAATCTGATCGGATCGAGGAAGTAAATACACTGTAAAATAAAACACCAGGAAACAAAATAAAACAAAATACAGCACAGCAAACACCAATGCACTCTATTCGCCCATGCTCGACTCTGCATGACCTTATATATGGCAACTGTTTTGACATTTGTGCCTATGCCACAGCCCCAAGTCGAAGGCATATCCGACATGATCCGAAAACTGATGCCACAGGCAATTGGGACTTTTGCGTCATCGTAGGTGCAGAGTTTCATACTACGAAGATCATATCATTCGGTCTGTCTGAACTGGCTGTGTGTAATGTTTGGCAGTTTCTGGCAAATTTAGAGCTCGATTTTGATTATTCTGCTGCATTTAACACCAGAAATGGACCCTACGGCAGGCGCAGCACCTAGTCCGCCGCCGCCTGGGTCGCTTCCCTGCCCGCTGCCTGATGTCTCGCCAGCATGGTCACTCAGCCGGCTGCGCCAGCTTGCTTGCTGCTGGAGGCTTCTTCGGGATCATCGGCTTCTCCTAGCACTCCTCAGGATCCATGACCACTCCGGCACAAGTAAGCCACGATCTCTCTCCATTGGAACAACCTTTGTCAAACAACGAGGATGAAATTTCCGACATGACGGAGGTATCTCCTTCTGGCACCGCAATACACGCGGAGGAGGCCAACAACCTCGCAGACGATTCTGAACCATTTCAGACAGTGCAAGCTCCAAAGCGCCGTCGAGGGTCTAACAGCGTACTCAGAGCCCTGGATGTACATGCATCCCCGAAGAACCCTCTGAGGCACGGACTTGTGGTGATTGTAAAGCCTACTGTGGTGATTGTAAAGCCTACGGATACTTCAAAAATTATCACTAGGTTCAACCCACTAGCTGTTAAGCATGGGTTAGAAACGATAGCTCCCAACAGAATGCTTCAAGTGCGACCGAACCATCGGCTCAATTTCTTGGACATCGACGCACGCAATGCTGATGCTACCGAGCGTTTGTTGACAATATCAAGCATTGCGGAAATCCCCGTGAGACCCTATGAACCTCGCCCAAGCAAATGTGGTGTCGGCGTAATTCGAGGTGTAGCTAAAGACATCACACCACCTGAGATTCTTGAGGCACTACATCAGAGGATCGCAGTCAAATCAGTCCGCAGATTGGGCAAGACAGCTGAAAGCATGCAAATAGTATTTGCCACAGAGTCAACGCAAGAACACGTCATCATAGGCTACACGCGCTACGGCATCTGCGGATATGTTGAAACGCCCAGACAGTGTACTAAATGTCTACGGTTCGGCCATGTGTCCGAAGTATGCCAGCTTCCAACGCGGTGCACTCGGTGTGGTGGCAACCACGATCGTACCACGTGCAACGCCGAGAGCCTCCGTTGTGCTAACTGCGGGAAGAAGCATGAAGGACTTCTGGAAGCAGCTCGGCTCGCCCCGACGAGCAGGCGATCTACAAATATAAGATAGTCCATAAGACTGACTAGAAGTCTGCGAAAGCAGCTGTACAAGAGCAGCGTGCACTGGACTTCAAGAAGGCAAGCACGGGACGGAGACAAGCCCATCTCTATGGACGTGGACAAAGAATTTCCTGCCCTACCATTCCTACAACGTAAAGCAGCGTCAAAATCTGAACCTGTAGCTACCACGGCGGCACCTGCTACTGCGGCTACACCCCCTCTGGCTTCAGTAGAGGCCATTTCTCCAGCTCCGAGAGCAGCACCAATGACCACGACTACGAGGGCACCGGCGTCAACACCAGTTGTCACTCCACCTCCTGCTGCTCGGTCTTCTAGAGCTCTTACCCATGCTTCCCTGGAAGGACAACGCGATTCGCAAGCCGAACGCAACTCGGCAGGCCTCGGTCCTGCAATCTACACCATCGTGGAAGTTGTGCGCCTCTTACTCGGCTCTATCGCATCCCCAGTGGCCAAAGCTGTCTTGACGCTCCTCGACTTCGTTTCGCCTCTACTAGTACAATGGCGGTAGCGGCAACCATCACTACACGGTCCCCAACTGTGGAGCAAATTCAGCAAAAAGCCACAATTCTCCAATGGGACGCATGTGGACTTGGTCAGCGGCTTCCAGATTCCGCAGATTTGTAGGAAAACACTAGTTACCCATTCTTGCCATTTCGGAGTCCCGCTTTCCATAGATATACGGCTTTCCGGGTACGCAGTCCTGCGTTTCTCAAACTGGTGTGGCAAAGACGAGAGTCCTGCTATGCGTGAGAAACGACCTCAGATTCTATGCAATACAATCTGCCACCTAACGCGGTTGAACGAATTGGCAGCTATTACCATTGCGACACGCAGGTGTTTTCGTTTACTGTCATCGCTGCGTATATTCCGCCCCACGCATCGCTGAATACTCAGCGCCTGGAGAACATAATTCGCCGTACACCACCTCCACACATCATCACGGGGGACTTCAATGCTCATCATCCGTCATGGGGAAGCAAGAAAACGACGGCCAAAGGACGTCGACTGTTGGACATTGCAGACCGCTTCAGTTTGTGTGTTATTAAAACTGGGGAACCAACGTTTCATCGTGAACGGATGTCAAGTGCCATCGGCGTCACGATGGTTTCCTCAGTATTGTCAAACTACCACAAGCTGGTATGCAGACATTGACTCTGACGGAAGCAACCATGTACCAACTTACAATATTGTGGATGGTTCGCCTGCTGCTCGCCGTAAATCTGATCTGATCTGATTGTAGGGTTTAACGCGCCGACGTAACGCAGGCGATGAGGCGCGCCGTAGTGGAGGGCTCCGGATTAATTTTGACCACCTGGGGATCTTTAACGTGCGCCGAAATCTCGTACACACGGGCGTTTTTGCTTTTCGCCTCCATCAGAAAAGTGGCCGCCGCGGCCGGGAATCGAACCCGCGACCTCGTGCTCAGCAGCGCAATGCCTTAGCCACTGAGCCACCGCGGCGGGTCGCCGTAAATCTGCCGTTCAATTTGTCAACTGGGGTAACTTCACCACACAGTCGAGACAGCGCTGGTAATTTCTCGTCGTACGACGACGCTATTAAACAGCATCGCAAATACCCTCGAGGTTATGCAGCAAGACCGCGAGCCTGCCAAGGAGATACAGTGGCTGACGTCGAGTATGAAATCCCAGGGCGATTCGTAGAAGTGCAGAAAGGCGCGCGCCGGAAGACTTCCGCTGTATAAGATATGCGAGCATCCAGACGCACGCAAAAGCTCATTGAGAGACATCTGAAGACGCTTGCCAAACGTGAATGGGCGTCCTGTTGTTCGAAGCTAGACCCTCAGAAGCCGATCACAAGGATATGGAGCTTAGTGCGTGGTCTGCGTGCAGCGAAACTCAGTTGTGCCCTTTTAACTCCATTTTCCTGAGAATGAAGTTCGCGACTTAGATGTCGCTGAAGCCTTCTGTGCTAAAATTACTGCCGCCCCGGGGTCTTCACCAAACGACCATTCCAGGGCTGCGAACCCATCCCGAACACACCCTACAATGATGAACCATTCTCTGGGGCCGAACTTGAAGCTGCCTCGTTCTCAGTTAACAAAGCCTCTTCTCGGGCCAGGACGGGATAAGCTATGCTGTTTTATGTCATCTAGGTGGCAATGCAAAAGCGGTGGCTCTTGTAATATTCAGCGCCTGGGTTGAAGCGAGCTCGTATCGTGCCAGTTGTGAAACCTGCCAAGACCCCACGGATATTGATTCGTGTCGGCGCTTCTAAGCTGCATTGGAAAACTCATGGAGCAAATGGTACTGCTTCGGATAGACTGGGATCTGAATGACAGAAGCGTTTATCCGTCGCAGATGTGGGCTTCCGCAAGGGCCGAGCAGCATTCACAACGTCATTGCCCTTCCAACACATGTGACGCACGCAACGATCAGCGGAATTTATCGTTGCCGTCTTCATTGACCTTAAATCGGCATAGGACTGTGTTCTTCATGAAGCTGTCCGGATAGCAATGAGGTCTGTATGCATCGCGGGACGAATGTACGACTGAATGTCTGATTACCTTTCTGATAGGATCATCTACATGTCTGTAGCGGATGGTCTATAGACATCCCTCCATAACGTGACCCGTGGTGGCCTCAGGGTGGGGTACTGAGCCCGACTCTTAAATATTTCAATGATTCGCCATGAGAGATGTCTGCCGAAATCGATTGAAATCTCCATGTACGCTGATGATACCTGTATCTGGTGCTCAGGCCGCAACAGGCGTGTCCTTCAATCGAAATTTCAGTGTGCAGTAAGCTCGATTAAAACCTTTCTCGCGACACGTTGCCTTGCGATATCACCGGCAAAGTGCGGCGCCATGGCCTTTACAAAGCGGGACGTCCCAAACTACCCGTTAACGGCCGCAGGCGTACCGATACCGTATGTCACCCATCACAGGTTCTTGGGTGTTACCTTCGAGCGCCATCTGACATGGACGCTCACATCCGAAGCCTAAACAAGAAGTTAACGTCGTTCGGGCACATCTTCGGCATGCTTTCCAACAGCACTGATGGCTGTAGCGTCAGGTCTCTTTTACGACTCTGAGAGGGCTTACTTCGCTATAGCCTCCCAGCTCTGACTTCTCTTTCCAAACGGAATTGTAAAATACTAGAGGGGTTGCACACGCACACTCCGCACACGCCTGCGCGTTGTGGCAAGGCAACATGGGCATCCTCTTGCTGCCGCCTAGGCCTCTGAAGTGCAGCACGCTCTGTCCTCCCAGTGTCAGCCTTCAGCCTCTTCTCGTCACCCTCCGTGGCTATTTCCTCCAATAAAAATTGTCACCACGGTACCTGGATTTAAGCCGAAGGCGGATATACCAGCCCCGGCTCTAAAGTTCTTTGCCTTGGAGCGTATTAACAACAAACACAGAGGCCGCACTCGGGTGTACACTGATGGCTCAGTGACGGCTACATCATCGGCGATAGGGATCTCGATTCCTTCGTCGCTCACTACTATCTGCGCCCTACTGAGCAACAAGTCCTCGACGACAGTAATAGGCCGGCTGGACTGCGTGCTGCTTTTCTGTATATTATAAAGCAGCCGGCCCATTATGGGCTGTATTTACAGACTCCAGGTGAATACTCGAGAGCTTAAAGTCGCTTCCAACAGAACCACTGGGAAATCAATCGTTTGCACTTTCAAGCCACACAAGGAGGACATGGGGTAGGGCTCCAGTGGCTTCCTACCCACTACGGTGTTGCCAGCAACGACACAGCTGACAAAGCCGCCTCATCTGCCCACAGTCTCTACCCTAAAGCTCTGCCGATCCCATTTACGCGACAAGATGCGGCAATACTCGCCTCACCAACCGCACGGAAAGCGCAGATGTCTAACTGGACTGATGCCAGGCAGCAATACGCACCTCTTCATGTGATTGATCCCAAGTGCACCTTCAGAATGCCACCTGGACTTCGCAAGCATGAGGAAGCCATTCTGCATAGGCTGTGCTTGAATGTGGGTACACGGGACATTACGTGTACGAAATTCACCAGGCATCTTCACCCCTTTGTTCCAGATGTGACTCACGAGAAGACATTCATCATGTTATATGCGTGTGTCCAAAGTACACCATGCAAACAGAAACTCATATTATCTTTGTGCAGGCAGCTTGGTGCGGGACTTGAGCTGAGGGCTGTTTTGGGTCCTTGGTCGTGTCCCACTCAGGCAGCACGTGCAATCAAAGCTGTCTTGGAGTTTTTCGACGCCCAGAACTGTACAGAGTTTTGGTATTGAAAATGTTGGCCGCATCAAATGATATGTTGTCTTTTTTCACATTTTTTTCTCTTTTTTTGTTTTTCTTCTCTCATCTAGCGTAGAAAATCAGCCCGACGGCTCGGCTAACATCGCTGGTCTTCATTAAAGTTATACTCTCTCTATATGTATACTAATAAGTACTAGCGGAAAATCTCCCGCCAGCATAGGTCGGTAGGCTCACTCATGAGTGCACTCACACATCCCCCACTCACCATACATGAGTGAATGGTGAACGAGCCCCACCGTCGTTTCTGCCTGGGAGTGCGAGTGAGTGCGAGCGCCACTCGCGGCGAGCCCCGCTCGCAACTCGTGAGTGCGAATTCCACTCACGGTGAGCCCCGCTCAGCACTCGCGAGTGCGAGCGCCACACGCGGTGAGAACCGCTCACCACTCGCGAGTACGAGTTCCACTCGCGGCGAGCCCCGGTCCCCACTCATGAGAGAGTGATGAGACCACTCATTTTGTTCTTAACCTTTTGTGAACCCTTTGTTCACAGATGTTTCGATTTACACGGTGCTGTACATCTCTCTCTCTCTCTCTCTCCCTCTCTCTCCATTGCTTTCTCTGTCTCCCTTCCTCTCTCTCTCTAACCTTTTGTGAACCTTTTCTTCACCGATGTTTCAATTTACACGGTGCTGTGCCGTGGGCACGGGTGTGGGACGCCGGACAAGCCTCGCCCCCAAAAATAATTTCGCCGGCGCAACCTCCCTGGGCGTACGGCGCGACTGACCTGAAGTCGTCCCCTCGTTCCTCCTTCTCCGTTTCCTTTTTCCGAGGCTGCTGGGATCGAAGAAGGCCAGCTTCTTCCTCCCTCAACTTGGAGGGCCGGGCGTGCGTCACCATGCGCCTCGAAGTCCTGCGTGGTTGCGGCCCCACGCTGCTGCTGAGGGCCTCCGGGAGCTGCGGAGACAGCCACAAACACCCGTGCTGAGCGCGCCTGCACACGACAGCGCGCCTTCTAATGGAACACGCGACCGCCCCGCTCCAGCACAAACCGCGCTCGCAAGGTGGCCTAGGTTCACGAAAGACGTCCTCTACATTCGCCTGTAACGTCCTTAAAGGGGCCCATGCAGACAACATACCAGAACGTTTTATTCGAAAGGTTTACTGTTTTATAGGGCCCTAACCGCTTTTTCGGCAGCGGGCTATGCTTTATTCACTGAGAATTAAAGATTGTAAGTCAAAATTTAAATTCTCCCGCAAAATCGTGTTTTCCTGACGTTGACAATGATGTAGTAGGAGCAGGCACCCCGGCTACACTTGCGATAAGCGCTTTCATTTGATTGATTGATTGTAGGGTTCAACTTGCCGACGCAAACGCAGGCGATGAGGGCGCGCCGTAGTGGAGGGCTCCGATTAATTTTGACCACCGGGGGATCTTTAACGTGCGCCGAAATCTCGTACACACGGGCATTTTTTAATTTTCGCCTCCATCAGAAACAGCGGCCGCCGCGACCGGGAATCGAACCCGCGACCTCGTGCTCAGCAGCGCAAACGCCTTATCCACTGAGCCACCGCGGCGGGTGATAAGCGCTTTCACTCTCCTTCGCGTCTGAACCACTCCGAAAGCTATTGTTATCGCCAGCACGGAGCGGCACTTGCATGATTCGACTCCACTTCCTGCTTTGTGTTTATGGCTTTCTTTTTAAGTTGCCATGGAAAGCGTTCATTGCTGCAAAACTGAAGAAAAACCGGCAAACAGCCGCTTTGGCCTTGAGGACATAATTCGAGCCGTCGAAGAACGTCAATACTCTTTTCAGCGAGTTTACAAGTTATGCAATGGGCATAGAGCAGTGATTTTTGGCTGGGGTACTTTGCGACCTCATAATCAAAGTACTTGGTGTATTGGGTGACTACGTTCTGCAAGCATTTAAGATTTTAAAAAAAAAAGTTGAAAAGAGTGTTGCAGGGTTCATTTGAAATTAAATAAAGCCTGCCGACCAAGCCTGCTACCATCTCACAGGCGCCCGTTTGATTACCTTGTTTATAGCCCACTTTCATAGATGGCGTTGCAACACTGCTGAAGTTAGAGTTCCTGTATATCGCGTAGCGCAAGAGTTGCCCGTCTGATTGCCACATGCCGCGGGTTCCAGTTCGACAGAAAGCCCGCTTTCAGTGCTGCGCACAAGACCCCGTACTCAGTCAGTTCTGCTCAACTGTGCATCGGCGGTTGTGGAAGCGGCGGCAGCGGCCGCCGCTCATTTCATAAGCGGCCGATTATCGTGCGCCAGTTTTCGACCGGCCGCTCCTCGCCACTCATTCTCGCCACTGCCGCTCGCGCGGTGGCCCGGCGGCAGCTCCTACCTGTGGGACGGGTGGCTTTCCCGCACGACCTGGAACTCAAGATGGCGGATGGACGCGCAACTCTGCTCCCCTAGGGGGAGCTACAGGAACTCTAGCTGAAGTGTCCACTGTTTGGTTAGTATCATAGATGGCACTGCAATAATGCTGAAGCTAGGCCGCCTAAAATAGCTGAAGTTCGCACAGTGCTTCTGGCAAACTTTTGCACCTTCTGTATTTTTGTTACGGTTCATACTAATCGTTTCCTAAAACTTAATTATGACTCGAAAAAACATTGGTCACGTAAGCGACCGCGGCTTGCGCCAGTTCACCAGTGCTGTTTCACACCAGTCCACCGCGTCCGACGGCTGTGTTAGGCATTGTCAGGCGGCAAAGTGCCGCACTAACTGCTTCGGTGTTGACGTGTCCGTTCGTAACGTTAATTGTTCACCCCCACAATTCTTACTGTTATAAAAAAGTGGCCTACATTTGTGTCACGCAAGTTTGGTTCATTCGAAAGATTGCTTCGTTAGAATCATAGTGACACAACTTTATATCCGTAACTCATCAGCCATCCCATACTGAATACGCCGGTTCTCGTCCGATCACCGAAGCTAAGCACATTGGGCTCGGTCTAGTACACAGGAGGGAGACAACGATGAAAACAAAACGGGCTGCACCATACAAGCCATTTCCCTTCTGCAAGCCACCGCAAGCCAATTCGGATCAACTTCTACCGTTATGTCCGTATGTACAAAATCAACAGTACAAAATCAATGTATAAACGAGTAATCATCATCATCCTCATCACCAGCCTATCTACGCCCACTGCAGGGGAAAATGCCTCTCAGATTAATCTCCAATTATCCCGGTCCTGCGGTAAATGCGACCAATTTATCCCCGCAAACTTCTCGATATCATCTGCCAATCTAACTTTCTGCCGCCCCCTGCCATACTTGCTTCTCTAGGGATCCACTCTGTTACCCTCAATCACCAACTGTTATCTTGCCTTCGCATTACATGCCCTGCCCACGTCCATTTCTTCTTCTTACTTTCTACTAATATGTCCTTAACTTACGTTTGTTCCCTGACCCACTCCGCTCTCTTCTCCCGTAATATTACACCTATCACCTTCGGTTCCAAAAGCAGCGGTGGGCGCAGCGGTGGCGTAGAGGTAGAGCGCCCGCCTCGCGTGCAGAAGGACGTGGTTCCAGTCCCAGTGCCGGACAATTCCCACCGGATTAAAAAAACATCCGCGTGTTGATGGAATTGCAGGATGAGACTTGGGGTGCGGCCTGACCCCGGCGACCATTGCCGGTAACGCACTCCCTCACGAGAGCAGGATTAGCCACCCCTGGTGTAGTAATGGCCGAAACCTCCCATGAATACGCTAAGGCCGTGTCTACGGTGCCGTCCGTCGGTATTATAAGCACTCCACTCTATCGACGTCCACCGTCCACCGCCGTTTTATAAGAAAATTGCCGCGTCGGCACTACATCACTCTAGATAACGTAAAGCTGGGCAACCTAACCTAACCTAACCTAACGTAACCTAACGCACACAAAGAAAACATTTAAAAGACCAAAAACTAAGCAATAAAGATCGTAGTTCAATTTAAAGATAAAAAAGAAAACCGAGACAAGAACTGGTATCGAACCACCGTTCTTGGGATCGAGAAGCAAACACGGATCACGTGCACTACAATGACTTTTTTCTTGATTTCCAGACAAAACACCGCTGTTACAAACATAGCACCTGGTCGAAGCGTCTGTCATTGTAGTGTCTCTTCCTACACTATGACAGACGCTGCTAGCCTAGTCACAAATATTCGCATGTCGTCGGACGGCCCTCTAGAACTGAGATACGCCAATTAACCCACGGCCTCAGTCTCCAGTGGGCTGCGAAGCAACTGACGGCCACGGCGACAGCATTAATGGCATGTTAATGAGTTGGAATCGAACAAAGACTTTTACACTGGCGTTTCGTTAGCTGCGTGTCATCGTAAAATTCATATAGCAGGGGTGAGACAGCTGAATCAGATTTGGGAGCAGTTTTTGGAGCAGCGAAATCTCGATTTTGGAGCAGAAGAACCTTGATTTGGAGCAGACATTTATTACGTCACCTTAGGAGCCTAAAAATAAAATTTTTGGCAACTCATGGGGGGGGGGGGGGGGGGAGTGCACTTTTTAATGGGTTTTGAACATAGATAACACTGAAACAGCCTTTCAATGAAGTTTTATCTACTAGAGTATCACAAGGCACCAACTGCACTACCTTTTTGCAAGCCATTTATAAATTCTTGGGCTGTGTGCATAGATAGCATGGAGTGCCGTTGAAAACATCGAATTAAAAAACTAAGCAATCGTATGGCATTTTCATTATCATGTGAACGCTGAAATTATTATTTTTGTAATCCCAGACTCGGCTTTACACACGAGTGTAGAGGCATGGCAAAAGTTGCGCAAAGCGAGGTGACAACCTTCGCACCCCACCAGCCCTCCCATTTCAATCCCCAAGGTACGCATTCACTACGATCGCAATTTGAATAACGTTGGTATGTTTACCCACCTCCCTCTTGGCATTAAATTTCACTTCAGATAGATAAACCATTATTACTAGCGTGCAATAATAGCCCATCCCGCTATCGGCCACTGCTTGAGCATTTTGCGGCGATGTAGCCTGCGCCGCCATTTCTGCAGTGTCGATCGTCCCATTTCCGCCACTGGCAAGCTCGCTGTCAAAGGCAGCAATAACTCAGCGTTTTATTTTAACACCGCAATGAGTCCGAAATTTCACTACAAGCACGCACCGCGCCTCTCACTCGAGGCCGAAACACGGCGAATTCACGCTGTTTTTTGATGAACTCCCGTTCTTCGAGTCGCGCAACTTCCCTCAACAGATCAAACGACTAAATGAAAACCCAGCCACCCCCATAACCAAAACCACAGTAGAAATCGGCGAAGAGCACTCTGCCTGAACCACGAGCAACTGCTTCGTCCGACGGCCATGTTTTCCAATATTCACCACACCAAGATGGCGGCGCCCAGTAATGTCGTTCTGCAGATATACGGCGCTCCGAAAATTGCCGTCTTTTCATCAATTTTCACCAGTAATTTGTCGCCTGAGTACACATACGTATTTTTTCTACAGGACTTTGCAATTTTTTCCCATGGGAAAACTTGAAAAAACTCACAGAATATAACATGTGCAACCCGATATGGTGACCTTCAAAAAAACTATCTTGGGGACAATTTTATGTGGTTGTTTTATTGTATGATCAATCAATTAAACCTTTACAAACAGGATCACCTTGGGGGTGCTGGAAAATTATGCCGTCAGTAAGCATTTTTCCCCTCTGAAACTGGCGGGAGCGTTAAAATCCTTGGTTCTCAGACTGTTTTGGAGCAGTTTGGCGCAATTTTTGCAATTTTCAATCGTTTGGAGCAGCCTGGCGCAGGAAAGCAGATTTGTATCAAAAGTGCGTAATATGCGCAGCTGTCTCACCCCTGATATAGGCTCCGGACAGCGAAGTTTGCCGGGCGACCGCAGCGCCAGCCGCGGCAGACCCGCGCAACTCTGGGTCGGTCCCGCCGCGCAGTCTGCCTTCAGCGCCCATGAACAGGACTTTGCAAAAACGTGTGTCGTAACGTTATTTGCCTGTATATCTACTACATACTGCAACAAAATCATGCAGAAATGTATTATAGTAGGCGGAAGCCTCCAAATATAACGGGGCGCCGATAAAGTGCTGTCGCCTTGCTGCCGAGCCGTAGGATGACCCAACTGGGGAGCGCGTTTTAAAGCTTTCCATTCTCCCACGGATTCTTCTTCTCTCTTTTTTTTTCTTTCGCAGATACCAAGCGTAATTACTTAATCTTGAAAAGCCCACACTAAGTGCGCATTAAATTTGGTAACAAAGAGAGCCCCCAAACACAAGGTATAGCAGCGTAGTTCCAGCGGTTCCACTGTGCTTCATCTAATATTTCACGTGGTTATATCGCCGTATTAAATGCATATAAACACATATGGGGCGCACACGTATAGGCGTTAACGTTCCCAAATGTTTGGCGAGCGATTGGATATCGTAACATCACCGCCTCCTCTTGCAAAAGAAACAATAAAATTGAGGTCTAAGCCACTGAAAAGAAAAGAAAAATATAGATAAGACATGCCGCAATCAAAGTTCGAAATATATAAACGCAGGACGAAATTTTTGCACTCGGGGAGTAGTAGGAGGAGGAGGACAAACTTTATTTATCCCATCCGTTGTGATTCCGGTCACTCCAAAACAGGGGATGTCCTCAGGGAACTAATTTTTTCTCCTGTGACTCTTGGTGCAAAGGTGTTGACGGTAATAAAAGCGCAACTATTTCTCTCTAAGAAAGGCCTCACGCCGGACCCGTTGGCGTGGAGAGAAAAAAATACCCGAATATGAATATTCCGTATTTTATTCGGATACGCCTAATAAATGTTCTGCCTCCCCCTCCCCCCTCGCCCCCTTCCACCCCCTCCTCATCCAATGGGATTTCTTGTGATAGCCTTCTCGTGAAGAGTCTTTTTTGGGGCGTGTTTTTATACAGCTGGCATTCTGGGCTACACCTGGAAGCCCAAACGTTTCTTGGCGGAGCGGGCTCTTATGAGCGGCAGCACTTCCTGCATAAGGTGTATTCACAGAGCACTCGGCCGCGCGGCGGCGCTGCCTGCGCGGCTGTGCCGACTCCATTTGTGCGGTTGTGTTGTTCAGTGACGGCGCACGTACGGCAGGGCGACTAACGTGGTCTGCTTCGCGCTAACTCGCTGTATTTGTTTATTTCTTGTGTTTCTTCGAACTACCCCGCCTGACGTTGCATCCACGCGTGTCTCAAGTGTGATGCGGTGGTGTGTGGATCCACCGTGTCGCCCATGTTTGCGGCGCGCCTGTGGATTGTGCGAGAGGGTGCCCGCGTCGAGTTTAATGCGTGACCGTGTTTTCAACAGTTGCCTCCCGCTATGAAGCTGAGTGACTAGGCGAAGGGGCTGGGGGGAGACGATCGCGACAGGTACGTGTACAAAATTAGAAGGTGCGGCGGCGACGAAGACTTGACCGATGACCTTCAACTGTTTCCAAGTGTGGACGAAGCTGACATCAGAGACTGCCTGGTTCACGGAACTAGCTTTGTAACTAGGGAACAGTTGAAGGCCAATAAATCCTTGGAAGCCCACAATTACCTCACCAGTGGTTTCGTTCAGCGCGTTCTCCTCAAAGTCGTGCACGATCACACTGTCGTCGTCGTCGCAAAGGTGAGCAGTTTGCTTTCGTATCTCAGGCAGCCGTAAGTGTATCTCGCCCGTCGACATGAGCCTGAAAACTTGGTACCTTCTCTATTTCCTTGCTTTCAGGTTTGCCACTCACAGGCATTCCGCAAGAAGTCGCTGATGCCGTGGTTGCTCGTGAAACGAGACGGTGGAGTGCTTCTTGCACATTGTATCTGCATGGCCGTCCTTGGAGAGGCTGCTCTCACATCGCAGCTGTGCTTTTCTACGTTGAAGTACTCGCGCGACGTAGGGACGGCCGTTCTTGCACCGACGCGCTTGAAATTCTCGTCGTCCGATCTGTTGCGCGTCAGGTTGCTGCAGCCGTAAACGGCACAGTTCATCATTTCGACGCGGAAACTGCTAATTACTTAGGCCAAGGTGTTAGCAAACCCATGACGCGATATATCCTTCACCTAGTCACTCAGCTTCATAGCGGGAGGCAACTGTTGAAAACACGGTCACGCATTAAACTCGACGCGGGGCACCCTCTCGCACAATCCACAGGCGCGCCGCAAACATGGGCGACACGGTGGTGTGCATCACACTTGAGACGCGCGTGGATGCAACGTCAGGCGCGGTAGTTCGAAGAAACACAAGAAATAAACAAATACAGCGAGTTAGCGCGAAGCAAACCACGTTAGTCGCCCTGCCGTACGTGCGCCGTCACAGAACAACACAACCGCACAAATGGAGTCGGCGCAGCCGCGCAGGCAGCGCCGCCGCGCGGCCGAGTGCTCTGTGAATACACCTAATACACAAACAAATGTGAATTTCATACTGTTACCTGTATGGAGCATCAAATTGGGATCAAATACCCATATATAACACCCATGCACGTTGGCCAGTTAGTAGTTCTACAGTCGCAAGTGCACTCACATGGATGGAATACCTCGCGCGGAAACATCGCGCAATGTCCGATATATTTGCAGACAAAGCCTCCTCTTTTGTGGATTGAACAATATTAATTACGTTTTCTTTTGAAGCAAAACATGCTGATCTTGAGAAAGTTTTGTCCGCAGGTAGGCTGTGCAAGCGTTTCTCTTCTGGGCACCACGCCTATGCGGCCTTTAAATCCCTTCCCGTACGCGAATTCAACCGAATAAATTCTTCTTCATTCACCTGCACTATGTGGCAGGATTACTGTACGATCTCTTGCTTCGTTTTGAACCCAAAAGGGGCGACTAATGCTTCATTCACGCTGCAAAAAGGGGAGCACCCCACATCCAGGAACGTAACGGCTTGCGGGGACCGACCCAGTGTTGCGCATATCTGCCGAAGGGTACGTTTGGTGTCGCTGGCTCCGTGTCGCCCTCTGGGCGCTGTCCGGCTCCTATACGCCTCGAGCGCGGCCTGTAGGGGCGCCACTGAAATCCCCCTAGCGGCCCGTTTCGAAAGCAGCCGCGGGAGTCGCCGGCCCGCTCCCTACTGCCACCGTTGCTTTCGGGGCCCGTTCACGACGGAGATTTACCGTTTGTAGGCGCTGGAAATACATATTTATGTGCAGCAGTCACTCTGTTCGCAAATGTGGTGTGTTTACGAGAGTGTAAATGTGTGTGACACGATCCTAGTCTGGTACATTCGGTCTGTACAAGCGCCAGGTGTGCGTCACAGGTCGGCGTCGCGAAACAGGGATATGCATATGGAGATGATTGTGATTCCACTGCCCTGAAATTTACTCGCAGTGTCTCCGTAAGCATAATTTCCCCAGATGGTCATGCCATGGCTATACATTACGATGTAAATCAGTTTTGTGCGCTTATATAACCTAGTGGAGCGCTCATACCTGACAGCACGCCAGTTATGCTTGCCAATATCATACCTCAGATATTGATCACTACCCTGGACATAAATGTATACGAATTAGGTACGATGGATAATCCAAAATTATACCCGTCATCAGCGCACGGCAAAAAAAATAATGCTGGGGCGTCTTGTCGTGAGCTCAGCGCCCGCAAACATTCATATATGTTACATATATCCTCCGCGAGCAGGCCGGAAAAGGGCTTTTGCAGTAATGCCCATTAACGACTAAACGTTTCTTCGAAACACAGTCATATGACGCAGGGAGCCTGCAGAATCTAGCACAAACGGAAATCAGGCCTTAGCAAATATCCCACTCTTCTAACAGCACCTTTTATCAGTTTTGAACTTGTATACCTCAAAAAATGCGTTCGCCGAGGGATCAGCTGTTAAGTCTAAAAACTAGAGTGACGTGAACGAGTAGCTTGTGTGTGTGATTACTAAAACGTTCTTTCCTTGATTTCGCTCCGCAATCGCACACAGCACGTAAGCGTCCCCCTCCCCTCCCCATGTCTCGCGAAATAGCAGTGCATTTCGCACACTAGTTGGTCTCGTAAGTCCTACCCGGGTTAAGTTATACGAACGTCTTTAGCATTTCAGAAGGTGCACTGAGTTTTTTTTTTTTTTTCATTTCTGTACGAGCTATTTTGTTTCTTCCGGGCTTGCAGACCATTAATTTTTCAGTGGTTAATTCACTTTTCTTGGTTCTTGCTATAAGGCGTGAGTGCACATTTTTCACGACGCAGAGCCTTGGAATATACTTAACATTTTCGCGTGGCTTATATTCTTATAAAAGGCACAAGTTATCAGGTATTGGGTAATCGCATCCCCGATATATATATTTTTCTACGACGCATATATTCGTAATGAGGCCGCATTCGTTGTCTGCGCTACAAAACAAAACACACCCCTCATTGTGCCAGTATCAGGTTTAAACGATGCGACAATAAAATTCACTTGTGCCGGACGCATTCGGAGGTGACAGCGGTGGTATGCTGCTGCCGTCGCCGACGCCCGTAACAGCGGCCGAGAAGGACGCAGAGCCGCGTTCCCGGATAGCTATTGTTGGTGTTTGAGCACCCTACCAAGACGCAGCGGCTTTTGAAGTGACCTAAGCATACTGTTTACTTACAGACGTCAGGATAACAAGTTTTTTAGCACTTGGAAGGGCAAAAAGAAGCGGAAGAGAAGCAAAACACTGCATGAGCTCCTATGGGCCGCGCAGCGCTAATGCCGTTAACTCCGCGGAGAAGCGGCGGCAGGCGGCGCAGCTATTGCAAAGCTCGAGGCGTATACGACGACGGAAAACCCGCCACTCAGAAAAACTCGTACTCTACGGTTTTCCGAAATACGCATTTCAAGTACGGGAGCAACTGCTGCTGTTGCGAGTGGTGCATCTGTATTCCCGCCATTGTTGTCTACCGAAATATATGCCAACTTCCTTTTACGCCGTAGTGTTCCTTCAAGTACTGGCTTCAAGTCCATATTCACAAACGCAGGAAGACGAGAAATATAATACAAAAGTGAAATACGAAAATACATGAAGCGTGCTTCATTTCAAAGGTACCAGAGGCCGTGTTAGGTGAAAAAATAAATGGTTAGCCGCCGCCCGTACCAGCCACTGGGGACGACGAAGAGAATAATGCAGAGGAGAAGGAGAATCACCATCGCCATCACTCGAGGAAGAACGGGATTCCTGAGCGAAGGGCACGACTACGACCTCCGTGGGCGTAACAAAGCCAGGGCATCGCTGAGGCCTGGGATACTCGTCGCTTCCTCGCATTGGTCAAGCCTCCAGACGTTCCTAAGCGGACCTTGGATATGGCGTCCAGCTATGCCGGTCCTAGTTCGAACACGGTGGACGAGGCAAGTACCAATGAGGCCGCCGGCCGCTGTTCGCAACTGCTCAGTGGGTGCACCCTGTCCTCAGTGAGCAGGGGCAGCGGTGACGCCAGCGGCCACAGAAGCAACCGCAATCCTGGTAGCAGCGACGCAGACGACTGCAGTTCTGAGCACGGAGTATCCGACGCGGACCCAAGTTACGATCGCGTCCAGTGCGCAGCAAGCGTCGTATGAACAAGAAGACGTTGATTCTGACGCGGATTCAGAAGACGCGGAAGTCGAAGATGTCGAGACGCTGCACATGGCGTGCCGTATGATCCAGAAGATACGGATTTGCTGCAGAACCGAAGACACGGAGTTCCATGACGACGGCGACGCAGATGGCGGCTTCATCATCCCCGCGATTCCCCCATACAGGCCCGCGGGTCAATAACGGACAGAGTAGGGGTGGTAAGCCCACAAATAACGGCAGTGCAGCCTGCGCCGACTCTTGGCTTTGAACCAGCTCGTCGGAAGACGCGGCGGGTGTGCAGTGCTCATTCAAGATAGCAGTTAATTATGCTGTGCGAGGACTTGCACTAGGATATCTCACCGCAAACTTGATTCTAGCGGACCGTCAGTACAGTGCCGATTTCCCACCCCTTTGTTTGAACACTCGTGACAGCATCACTTACAAATAAAGCTGAGTTTTAGCAAATGATGATTGTATTATTTGAGCCGTCTCTTTCTCTGGCGAATTTATGTTCCTGAAACTGTCCTCCTTGCAGCAACGGAAACACTTGTCATGCCGTCTATCACACCGAAGACAACGAAAGAAGCATTCTAAAGGGGAATTCTAAGCAATTTAAAGCGACCCAGCAATGTATCGCACAGGTTGCAAGTCGACGTCTGGAACATCGTGCGGTCGCTTGGGATACGCTTCTCACAAGGTTTCGGCCGCATAGCCCAAAGCTGCTTCTCGCGAGGCCTTAGGACAAAACTGTTCTCCGCGTCTTTAGTTTCAGACGCCACACTGCCTATGGTTATCGGTTCAATTCTACGCCTCGAGATTCGCGATCGCTGCGCCGCCTGCCGCCGCTTCTCCGCGGCGTTTGCGGGATTAGCGCTGCGTGGCTGATAGGTGGTCATGCAGTGTTTGGTTCTCTTTCGCTTCTCTTTAAACAACTTGTTATGGTGACGTCTGTAAGCTAACTGCACGTTTAGGGCACTTAAAAAAACAGCTGCGTCTTGGTAGAGCGCTCTAACGCCAACAAGAGCTAGCCGGGGAGGCGGTTCTGCGCGCTTCTTGGCCGCTCTTGCGGGCGTCGGCGATGGCAGCAGCATATCACCGAGGTCACTTTCGAACACGTCAGCACAAGTGAATTCTATTTATTGTCGCCTCGTTTAGACCTGATATTGGCAGTGTAAGAGGTTGGTTCGTTTTGCAGCGCAGACAACAAATGCGGCTTTGCTTCGAATATGTACGTCGTAGAAAAACATGTTTCGGGGATGTGATAACCCAATAGCTGACAAAAACTTGTGCCTTTTATGGAATATAAGCCCGCGAAAATGTTAAGTACACTCAAAGGCTGTGCTTGTCCGATATGTGCCCACTCATGCCTTATAGTAAGAACCAAGGTATATGTTAATGAAACCACGGGAAAATGAATGGTCTGTAAGTCAGGAATAAATAGAATAGTCGTACGGGACTGAAAAAAAAAACGAGTACAGCCTCTGAATTGCTAAAGACGTTTGTTTGAGCAAGGTAGTATTCACCAGACCAACTAAATGCGAAATGCACTATTTCGCTAGACATTGGGGGGGTGGGGGGAGGAGCAGGAGGAGGAGTACGCTGAATTATCGTTGTTTACAAATACGGAGCGAATCAACGAATGAACGTTTTAGTAATCACACACACAAGCTGCGTGTTCACTTTTTGTTTGTTTTTCGTCTTCAACGAACGGCTGATCACTCGGCGGACGCTTTTTTGAAGAATACAGGGTAGAAGTTCACAAGCGATACGAGGTGTCGTTGAAGAGTTGATTGATTGATTGCAGGGTTTAACGCACCGACGCAACGGAGACGATGAGGCACGCCGTAGTTGAGGGCTCCGGATTAATTTTGACCACCTGGAGATCCTTAACGTGCGCCGAAATCTCGTACACACGGGCTCGTTGGAAGAGTGTCGTATATCTCTGATTTCGGTTTATGCTAGATTCTGCAGTCTCCCTGTGTCATATGACGATTTTCAAGAAGAGTTTGGTCACGGACGCGGATTACTCTATAAGCCCATCTTCACGCTTCTCGTGGAGGATAAATGTAACACATGAATCTTTGCGAGCGGTCACCTCGGGGCAAGACGACCCAGCATTAAATTGTCGTCGTGTGCTGACTCCGGAGTGTAATTTTGCGTACTTCTTTGGTACAATGTTTGTGAAATTTAGGCCCCATTGGCTTGTTCATGGTATGATCAATATCTGATATGTGATATTGGCAGGTAACTGCGTGCTGTCGGAGTATGAGTGGGGAATGCGCCAAAAATAAACAAATTAAGCGCTATCAAAGGACGCAAAACACGCCCCAAAAACACACACACATAACATAACACAGCCGCATACACGGCGCGGGCCCCGAATATTTACATACGATCATCACTGACTGTGTTGGTTTTCTAGTGCAGGGGTCGTCGAACTGAACGCCGACAGCAGTTTTGACTTCAAATGGATTTGACAGCGAGACAAGAACAGAGAATTGGCGTCCTCCAGTTAAATTTCCCCCCCCCCCCATTTCACACTTCGCCAGTTTATTGTCAAATATTATTAGAAATTCGCTAAATTTTTTTCTCTTTGCATTCAAAGACCCTCTCCCCCCCCCCCCCGATTTGCCGTCCAGCCCCCCCGCCGTGTCGGCTGCATGGCTCGGCTGTTGCTGACCCTCATTCAGGCTATTAAGTGCGAACTGGGAATGTATGCTGCAAGAGCATAATTGTAAAGTGAGAGCAAAAAAGGGAAAGCGACGGCCTCTTAGTTCGCCCGCCATTTTTGTTTTACGGCCTAATTTCGGAATCGCAAAACAGATTTCACGTTTCTGACGGTCGCGGCATTTTGTCACTGAGACCGCAAAAAAACGGCAAGCTCCTGCACCATGTATTCGTAACGGCGACGCAAAGGAGCACTGTTTAATGAAAGTGCACGCATAGTGTGCAGGTACGCAAGAGAGGGGCGCACCGCAGAGGCGAACCTGCGGTCCGCCGGACTCGCTGGTTTTTTAAAGCGGATCATCGCCGATTGCGTACTTTTCTTTTTTGATCGGCTGTTTTTGAGAAGTCTTTGTCACCTAGAGTATTGTTTAAACTAGACATTTTATTTAAAAATTTCCCCTCGTACGCCCATCGATGGGTGAACCTGCGAGTAGCAGACGCCGTCACGGTCCCGGCACTTTCGCCGGGCGCTGTAAACGTGTTTAGCGCTGCAAAGCTTTTTCCCTTAATGCCAAGTTGATCGCTGAAATAGATCGGACGCGTCGGGATGAGCTGGTGACCCGTCGCAAAAAATCGGGGCGTCGAGCTCTTTTGCTTCTGTCAACACGGGACCCTTTGGGCCCCGCGCAGCTTTGTACTACCCGGAAGTACTGCCCGGAAGCCGCTTGCGCAGCCCCCCCCGGGCAGCGCAGGAGGCCATATATGCCAACTTCCTTTTACGCCGTAGTGTTCCTTTAAGTACTGGCTTCAAGTCCATATTCACAAACGCAGGAAGACGAGAAATATAATACAAAAGTGAAATACGAAAATACATGAACCGTGCTTCATTTCAAAGGTACCAGAGGCCGTGTTAGGTGAAAAAATAAATGGTTAGCCGCCGCCCGTACCAGCCACTGGGGACGACGAAGAGAACAATGCAGAGGAGAAGGAGAATCACCATCGCCATCACTCGAGGAAGAACGGGATTCCTGAGCGAAGGGCACGACCACGACCTCCGTGGGCGTATCAAAGCCAGGGCATCGCTGAGGCCTGGGATACTCGTCGCTTCCTCGCATTGGTCAAGCCTCCAGACGTTCCTAAGCGGACCTTGGATATGGCGTCCAGCTATGGGTCCTTTGCAGCGGAAAAAAAGGGCATTACCAATATGTACGCCGCGCAATACATGTCGGGGTGTGAAACCCTAGTGACAAATGGTGCGGTGACGCAGGCAATATAAGCCCGCGAAAATGTTAAGTACACTCAAAGGCTGTGCTTGTCAGATTGTGCCCACTCATGCCTTATGTAAGAACCAAGGTATATGTAATGAAACCACGGGACAAGAATGGTCTGTAAGTCAGGAATAAATAGAATAGTCGTACGGGACTGAAAAAAAAAACGAGACAGCCTCTGAATTGCTAAAGACGTTTGTTTGAGCAAGGTAGTATTCACCAGACCAACTAAATGCGAATGCACTATTTCGCTAGACATTGGGGGGGTGGGGTGAGCCGAGGAGGAGGAGTACGCTGAATATCGTTGTTTACAAATACGGAGCGAAATCAACGAAGAACGGTTAGTAATCACACACACAAGCTGCGTGTTCACTGTTGGTTTTTCGCTTCAACGAACGGCTGATCACTCGGCGGACGCATTTTGAAGCATACAGGGTAAGTTCACAAGCGATACGAGGTGTCGTTAAGAGTTGATTGATTGATTGCAGGTTTAACGCACCGACGCAACGGAGACGATGAGGCACGCCGTAGTTGAGGGCTCGGATTATTTTGACCACCTGGAGATCCTAACGTGCGCCGAAATCTCGTACACACGGGTCGTGGAGAGTGTCGTATCTCTGATTCGGTTTATGCTAGATTCTGCAGTCTCCCTGTGTCATATGACGATGTTTCAAGAAGAGTTTGGTCACGGACGCGGATACTCTATAAGCCCATCTTGACGCTTCTCGTGGACGATAAATGTAACAGATGAATCTTTGCGAGCGTCACCTCGGGCAAGACGACCCAGCATTAAATTGTCGTCGTGTGCTGACTCCGGAGTGTAATTTTGCGACTTCTTTGGTACAATGTTTGTGAAATTTAGCGCATTGGCTTGTTCATGTACTGATCAATATCTGATATGTGATATTGGCAGCGTAACTGCGTGCTGTCGGAGTATGAGTGCTCCGCTGGATCTTGTAAGTGCACAAAGTCGATTTACATCATAGTGTTATGGCCGCAACATGACCATCGGAGGAACACTGCTTACGGAGACACTGCCACTAAATTTCAGGGCAGCGGAATTGCAATCAGTTGCATGCAAATGCTGGCTTCGGGACGCCGGCCTGTGCACACGCCCGGCGCTCATATAGATCTCACTAAGATCGCGTCATAAACGTTTATACTTGTGAACACACCACGCTTGCAAACAGAGTGCCTGCTCCACGTATTCGGTATTCGAACGCAAACACCGAAATCGCTGTCTTGAACGAGCCCAAAAGCAACGGCGACAAGGGGGAGCGGGCTCGGGGACTCCCGCGCCTGCTTTCGAAACGGGCGCTAGGGGATTTCAGTGGCGCCCCTAAGGCACGCGTCGAGGCGTATAGTACTGTTTCCTGGGTGTGCTCAATGAAGTTTCCAGAAGAAAACAAATAGCAGTGGCTCAGCTCGGCTACGTCAGGATATACGCAGCGTGAGCTAAGGTTCAGCTGGTTATTCTTAGGTTTCCTGGTTGTCTAGGATTAGCTGATTATTATGCTCACTGCTGCTAAAACGATTTCCAATCCAATCCAATCCAATGCGGTCCAGTCCAGTCCAGTCGCTGCTCTTCGCGCATGCGCAGCACGGCTCTCCAAGAGCCACGCGAAACGGCTATCGAGCGGCTCCGGCGCTGCGTTAGACTTGGCTTCTGCGCATCGGAGGCGCACAGCTGGGCACGCACCGGCACCGGTGCGTCTGCCATGGCTATGACGTCACTCCTCTGAAATGCGGAGACCGGCGAATGTGCAGACCCAATTGTCTACACACCCGTACTCCAATTGCATTGGATTTCCAATCCACTCCAATGCTCCTCGCGCTTGCGCAACACGGCCCTTCAAGGTCCACGCGAAACTGCTCAAACTCGGGCCTCCGCCAGTGTAGCTTACGCTACAAACAACAAATTGGCCGATTTCGCGCATTCACGGGAATCGACGTATACAGAGGCTTTCAATGATGTCTACATCGTCATTATCGTCAGTGTCTAAGCTGTACCATGGAGTTCAAGTAGCCCCGTCTGAAATGATTGCACAGGCGTTGTGGCGTAACTGCGTAGAGACAAAAGTACGCGTGCGGTTTTCGTTGCCTCTTCCCTTCTGCGCGTAGTTCCCAAGACGCCCGTCGCCTTTCATTGCCGCCGCCCCGCATTGGGCCTTCGCTCAAGTATTCGAGCCAGCTTAACGAGCACACATTTGTGGTCTGCGTCACGCTTTCGTAGCGTAAGCTACACTGGTCCAGGTTGAGCAGTTTCGCGTAGACCCTGAAAGCCCGTGCTGCGCAAGCGCGAGGAGCATTGCATTCGATTGGATTGCATTGCATTGGATTGGCCTGGATTGAAAATCCAATCCAATTGGAGTACAGGTGTGTGTAGCCACTTGATAGCCGTTTCGCGTGGCTCCTGGAGAGCCGTGCTGCGCATGCGTGAAAAGCAGTGACTGGATTAGATTGGATTGCTGAAACTTAACTCCCGCTGCACCGAGCCAAGCCACTGCTAATTTTTATTAATTTGCTTTCGACTGTTCATAAAAAGGAAGCCGCCTGCTAAAGAATTCAGGACCAGCGGGCCATAGTTGTCGTGTACATGTTCGCCAAATGGAGTTCTAGTTCGTGGCCAGGGGCCAAAGCTGGGTAATCCCCGATAGCAATGACGTTGTATTGAACAGAGGACAACCGAAATGTTCTGGTTTGCAAACTTAGCAGCTGGCAATAAATGTGCTGAGGGTCTTGTTTAGTTTTCCTGAAATTACGCGCTTTACTATTCTTTTAAGCTTATTGGGGAATACTAACAGGTATGCTTCAACAAAAAAATGGGGCCAGATGAATCAAATTTGTGAGCAGTGTTTGGAGCAGCAAAATCTCGAATTTGGGGCAGCAGAACGACAATAATTATGCCACCCTAGGAGCCTAAAATCACATATTTGGCAACTCGGGGGGAAAAGAGCATTTTTAATCAGTTTTGAATCCACGTAACACTGAAACAGCCTTTCAGGTAAGTTTTTAACCACATATCAAAATGTACGAACTGCACTACCTTTTTACAAACCATTTTTAAATTATCAGGCTTTATGCATAGATAGCATGCATGTTCGTTGAAAATATTGAATTGAAGAACTAAGCAATCGTAAGGCATTTTTAGTATTATGTGAATGCCGAAATTGTTATTTTTTTAATCTAAGACTCGGCTTACGCCCAAGTGTCGAGCCAGGGCAAAAGTTGCGCAAGGCGCGGTAGCAGTCATCGCACCCCATAGCCCTCCCGTTCCAATTCTCAAATTGCACGTTCACTACGATCGTAATTTGAGTAAGGTTGTTATGCTTTTCCACCTCATTTTTGGCATTTAATTTCCCTTCCGATAGATGGACCTCTATTGCTAGCGTGCCATAAAAGCCCGTCCCGCTATCGGACAATGCTTGAAACTTTTCCGGCGATGTAGCCCGCGCCGCCACTTTTGCAGTGTCGATCTTCCCATTCCCGCCGCTCGCAAGCTGGCTGTCAAAGGCAGCAATAACAGCGTTTTATAACACCGCAATGAGTCCGAAAATTCCCTTCAAGCACGCACTGCGCCTCACACGCAAGGCCGAAACACGTCGCATCCGCGGGCTCCTCGCTGTTTTTGATGAACTCCATTTTTAAGTGCGAATGCACTTCTTAAGCGACCCTGAATCACGCGTCCACCGCCGTCCGTCCGTCCGCACCACATACCCACTTAGGGCGATTGGCCAAGAAGAGTTCCTAATTTCTTTAGCACATACCCACTTAGGGCGATTGGCCAAGAAGAAGAAGGGCGGCGAGTGGTTGATGGAATACATGCTCGCCAACCACTCCATGACGTGCCTACCGCTAGAGGCTCCCACCACCATCAACGGCAGCTACATCGACCTGGCCTTTGCGAGGAACTGTCTGATACGCGCGGTCTTGCAACAACTCTTGACCGTACATTTCAGTGACCACAAGGCGGTCATAATGACCGTCAACTACAACGACAACACCAACAAGTGCTGAATAAAGAATACTGTCGTTTCACTTCACTTGCGTGTGTGTGTGATCTCCTCGAACATACACTTTAATTCACCAAGATTTCCAGAGAACGACTAACGGGGTGTGTGAATCCCCACTTGATCACGCGGGGGTGTTAAATGCAACTAACGGGCCAATGCCAACACAGTTCAACATAACTCCCCCTCATAGCATCACCCGTGCTTTCGCACTTCCCCATGCTCCCCTTCGGGGAAATGCGGGTGATTTTTTTTTCGAGTAGCGCAAGTTCCCGCAACAGATCAAACGACTGACTGTAAACCCAGCCACCCCCATGACCAAAACCACGGTAGAAATAGGCGAAGAGCCCTTTGCATGAACCACAAGCAACTGCTTCGCCCTGCGGCCATGGCTTCCAATGTTCACCACACCAAGATGGCGGCGCCCAATAATGTCGTTGCGGAGATATGGCGCTCCGAAAATTGCCGTTGTTTCATCAACTTGCACAAGTAGTTTGTCGCCTCAGTACACGGAAGTATATTTTTTACAGGAATTTGCAATGGTTCTCGATGGGAAAACTTTAAAAATGCGCAGAATATAACATGTTATATAATACAGAATATAACATGTATAAATGCACAGAATATAACAGAATATAACATGTTATCATAAAGTTGCAGGACTACCGTGAGAAGGACTCGATTTTTGGTGCATGCAAAAAATTGAAGGGAACTGGTTTGTCGGTAACGCATGACTTTTCAAAGAATGTACGAGAGATAAAAAAAAACTATGGCAAAGCTCGGCTGACGAAAGAGACGCTGGCGCAGAAGTCAAACTGATTTTTGATAAGCTTAGTGTCGACGGAACTAACTTCGCGTGGGATGTCGTGAAGAACAGACGCTATAAGGTGAAAAAAGCCGGTAAATGACTTCGAAAAGAATGTAGGCGGGCTTTCGTAATCTTGAACATTAATTGCCGTATCATCGTAAATAAAGCCGCTCTACTGAAGGCTTTGTTTATTGAACACGACCCAGACATTGCTATACTTACCGAAACCTGGCTAAACAGCGACATTTACGACAGTGAATTTCTACCAAAGAATTATCATGTGCTTCTCTAAGCGATCGTCTTTCGGGATTCACTCCAAGTTCTAAAAATGCCAGAAGTTCCCGTGGGAGACAGTTTATTTTGTAAACTATATTTTGAAAATGTTAGATACGTCCTGGGAGCCGTCTACCGTCCACCCAGCTCGCCTGCCACATTTTTGGAAGGATTAGAAGAATATTTACGTAGTTTTGTTAAAGTGGACGACAAACTGATTATAGCTGGTGATTTCAATTTACCTAATATTGACTGGTGCAATTTTTGTTCTCAATCATCGTCACTAGTTAACAACAAAATGCTAGGCATTGCTTTCACGTTCGATTTACTCCAAGTGGTAGACAATTACACAAGGATCCAGAATGACTCTCGGGCAACTCTTGATTTAGTTTTTGTTAGCGGAACTATCAAAAACGAAGTGTCATGTAAGGTTACAGCTGGCATTTCTGATCACCTAGCTGTAGTATTAAGTTTACTAAACGTTCCTCCTACCAGTTAATACAGGGTACAGTTTTACCCAAATTTTTTCAAGGGCCGATGACGAAGCTATTCTTGATGCATTGGACCTTCACTTCGATACATTTTACAACAGTACCTGTGATATCAATAATTTATGGTTCATGGTTAAAGATATTGTCTTCGATTGTATACACCGTTACGTCCCCAAAATAGCCAAAAAATCAAAACACTACAACCCCTGGATTACTCGGGAGGCGTTACAATTGCAGCGTAAGCTTAAGCGCCTTAAGAAAAAATCGAAACGCTCAAGCATTCCCCAAATCGAAGTAAACATTAATGAAGCGTCGCGGCAATTAAAACTAAAAATTGCTGCAGATAAAGCCAACTATTATGGTACAACTTCTCCAAGTTTAATAACGACGTCTCTGTTAACACCCATCTCAAGCTCAAACAATACATTCATGATAGACAACCAATGCATTTGTGACGACTCTGTAATTTGTTCTGAGTTTAACGAATATTTCACGTCTGTATTCACGAAGGATGACGGTAATTTGCCTGTATTCGTTGCGACTTGTCCGAGTATTCCCGACATAGTTCTTTCTGAACAGGGTGTTCTTAATTTACTCTTGAAGCTCGAAATCAAGAAGTCTTCTGGCCCAGATGACATCACCAATATGTTTTTAAAGCGCTATGCAGAAGTACTAAGTACTTGTTTGTTTTATTCTCTAGGTACTTGCGTGAATGTGAGTTGCCGGGTGACTGGAGAACAGCCAGAATCAAAGAATCAAGCCGATACACAAAAAAGGAGACAAATCGCGTTTTCCAAATTATCGCCCAATTTCAATTCTATCCAGTTTATGCAAAATTTTAGAACACATAATACATAAGCACATTTCTAATTTTCTTGAGGAGCATAACGTCCTCACAAAATTTCAGCATGGCTTTCAGCGCTGTCATTCTACCTGTACGCAGTTAGTTGAAACTCTTCAAGACTCTGCTAGTTCAATTAATGATGGAATTCAAACTGACGTTATTTTTATGGATTTTAAAAAAAGCTTTTGATACAGTTTCTCACAATAAACTTTTGCACAAATTAGACACCATATTAAAAAACGACAAACTAGTCGCATGGATTGCAGCATACCTATCTAACCGCCAACAATTTGTTTGTTTCAATCGTACGTCATCCAGATATGTTCGTGTTGATTCTGGCGTTCCCCAGGGATCAGTGCTTGGTCCCTTATTGTTCTTGATTTTTATAAATGACATTGTTACCGGACTGTCAGTTGGTGTCAAACTGTACGCCGACGATTGTATATTATACAACAAAATTATGTGTGCTGAGGATCAGACTAGGCTGAATCGTGAGTTTGAAAAAGTTGTGGATTGGTGTCGGCAGTGGCAAATGAGCATTAATTTTGACAAAACCGTTTTTATGAGAATAACACACAAGAAAGCCCCTTTTTCACACATCTACACTGCTGGCGACAATAGTCTGACAGAAGTGAACCAATATAAGTACCTGGGCTTGTGGATATCGAACGATCTTAACTGGAATAAGCATATCGATACTGTCTCGGTTAATGCTCTTCGAAAACTCTTCTTTTTAAGACGTGCCTTAAAATATTCAACCCCCTCTGTGCGCCTCCTAGCTTACAACACAATTATTCGTCCCATGCTAGAGTATGCGGTAATTATTTGGGATCCATACACTCAAACCAATATTAAAAAACTAGAAAACATTCAAAAGAAGGCGGTAAAGTTTATATACAATTCTTACGGGCGCACGTCGATAACTGCACTTCTCCATAAGAGAAACCTGCCCACAGTATCTGAGAGGAGTCGAATCCTACGCCTTAAATTTTTTCTATCAAATAGTTACTGGACAGTATGCTATTGACACCTCCAACATTTTTCACTTTTCAACTGGTTACGATACAAGCAGGGTGTCGAACCGGAACAGGAACCGAACCCGAATTTTCGCCCGGAACCAGAACTGAACCGGAACCGTACTTTTTTCCGCCATTTTGGAAATGAACCCGAACCGGAACGAATCGAAGGAGCCGCTTCCGGAGCGGTTCGGGGCCCTCAACCGCTGTTATTTCTAGTTTTCCGTTCGGTACCCTACCTTGGGTCTGAGATATTTTTACCATTCGCCAGACGGCAACACGACAATATTTTGTATAGTCTGCAGTTCCCTCGGCCCATAAGGTTCTCTTCTTATTATAACCTCAATGTAATGTAAAGTTGTCCGGCTATATACTATCAGTTGCGTTAGGTACTGCCCATATCCCCAGTTATCTTTTACATTTAGAATGGTGAGTTAGAACGCATATTCCGAGGCGACATATCATGAATATATTCGTCATGGTTTCTATCTACATGGTGTTTAAAATCGTGTGAAGTTAAAAATCGTTGTTTAAAATCGTTGTGAAGGACTAGGGAATTAGCGGGTCAGTTAAGGTAGATTGGAGGGTCTGACCAAACATGAAATTTTTGTGGTCTTTGGCATTTGGAAATTTTGCAGGGTTCTACTTCTCGACCAATCAGGAAATTTAGTTACGCACAAAATAGCCGGAAAGTTATGTGATGACAACCTGAATGCTATAAAAGGTCTTTCTTTATGCACCGTATTGCGCTGTTATGTTTGTTTCTCGCGTAAGACTGACATTTCGCACTGAAGTTTTATAACTATTTGCTAATGGATATCTGATATTCACCAAATGGTTTTCCAAACGTGTGTATATATGAGGTAAGAATGTAGGAAGCAACTAAACTGGAAAAACTGAGGAACGATCAACTGGTTTGATGCGAAAGACACCCGATAGCATTCAACACCTTCTCTTTCTTTGTGCTACCGTTGTGCAGCCTTCCACAGGTGTATCCCAACCAGCGAACACAGTCCCCTAAAAGCTGAAGGAAACGGCGATAGCACGTGCGCTAGCCAAAGCGGCGCCAAAAACTCTAATAACAGACTCCTAGCAGGTGTGGCGCAACTTTGCCAACGGTCGATTGCATGTCATAACACTTCCACCGATAAATCAGAGTCAACCAACGAGACCAGCCAGGATTGTATGCGCACCAGCTCATACTGGCATCACCGGCATACAGGATCACCAACCTCGTGGCTCGAGATTTGACCCGCTTATCCAGCGCTCATGAAGCCGAGCCCGAGCGCATGCATCCTGTAGTCACCTACCAGGAAATTACTCAGCACTATATATGCTCTCCCGTAGAACGCATTACTCCACGCACAAATCGCTACCGATTACCCAGAAAAGACTATTCCGCGCCCTGTGGGGTTAGCACCTTCCCACACACAACCAGACTTCACCTCTTTGACCGGACACTATTCTGTCCACTTCGCCGCTTCTGTGGAGAACCAGAGAACCTCTTACACAGGCGGCTGCGACAAGTCTACCCTAGATACGCCCAACCTCCACCTTTCCAAATAGATTTGGGAGAGAGCCTTGGCCAGCTCCGGCCTCGAAGATCAGCTGCACTTGATGGAAACGGCTGTCGACTCAGCCGCCTTGAATGAGGACGCCTCTCTGAAATTTTTCCTCGATTTAATTAGAGTTAATTTCCTCTCTCTACGAGGAATCATTACTACTGCTTGTGGTTTCAATAAGCTATTATCTTTCCTAGACCCCAATCGCTGTCATTTGCCGCTGAAGTGCCATTAGCAAGTTCCTATCTCCGGTGGTTCCCTAGCCAATGCCGTCCTATACACGCCGTCCAATGAGTCATTAAAGCCGTTCTTTCTTTCTAACCGGCCTGTTAGCAGATAAAAGATTAGCAGAAGGATATCGCTCTAAACGCCACCAGTCACGCTTGACAGTAGAATGTTGACGCCGACGCCGGACTGTTTTCGACTTCTAAAGCCCTACTAATGATTTCGTGATAAGCTAAAGCGCCATTGAAACAAGGGGTACATGAAAAGCGTAGAACACTAACCAATTTATTTACAATGCAACATTTGTTGCTTCATTATGCGAAAATAGGTGTGCGTTAGCGTGTGCCTGCGTAGACATTTGATGGATAAAAAAAAAGATAGCGGGCGCGCAGGCTCTCCTGCCCGCGAAAAAGACTGCCCGCTTGCCAGTAAACTACCTGCCCGCCTGCCTGCCAGGCAGGCGATTCCTGAGAGGATGCGTGATTTGGAGACGAGGGGTGGTCCGTCACGAGACGCCCTGGGGGAGGGGGGGGGATGCGTTATTTGGAGACGATGCGAGGATGCGTTATTTGGAGACGATGTGCGGCCCATCACTGGTCGGCTAAGGGAGTGGACAACACGGCGGCACAGCGGCGGCTATATAGAGCCATGCGGTTAGAGCGCAGCCCTGAAGCGCCCGCCCCTGTGGTTTCGCGTAGTTACCTCAGCTGTCGGCCTCGTTGCAACCGAGAGAACGAAGACGCCACCGAAGATTAGAGCAGAGCAGGAAATCGAGAAGATGACAGTATGACGAAAGTATAAGGTGGAGGGCCGGACTCTAAGACCGCGTGAGGGACGTGCTTCAGGGCGATGACGCCTAACGAGATAAAGGCAGAGTACCCCCGCGCGTCGTCGTGCATTTGCTGATGACGCGATCGCTTTTGAGACACAGCAGCTATGCGCCGTTGCCGAGCGAGAAGACTACTGTTCCCGCTGCACTCAAATTTCGCATTAGCGAGTATCGCAATCGCCCGGTAATATTTTTTGTTTCGTCAAGAGTACAACTGCGGGTATAAAACTGCGGTGTTATGAGCCCAGAATAAAATTTAAAAAAAAAAAAATGAACAAAATCCAGTTAATAAAAATACACTTGTGGTCATACAAATACACGCCTTAAGTGTCCCAGTGAATTTTTTCTTTTCGCTTTAGTTAATATTGTAATCGTGGACTTACCATAGAAAACATTTTGCAGTAGATTGTACTGTTAAAGGATGTCTTCAACCCTTTATATCAATTCTTTCACTCTTTTTTGCGCATCTGCAAGCACTGCGAAAGCTATAGCTATAACACAGAGAAGCAGTCGGGTGATTTGCTCGTCACAGCAGGTACACGTTCAGTTTCTGCTTCGCTTTTGTGGCTTTCTTTTCTTTTTAGAGTCGCAACTTAAGGAAAGCCGGAAAATAGCCGCTACACCACTGTAATGACGTCATTACAGCGGTAGAAGAACGCCAAGACTGGGAAAGAGAGAAAAATATTTTAAGCAAGTTTCTAAGTTATCGGATGTGGACAGAGCAGTAATATTTGTCTTAGGCACTTTGCGACCCTCTAATCTTAGTACTGGATGTCTCGGTATACTACTTGCTGCGAGCATTGAAGATTTAGAAAAAAAGTTGATAATGGTGTTGCAGGAGCACTTTAATTTGGCCAAGACAAAACATTTGCACAACGAAACTTGACAAGGAAACTAATACCGGTCACAAATAAATTAACAGAAAAACACGCCTGCATTTTTTATTTCGAACCCGTTTGAACCGGTTCGAACCGGAACGAAATGGCGCTCCGGAACCGAACCCGAACCGAACCCGAAAGGCTTGAACCCGAACCTGAACCGAACCCGAAAAAATTCCGGTTCGACACCCTGGATACAAGACGCCGACATACCCTAAAACTCACACCACTCAATCCACGCAACAACTGTTTCAAATACTCATACTTCACAAGAACCATTGTCGATTGGAACAACCTCTCTAACAATGCGGTAACCGAACAAACACTATCTGCGTTCGAGTCGCACCTGCTCACATGATGCATCTTCTGTTTTCTGTATATTTTGGTCTATGTTTGTGTGTGTGTTTTGCCGCGAAAGTTACTTATGTAAATTATGTTTCTCCCACTCTGCTAAGATCTTGAACAGAGATCGCAGTATTAATAAATAAATAAATAAATAAATAAATAAATAAATAAATAAATAAATGTGCAATTCGACATTGTGACTTTCGAAAAAACTATCTCGGGGACAATTTTGTGCGGGGTTTTTTTAATATTTCATCAATTAAATCTTTGCAAACAGCATCACCTTGCGGGTGCTGGAAAGTTATTCCGTCAGTAAAAGTTTTTCCCCATTGAAACTGACGAAAGCGTTAACATTCTTGGCTACCAGACTGCTCTTGGAGCGGTTTGGAGCAATATTTGCATTTTTACAGCTTTTGGAGCAGCCTTGCGCCGAAAAACAACTGTTTACCAAAACTGCGCAATAGGAGCACCTCTCTCCCCCCTGGGCCATCTCTAGTAACATGAAACCTCGGGAGGGGCGAAGCACGTAGTGTATAAGCGTATTATGGATCATGCGGTTTCGAAGTTACGATGAAGTGTATAATGAGGCATCGATGCTGAGCGCTCGCCGTCTGAGGCCTTGGCGCGTTGGCGGCTTTGCCCACGGAGATGAAACCATTAGGAGGTAGTGGTATACAGCTTTTAGATGCGACTGCATCTCATTCACTCGCCTTGTCTATGCAGCGTCGTCGGCGTTGTTGTCGGCGTCCGCCCCTCCCCCATTCTCCTCGCCGCGCGAGCTGCGCTCTCCGCCGCTCACCCCCTCTCCTCTCCGATGCCCCTCTCTCGCGAGGGGCATTGGATTGGATTCGAATGGATTGGCTTGTCTTGGCTTGGATTGGATTCAAGTAGATTCTGTTGGATTGTGTTGCGTCATAGCCACAGAAGATGCACTCGCGCCGGCGCATGTGCAGTACTCTCTCTTCCGCGGTCTCCTCTCCTTCGGGCGCGCTGCGCATATAACCGGTGTGCCACTCTCCGGCGGCCTTTCGGTCGACGGTTGCTCTCCAATTGCGCTTGAACCCCCCTCAGCGTCGGATCACACCAGGGTTCCCGCGAGGGGAGGTGGGCGTAATTTTTTCTGTAAACATCTCGTGTCTTTGAAGCACGAATAGTTGAAGCTTCGAAATTTGAAGCTTCGAAATTTTCCTATTTCGTCCCCCCATTGAATTAACGGCCTTCCCCTTCTATATACGCACGCGGAAACACCAAAACAGCGGCCATCGCCACCCCATCTATTCTCACAACAAGTGTCACCCTTCGCAACTCCACCATCCTCGAAGCAAAAGAAGTGGCGCTCGCGCTAGCCATAACGTAGACCCAAGCCACGACCATCATTACGTACTCGCAAGCATACCTCGGCAAAGTTGGCGCGGCTTACTCAAACTTACTCACAATTTTTTTTCGAATCACCACTCACTCAAAGTCAGACTCAATACCGAGCAACAAATCTGCGCTCACTCAAACTCAAACTCGCAGTGAGCGCAAAACTCAGAAATCACTCGGGCTCAAAACTCAAAATGTACTCAGAACTCAAAATGTACTCAAACTCAAAATGTACTCAAAACTCAAAATGTATTTAAACTCAAAATGGACTCAAAACTCAAATACTCAAAACTTATAATGTACTCAAACTCAAAATGTACTCAAAACTAAAAATGTACTCAAAACTAAAAATTTACTTTAACTCAAATTTACTGAAACTCAAAATGTACTCAAAACTCGAAATGTACTCAAAACTCAAAATGTACGCAAACTCAAAGTGTACTTAAACTCAAAATGGGCACAAAACTCAAAATTTACTCAAAACTCAAATTGTACTCAAACTGAAAATGGACTCAAAACTCAAAATGTACTCAAAACTCACAATGTACTCAAACTCAAAATGGACTCAAAACTCAAAATGTACTCAAAACTCACAAGAACTCAGAACCCAAAATGCGCTGAGAACTCAAAATGAATTCAGAACTTAAATGGCCTCAGAACTCTCGTGCTAGGAATTGACTGGGGCTCAGATGGACTCTGATTTCATTAACATTCAGTGTTTTCAAATTCGCTCGTGGTAAAAATATTACGGGTGCAAAATCGTGAGCTAAAACTCTTGCGTTTGGCCCGACATGACACCGTAGCTCCTGTGAGGTCGGAAACAATTTTCGTTGCAGCTTTAATACAGCTCTACCTGCTGCCCATGATGACTAGCGCTGGTTGCAAGCAATTGTACGTATATATTGGATATCAAACTCTTGATGTAGGCTCTGTGTTCGTGTTTATAACAGAGGCGGTCCAGACTCGATGTTTTGCTGGGTCCCTGGGTCGAAACAACCAAGATTGGGCGAGGACACGTGCGCTCACTGCTACGTTCATGTACGTCTAAGCTGTTTAGGGTTACGGTTCCGTGCATCCTTGCTCTGCATCCTGAAAAAACGCCTTGTGTCAAAGCGAACTGTCCCCGCGAATCTCTGAAGCGCGAGGCGTTCATGGATATGCCTTTGCTTTTTTAATGCGTAGCATTCTTTGCCGAGTTCCCCCTCCTCCTATCCCACCAGAATCGTGTAACGCCCTGCATTTACACCAAAATGCAGACATCACGGAAGTTCAACCTGTAATCATTATATAAGCGTAAATGTAGAGAATTGATCAAACTAAATGTTAAAATACTAAAAAAAGAAATACTAAGAAAAAATATCGAATAATGGCGAAACGAGTAACACGGGAGTCATGGATAGTCTCAGATTGTGTTAAAATGCAGAGAGATGTGGCGCTAAAGAATGTGGGGTATCAAATTGAGGGTCTTGAGGTGGGAAATCACGTGGGACAACCAGAAAAGTGCATCGTTGTTTGCTGAGGCACTTGTATTACTTTTTATTAGCATTTGCTAGGTGGGATGAACTCTCGTTGCTTGGAAAAGCACCAAGCTATAATTGTAAGAAATTACCGCCACCGTACCCAGCTGTTAACTTCCAGCATGCACGCTTGTGCGTGTGGGAGTGCGAGTGCGAGTGCGCGTGCGTGTGCCCGTGCGTTTGCGTGCTCGCGCGCGCGCGGCGTCGTGTGTGTGTGGTGTGGTGTGTGTGTGTGGTTGTGTGTGTGTGTGTGTGTTGCGTCAGTCATGTTCTTTCATTGTGTTTGACATGTAGTCGTTGGAGAACTTCAGAGCCCGAGTTAATTCTTTTCCTTTACATTGTTATGATGTGGTAGTTTTGATATCTTGTGCTGATTCCTTATTGTAATAAAATCACTTCGAGCGCACACACAAACTGCGCTTGCTTATTTTTCTGAAGTGTTTTCATTCTGTCGCAATGTGTGTTTATGTCTTGGTGGCTCTGTGTGTGTCTATCTCCTACTTGCGGGTTAAGTCATGTAATTGCCAATTGTGTTTGACCATTTTGGGTCATTGGGGAGAACATTCGGACCCGAGTGCAATTCTTTTCATTTACAAATGTTATATTGCTTTTTGATAACTTGTGCTGTTCCTTTATTGTAATCCAAAAATTTCCCGACGACACCCTATGTGCGAATTTGCTTGTTTTTAAAAGGGAAAGTGTTTTCATTTTTGTCGAAGTTTTTAGTTTTGGTGGTTCGAGCTTGGCATGACTTTTGCTTTTACACTCAGCCATCTGCCTCGATGTTAAAGTAATTGGCCCCAAAATTTTGTGCGAATGCACTTTAAGCACCTGAATCCGGTGCCCCGTCGTCCACATAGCAACACGGGGTGGCGGCTGTCTTTTGGCAACGGAGAGGGCGCGCCTGCCGGGCCGCACATGGCACATACCAGTGGGGGATTGCCCAGAATCTCGTCGTCTTCCTTGGCAACGGGGAGATGGGCGCGCGCTGCCTGGCCGCTGACATGGCACATACCACGTGGGGGTTTGGCCAGGAATCGGCGTGGCTTCCCCCCTTGGGCTAACGAATTTTGGGCCGCTCAGCAATGTGCCATGGTGCTGTGCATGGCACATACCCACGTGGGGATTGGCCAGGAATCGGGCGTGAGAAGGGCTAATGCACCCGCTTAAAGGAGTACTGACACGAAATTTCAAAGCTGAGATCCGCTCTAGCAATCAAGTACAACGACACAAATAGGGTCTGTGAATAAATGCTCTTTCTTTCTTGTAGTTGTGTTGTGTGTGTGTCTGCTCTTTCGCGAACATTACCGAACGCGCAAATTCAACTCGTGCATTCGCACTTTCACATTCTTCCCTCGGGAAAATGCGGGGAAATTTTTATTACTATAGACCACATTGATGGACATCTCTGGACAAGCCTTCGCATGTATATAGCAAACTGCCTTATGGGTTGGCAAGGAATTTTGTTTAAACCCGACCCAGCAATTTAATAAAGATACCTTTTGCTATATTCTCATCACTATAACGAGAAAGCAGTTTTTATTTGTCCCACGTGATCCCCCTTTACGAGACGTTTAATTTGATACCCCACACACCCTAGCAGGATCATATGGAATTCATACCAAACTAACCATGACTCTGATGACTGTAACCCGGACGCGTTATATAAATGTCCGAAGTGATTCCCCTAACTGAAACCTTCAATTTGACACCCCCATGCTTTAGCGGCCTCACCTTGAATTTCACCCAATTTATGACTCATAATGACTATATCATGATTAGAACCACGAAGCGTTTTTTTTTATTTTTACCACGTGATTCCCCTCGTCAAGACCGTAAATTTGATACCCTACACGCCCTAGCGGGGTCACTTCGAAGTTTAACCCAATATAAGACTCGCCATGACTATCTCATGGTTATGACCAGGAAGCATTTTTGTATTTCTCCCACATGATTCCTCTAAACAAGACCATTAATTTGACACCCATCACATCCTAGCGGAATCAATATTGAATGTTAAACCATTCAATGACTAACCATGACTATCACATAATATAGCCATACCGAATTTTTGTCCCACGTGATTTCTCTCATCGGAACCTTCAGTTTGATGCCCCGCACACCCAGTGGCGTCATTGTGAATTTTAACCTAATTTATGACCCCCATTGAGTATGTCATTATAATAATCAGGAAGCACGTGATTACCCTCATCGAGATCTTTAATTTGATACGCCACACGCCCTAGCGTCATGAACTTGAATTTTAACCGAATCTATGACTAACCATGACTACGTCATGATATAAGCATAACTCATTTTTGTCCCGAATGATTCCCCACAGCGAGACCTTGAATTTGATTCCCCACATGCCCTCGCAGCGTCATTTTGAAATTTAACCCAATCTATGACTCATTATGACTGCCTGATGAATACAATCAGGAAGCATTTTTTATTTACCCCTCGTGATTCTGTTAAACGGGACCTTTCATTTGATACCTTACACGCCTTAGCGTCATCAGTTTGACTTTTCACTCCATCTATTGCGGTCATTATTCTGTCTAAAGGGGCGTTGCCCAGTCAATTCAGCTAATTCATTTGAAACAGCAGAAGGCACTGCCCCCGCCCCCTTTTCCCCCCGGCCCTCACCTCTTCCTTTGTGACCCCTAGTATATCAAGCCGTTAACAGCAGCAGGCGAACAACCAGCAAGCAAGCGCCGCAGTGTGCTTTCCCACACCCTTTCCCACCCTCTGAGTGGATCCATCAGGAGGAAAAGTTAAGACAATCTTTTTTATGACCTCACCAGTCCATTATCACTCACGGGCCTAGCCGCGAAAGCTTGGTATACAGCAAGTGCTTCGGGTCATGAAAATTCAACAAGAAACTAAAAAAAATTCAGACACCCCCTCCCTCCCAACCGATAATGCGGATCGCGAATGGTGCCGTACCCGCAGGTAACGTGAATTCCGAGCCGACAGCGACGCATGAAACTTAACATCCAACCATAGCTGCCTGCTAGGCCACTCATATGTACTCAAACTCAAAATAGACTCAAAACTCATATGTACTCAGAACTCAAAATGCACTCAAAACTCAATATGTACTCAAACTCAAATTGTATTCAAACTAAAAATGTACTCAGAACTCAAAATGGACTCAAACTCAAAATGTACTTATAACTCAAAATGGACTCAAACTCAAAATGTACTCAGAACTCACAACGTACTCAAACTCAAAATGCACTCAGAACTCAAAATGGACTCAAACTCAAAATGGACTCAGAATTCACTAGGTCTCAGGCGTACTCAAACTCAATCGGACTCAAACTCAGTCGAGCTCACTCGGCTGAAAGTCGCTCAAGCTCAAACACACCCTGCCACACGCCTGCGCTCACTCAAACTCAAACTCACGCGTGAGTTTGAGTCCAAATGAGTCTGAGTGAGTGGACTCATGAGTGAGTTCGGCGACCTCTGCTCACAAGGCGTGTCAAACGTACACGGCTGGAAGAATTTCCAAGGTAGCCGCATTAGCCAAATCCGCCCCCCCCCCCCCCAGAGAAGAGTCAAGATTATCTGGACACCTGCTAAGTCGCCTCATCGCAGCAATGAAGCGGCGCACGCTTGCGCACGACAACTTGCTCGCCGGGCACCGCAAGAGGATGATGAGAGGACCAGTCACGCACTCAGCACATACAATGACCTCACCCAACACTGCAAGCTCACACCTTCCCGCCGCCGGCCGACCACCTAACAAAAAAAAACAACTCATCTTTCGACAGCTTCAAACCGACACATTTCCACTCCCCGCGCGTCTACACACCATCCACCCTCCCCCCATTAAACAACTCATCTTTCGACAGCTTCAAACCGACACATTTCCACACCCCGCGCGGCTACACACCATCCACCCTCCCCCCATTATACGACCCCCCGTGCAAACACTGCGGCAGCCCAGATACGCTCTACCATATGGCTTGGGTACGCCAGTCAAACCCAGACCTCGATCCAATCCCTAATGCAACTGACGAGTAGTGAGAGAGTGAACTCGCCAGCTCGGATCTAAGTAAGCAGCTGTGGCTCGCTGAAAGGGCGAAGACGGCAGGACGCACCAATGGAGTCCTGGACTGAGGACCCCACCCACGGTCCCGCTCGACTTCACTGTTTAGTTTTGCTCCTCCCCCTATATACGTGTCTCTGAGTACCTACTCTGTTACAGTAGTGGTCCATCGCTTGTCATTTCGTCTAACCGCACATCCTGCCCAAGCCCATTTCATTTTCTCGGGTCACGCTATCTACTCAAGTTCCTTCCCTGATCCAGGAAGCTCGCTTTCTTTCCCTAAGTGTTACCCCTATCATGCTTCGTTCCACAACTCGTTGAGCCGACCTATGTTTGCTTACCATGTTCAGCAAGGCGACAAGTTCCCGCCCTGTATGGCATCACCGCAGCACGCGTTGGCTGTAAACGTTTCTTTTCAGTGACTGGAGTAGCTGCTTTTCTATGTTTGCTACAGTTCTTAAGGTAGGCTTAAAATCTTGCCCCAAATCATAACCCCTCATTTCATCAGCTCCAATCCGGATCACCAACATCTGGTAGACGGGGCGAGACAGGCCGCCAAAACCCAGGGCTTCTTGAACTAAGGAGTTCCCGGACCTGGCGGTCAGCCCAACATTGGCTGCTCGATTAAACGTTTATTCCTCCTCCTGCACCTCGTTTTCTTCCTGTTGCGGTTGGTAGCTGTCCCAGGCATTGCTCTGCGTTTATTTCCACCAGCATTCCAATCTTATTTTAGTAGCCTCGACAGCCATGAAGTTTGCTCTCTCTCTGGTACCTTTCAATCCTAGGGCTGTGGGAAGCCGAATGTTTCCCTCGTGTAGATTTGGATGGATAAACTCCCGTTGCAATATTGTGCCACATAGTCTCTGTTTATTTTCTGCGGGCCGCGTATAATATCAAGCGCCTATATCTCAAACAACCTGCTCCGCATGTATCCCTCCATTTTCCCCCATCTCTACGACATGGCCCCAAACCCCAACCCGGGGAGCCGCCTGGCCGCATTCGCCGTTTTAGTAATGCCCTACAAGCGCTCGGCACTCAAAATTTCTGCTTAAAAACCTTACTTCCGTATAGCGTGCTTGAAAATTCAAGACTGCGGGATACAAAATATGGCAGCTGAAATAAGCGCGTGCACGGCGCAAACGACGAGCAAAAATCGGCGATTTTAAAACCGAAATTGAGAAGAGCCCCGCCATTACGGCCCCGGCTGAAATGACGTTTCAACCGGAAAGTGAGCGCCAGCCGGCCGGAGAGAACGTGCGCAGAACAGCTTCGCGGGGGAAAGCCCTCGGAGAAGGCACGTCTAGCGACACTCGACCGGTTCTCCTGGCAGGCCGGAGAAAGAAACACTTGGCCGGCGCAACGTCACTTTCGCGGCTTCATGGCTCTTTACGCGATCCGCCGGCAGACGTCGCGTCGCCTGCTACGGAGCTATTTAAACGTTTCTATTTAATTAACACCGCATTTTAGAGGGCTGCCAGTCATGTAAGAGCTGGTTTGGTGTTACGTACCCGTACGTTGAAAGTAAATTTGGCCGAAGTGAAATTTGAGTTCAGTTGGCCCTTCAGCGTCACCAAACAAGACGTCGGTTACAAGACGTCGGTTACATGAAGGCGGCTCGCTCTCACAATAAACCGGCACACGCCATCCGGGGATAGTGACCATCAATCAGCACGACGAATTCAGATTGGACGGAGGGGGGATGGGGGTTCACACTTCAAAACAATGTTGGCCTCCACTCCACCGACCACCTGTTACCATGCTGACCGAGACTTTGGATTTTTTTACCTCATTCATCCCGCCCTTGGCGCTTTCATAACAACTCCCTCTGCTTCCACCACGGCTCCTCGTTAGTACGGTCCCTAGAAATATACCGTTAGGGAATGAGGCGGCACGCGACGCGGGCATATCTTCCGACTGACCCGCTCCCCCGCACACCGCCGCGCCGTCTTCACAGGAGCCCCAGCCTAGTGCTCCCCGCACCTACGTCATCCACGGCGACTGTCGCCTATCCAGTTGTACGCTCCGCCACTTGAACGCCCGTTCTATGAAAAACACTATGCTGATTATCGGCGCCTTCAAACCACTAACTTTACCCCCGGAACTCTTTTCCACGACACCCGCCGTTCCCCATGAACATTCAAATATCACATGGATTGGAAATGCTACGTCTGTCACATTTCCCCCTGAACCACCGATGAGTGGCCGGAATTCTGGCCGGCCATTACGTTTTGCTCAAGAGTCAGCGTGAGCACAACCGAGCGCACCTGCCCCCACAGCCTCCACGGCCCGGGATCAGCAGCAAGCTCGCGTACAACTGAACAACGGAAGTTGCCTTTACGCCTCATCACCGCGGCCGGCCATACCTCTGAGCTCCGCAGAGTCCCTTGCTGAGAGTACGTTTTTCCAACCGCGACACAAGCTGTTGCCGTCATTTTCGATCTAGGTGTGATCATAAATTAGCACTGCTGTGACAACAAATACTGTACGCGGGAAAAAGCCGCAAGAATTGCCGCTTTGGGCGCATTTTTTTTTAAACACCGGCGTCCGTTGGTACCCGGTTCCGTCGCTTCTTCTGAGTTACACTGTCGTTATTACCTTCCACCTGAGTACAGTACAGGTTCTGTACCAATAACTGTACTCTTTCCCCTCTTGTTCCTTCTCGTCTTCCTCTTCCTGATGACGCGCCAGAGGACCGAACTCCTGGTAGAACAAAACCAATGTGCTGGGACCCAATAACGAAAGAAACTCCACTCGCCCATTAGAGGTACACAAAACTGAACAACCATAACGGTGGCCTCTCGAAGCAAGGGTGTTACTGAACAGGTAACTCAGTATCCAGAAACTGCAGCGGCCAGGTGCAAGTACATGAAATACAAGCAGCTTCGCGAGAAAAAAAATGTTAAATACACTGGCACGTAATAACATTAATATTGACAGGACGCTATTAAGCTGTGGCAATATTATTCGGAAAGGATCATCGGGTACGATATGGCTGGAAGTTATAAGTACAAATTCAACGTCAGCTGAGAAATTTCGGAGTGATCGGGCGCGCTTTATTTGTTCTTTGCAAGACGTTCCAATCGCAATGCAAGCTAGAATCCCGACCTCGTCTTTCAAAAAGCGCCAATACATAAGAATCTCTCCCGTGTCTTGTGCATGCGGTAAAAGTGCCGAAATGCAACAAAAAGTTCCAATAATTGTGCAGATTCGCATGCCCTAAATCTGCGCGAAACGTATGTGACCACAAAGTGAGCATACGCTGGCGCTGCCTGTGCCTCACGCATTCCTACTAGGTGATTTCCGAGCACAAATAACCAATCACTCAACAAATAACCAATCACTCAACTTGAGTTATAAATCGCTTGACAGTACGCACCCCGTCGTTTGTTTCCTCGTACGGATCCGGTAACGGTACACCTTGAGGGGCTCTGGATAGCGCAAAGCATCTACAGCCCATTCGGGGTGCGCCAATACATGCGCAGCGCCCATACCGCGAAATGAAAACCCAGTTTGGTACTTCAAACGCGAGCGCACTACGTGCCGACCAGCCGCGACAAACCATCGCGGAATATTGCGCTTAACGTAGCCGTGAAAATACATTCTGAACAGCCGACTGATGCAAATACGAGCGACCTTAAAAGATCACAAATGTTTCGAGCGAAAGTAGTCGCATTGGCGGCAGGTACGGGCACCTGTTGCATCACGTCGATAAGCTCCTTCTCGTCCAAAGCGCGGTCACCACTCAAATGTCGAGCAGAAAAGACAGTTGCCCCGGACGGCGCACCTATAGCACCCAGAATGGGTAGGAAAACGCGAAATCTCAGCTCGGAAATCTGGGTGCCCTGCCTGCAATTGTCTCGGTCGTACTTGCCGGCGAGATGATCTGGTGCAACTAATCCCTTGTTTGGGCCTCCGTCGCACATCCCGCCGTCTCCGGACAATGGACTCGGAGAAACTGCGTACGAATGGATTGTCCGAATGCCCCACGTACCTCTTGGACCTCCTTGCTTGGCATTGTGGTTGCCCAACTGACGTCGCTTGCAAGTTAACACTGACTGGCACTCCGAGCCACTACCATGAAAGAACTCTAAACGCTGTAATCACACGCGACACCGCGCCGACCTGCCAAACCTGGAAGAACCGTTAACTTCTCCGAATCGCTACGACCGCCACGCCGGTGTCGCCACCTAGCGCATGACGGCGGTACTGCTCTGCGCCGCTGGCTGGGTGCCAAATCACGTGGTAGTGTCGCTCTAGAGAACATGCTTTATGAGAGGGCAGAGGGGACTGAGTACGTCGTCTGCTCAAGTGCGCCGTTTCACCGTGGACGAGGTTAGGGTGTCTGATGCCAACACGCTTGATGTTGGCATTCTCCGCTGAAGAATGTATTCATTCCACGTCGTCTGCTACACCTGCCTTTCATCGGAGGAATTTAGCGAACATTTCAGCGGATGAGATTGAGCGATAGGTGGATGTGACGTCACGTTGGCTTCCAGCTTTCCTATGACCGTTTGGTTACACTTTTGGTGTGTTGCCTACACGCCGTACACGCCACAGCATTTCACGTCGCGTTCGACGCAATAATTCGTTAACTGGCGATGGTTATCGCTCCGCCAGTCGTCGTTCAAGAGCTCCAGCGTCTTCCTGCACTACGGCTTTGCAGTCAGCTGTGAACGCCCAACCGTTCGCCGCTGGCCGACTCAGGAGAACTCTCCTTCTGTTCGCATACTTGCTACTGCAAAGGTTGCTTTCTGCTCGCGACAGTTGTGCTAGCGACGTCTGCGAAACTCGTAACGACACGTTCTCACCGTCTTCGATAACCGTCCCTGTTTATGTGGCTCTGCTCGCGTTTGTCGGCGATCGCGAGCTTTTGACGATTCGTTGCACGGCTTGGAAACGCTTTCTGATACATTTCTCTCGCTGGCATGCAAACTCCACTCGCCCATGGCGTTCCTTTGTCTACGGAGCTAATAACACCTTCTGGTAATAATTAAGATTTCTCTAGGATGCGTACTTTGTGCTAAACAAACTTATTCACATTCGACCTTGTCTTGTAACGAAAAGGAACTTCCAGTACTATGCACGCGTGAAGTTAGATCGCGAAAGAACGCTGTTGGCACGGTTCTTGTGTGTGGCTTGGTTCGCGAGCGCGTTGTAACACGCTCTTTTAGTCTGTTGCACCCCCTTACTGTATCCAGTACTTTTGCTTGCCAGGTGAGCCTTCGTTATGTATTTTCGTATGTAATAGTGAAGCCAATCGATGTTCCATAACTAATGGAAATGCAGTGGGAACATTCTCGATAAAACACCGGTCAGGAGCTCTGTTTGTGTGGTCTTCTCTGTCGTTTTCCCTGCTTTCCATTAGTCTTGATTGTGTTTTTTTGTACCTTGAGCTACACTTGCTGAGTTTGAGCAGTTTCGCGTGGCTCCTGGAGAGCCGTACTGTGCATGCGCAAGGAGCAGTGACGTCACACGGCGCGGAGAACGTTGCTCGCTACCCGGAGTCTCTCACACACCCCACCCGCACAGCCTCTTCGCCGACCTCCGTTGCACACGTGGCGACGGTGGCGCCCGGTCCACTTGATGATCATGCGAGGGGTGGCCGGGTGTGGAACCGATTACTGGTTCGTCGCAGCAACACCGGCGTGCGCCTGTGGAACCAGCTGAGCTCTGACACGCTGCGCCGGAGCCGCTTGATAAGTTTACGTTTCACATAATGCGTATACCGTGTGTGTGTTTTGAAGCAGCACTAAGCACGATATTGAAGCCAATCCTTGACAACCAGGAGGAGGAGGAGGAGGAGAAGGAGGAATAACAAACGTTTATTTTACATATTTAGAGCAGATGGGCGGCCGCCTTAGTCCAAGTAGCCGCGTGCTGTCCCTGCTCGGGTGGCCCCCTGGATCAGGCTTTGCTGGTACTGCAGGTCCGAGCTGGTCAGCGCGCATTCCCACTGCTCGAGAGTACAGAGGGGTGGTGTGGGCAGAAGAATACGAGATGGGGCGTTGTGTCTGGGGTGTGGCAGTCAGCGCAGTTGTAAATGAAACGGCTGGGGGAGATATGAGATAGGATGGTGCCGTTTTAGAATGTGTTTATTTGGAGACATCGCCAGATGCGGGATTCTTCGTTGGTGAGTGCGGGGTGTTGGGGAGGGTATTCTCGGCGTGTGTGGCAATAGTGCGCTAAGATATCGGAGTAGGTGGCTGGTAGTGGATGTAGCGTGTCATTCATGGTGTCCAAGTCGCCCGGCCTCGTCGGGAGTGCCCGGAAGTGAAGTTCGCGGGCCGCAGCATGGGCTGCTTCGTTCCCGGGGAGCGAGGCATGCCACGTTAAGAGATGATACTACGGCTTGTAGAAGCTTGAAGGGCAGGTAGAGGAAATCTTCCAAGGAGGTATCTTCGACAGACTTGCTGCGAGTCCGTGATAATTGTGGGGTTATCGCACGTTGCTGTATGCATTGCTAGGGCTATTGCCGTAGCTTCCGCTGCAGATGGGAGAGATGGCGGTATGTAGCCGCAGTGTTTAAAAGAATACGGACACTAAATTTCTCGCTTTACGTTTTTATGCTGTAAAGAATACCCATTGGCCCAGCAATTACGAAAATGGAACCGAAAGCCGTCAGCCACCAACACAGAATTAGTTATAGCACGTTTATTGCAACCAGTTTGAAATTCGGTCGCCGCGCGGGAAAATGGCCGTTCGAAGGCCAGCCTGCAAGCGGGCCAGTCTTACGTCATGGTCTCACCCGTGACGTCAGGGACGTTCGCCGCATCGTCTGCTACGATTGCACATGGTCCGCACTCGTCCGAGCAGTCGACATGTCGTCTGAATCGTCAGACTCGGATGAGTCGCTGCCACCCGACAGACAGAGCAACTTTATTTGGCCAGGCGATTATGCCAGCGATGTCTTCGCCGTTGTCCATTTATAATATCACTGCGGCTCGAAGCGGCGCAGTCCGTGATAGCAAAAGCTTGTCGCCACTCTTTTAATCAATCTTATCGCGAAAAAGAAGTTCCACGTGCGAGAAAGTAGATGTTAGTGTGGTGAAAAATTGTGCTAGGGGTTATCAGTGCTGAATTTAAAAGCGGCGTTCAGATATTTGCCGCGATGGTAAACCTGCGCTGACCGGCAGCGGAGGTTACGCGCTCCTACCCAGCACAGCCGGCACCGCGGTGCGGCGAGCGGCCGAAGGATGGCGCCACCTGCGCTCTAGAATCAAAACAGGCCACGGCAGATGTCTTGGTCACCGATTGCTGAAACGGCAATTATCGCCAAAATAAAGCCCAGTATGCGAAAAAGGAGATGATAGTGTGGTGAAAAGTTGTGTAAGGGATGGTCATTCGCAGTTGTACAGATACCGGCGATCAAATGTTCGCCACGAAGTTCCCAACACCCAAGCTGATCCGAGCAACGCCGAGCCCGCTGGCTTGGGCGATAGTTCTTGCGGCCGCGCAGCGCACGAACTCAGTCCACGTTTAGCGCTGCATGTGGTCGCGTGGAAAATAATGCATCTTGGCATCGTCGTATATTTGCTCGGACAGGCTTCCACGAGCAGTACTTCGTATTCCGCGAGCTTGCCATAGGGACCGGGCGGCCGTTGTATGGCACCACCGTCGCTTCAGCGAACAGCACCGCCCGTGGTGAACCGCTCGTCAGTGGAATGCCGGCGCGGTCAGCGCAGCGTCGTTGTGCATGGCTTTCCATCGTTTTTCTGCGGTGCGGCTTGCGAAGCGTACATAACCACAAGGAATTCTTTCAGATCGGTAAATCTCGAGCGTGGATGTGACCTTTACGAGGCATGCTATGTGCGTGATTTACGCTGATAATCAGTATTTACAAATAGCAGACGACGCTCAATGCGCCAAGCTGGAAGTCGAGCTGGAAGTGAAAGTCCGTTCGTTCATGCAAGTTTTTCATGCCTGCATGCACTTTCGCGTATCGAGGAGTATATTGCAGCTAAATTCTCTCAGAAAGCCGGTGTGTGCAACCGATCCACGAATGCTGCGGCGCAGGCCTTTGGCAGTTCACGAAACGGCGTCGTGCACAAGCGAAAAAAAAGTTGGGGGTTGCCTTCTACGATTTACCTCAAAACAGAAATTGTGATGGTCAACGCTTCTGTAACTACGATTTACCTCAAAACAGAAATTGTGATGGTCAACGCTTCTGTAACTTCGTTACGGCTGGAACGTGTTTAATTTCACAGAAATGCTCTTAGTACAGTTATCAGGAATCGTTTACAGAATAAATACCGCATGATAGCAGAACGTTATTAATTGTCGTGGAGGAGCATCGCTTTACAAGAATTGCAATGGTTGCTGGCTAGTTGGTTCATGGTTTTTCAAAAAACAATTCCTGCGTGGCGGAAGGACGCGAGACAGGACCGTGCCCGAAACCTGTACTATGTTTCACTACTGAATGCTGCGGTCGGTTTAGAAGCTGCCACCTACGCTTGAAAAAATCATGCACTCCTCCGTCTAACAACAATGATGATGTTTTATAGCAAAGCTTTCTCGTGTGGGTTACCTTGGTTACGTTATGGATTTAAAATTTGTCTGGTTGAGCTTCGAATTTGACGAGCACGCAGCTTGGTCTTTTGATCGCAGCGCCTTTGACTTTGACCATTTCCCATTCGATTTCGCACTCAGAAAGCTTTGCGTTCAACCATCGTAATCATTAGACGGAGGGCTAGATGATTTTGCTGTTTAATTTCGAACTTCCATGCACCCCTCTCCAAATCTAAACTTTTTCCAGCGTGTCGGAAATGTGTCTGTGCTGGAGGACTCGGGCTGGTGACCCATATTTCAGGCAACTAATCGCGCGTTTTTGGTGTCTTCACAAGGCATTACACGATTTTTAGGTACTCCGTAAAGAATACTTAAGCATTAAATAACACCGGCTGACGTTAACACTGTCACATTTTTAAACTACCGGTGCCAGCCATTATTCCACGCAGGTGGAAAAACGGGAAAGGGAGGAGGGACGGTTTGTAGCTTGGGCTGTTGGGTGGTTGAATAACTTTGGCTCTTGATAAAATGACCACCACAAACGTGGGAGTTCCGCTTCGGCTTTCAGGCTCCCATGCTGTCACAGTGTCGCTCACCAAAACCAAAGGCACAAAGCTTACGGGTACTGAAAGTGTAAACTACCGCAACACTTCTATCCATCTCGTAGGCAAGTGCCTTTTCTTCAAAGCACACGTATCGAGGTATACCAGCGCTAAGGCTGGCATGGAAACCATAGTCAATGAAACCAGTGAAGATAATTTGAAATGGTAGAAATAAATACTAATATTAATATTTTATTCCTACTAAGATAGCACGCAGCCAGCAGCAGAGCGCTGCAAAAAGTGCTCATGTCAGTTTAGCCCGTTCCCAAATTTAGAAGCGTCAAATCAGTTTATCTAGCCGTTAGCGCATTTAAGAAGAAATGAATATTAATAATAGTAGTTTTGTTCGTACTCAGAACAGGTGGAGCCAAGCGTAGATCGCTGCAATAAGCACTCATGCCATTGTAGCCGACACCCAAATTTAGGAGCGTCGGACAAGTTTACGTAGCCGTAACTGCATCTAAGAACCCAACAGATCTGTTTAGACTTCGTTTCATCTCACATGTCCGCTCACAACACCACCAAAACATTCAAAGCACCGAAGCACTCAAAACATTCAAAGCACTACTATTATTAGTATTAATTTGGGGGCACAGCACCTCCACATCTACGATGCTCACAGTGCTTCTACAATTCCAGGTGCTGACGTGCCTGGTGCCTGGAGCCGTTTGCCCTTACTTCACCGCCCAAAGTCCCTCCGGAACCACCTACCAGCACGAAAGAAAGTTCTCCGCTCGCCGCACATCCCCCTTCCAAGTTAAATGTCACCCGCCACCCGCTTTTAGCACGAGCCTGGCACACCGCCTGGCAACCTTGGCCCTCTCCGACGTCAGCAACCACGGGACCGGATCGAGCGCTACATAAACAGCCAGGAATCGCCGACTGCTCGGGGCACAGCACCGCCACATCTACGATGCTCACAGTGCTTCTACAATTCCAGGTTTGTTACCTCACCTGCTCAAAAGAAATCAGAAGTGATGACAGATGTATAGTGGCGGTGTCGTGCCCCTACGACTTGAAGTGTCGCGGAGTGATGCCGTTGTGTCGCGATGCGTTTGTCCTCCATTTGCTGTGCGAAATTTTGTTAATACTATCCGGTGATGTTGAGGTTAACCCCGGACCCTCCCCTAGTGCTGAACTTTTACCTATCCTTGACGCTATCAAACGAATAGAGAGTGTTCAAGCCGCAATTCGCATAGATCTTGAACAAATTAAATCAGCACAGACTGCCCAAGAAAACCTTATAGCTGAGATTCTGAACCGCTCCAACACATCAGATACAAGTCAACAAAACCAAGGTATATCGACTTCTGTAAACACTATCGACCGACTGGAGCATGCCATCACTACCCTAAAAGCCGCGAACGTTGACACCAACAACCGTATGCGCAGAGACAACCTTATTTTCTTTGGCATTGATGATTCCGATAAAGAACCTTGAAGCGATTCAGAGAACAAAATTCTAGACCTGTGCAAAAATACTCTTGAACTAACCCTAATTGCTAGCGATACAGAGCGTGCACACCGCCTCGGAAAATTTTCTGCAACAAAAAAACGCCCTATAATAGTAAAACTGGCTCACTTCAAGACGAAAGAAAACATATTGGCTTGCGGACGTAAGCTGAAAGATACATGTTTTGCAATAAGAGAAGACTTTGCCCCGAGTACGCGCTTTGCACGCTCTAAATTGCTAAAATTTATCAAGCCCCAAAAATGCACGTTTAAGCTTAGCCTGGACAAACTACACGTAGGTAGCAGATGTTACTCTTACGACGCTGCATCCGACAGCGTTATTGAACACCCCACAGCACCAAACAGCAATACACTAACAGCCCCTACAGATACCTTATCTGAGCCACCCCAGTGACGAACAAGAAATGCTACCCTCTCTTCCTCCAAAAACCGACCTCACTCATTCCTTAACATTAGTGTGCTTTTCACCAACATCCGCAGCATAATCCCAAAACGTGACGAACTCGAAAGCTTCATAGACGATACCGCAGCCGATATCGTCTTGTTAACCGAAACGTGGCTTAACAAGGACGTCAGGGACTGTGAAGTTTTTCCATCCAACCCCAGTTTAACCATATATCGACGTGACAGACATGACAGACGAGGGGGAGGAGTACTGATTGCCGTTAGAAACAGCTTACTATCGTCACTAATCACTCATGACGACAACATTGAACTAACATGGGTATGCGTGCACAGTACAATTGGCAAAATAGTGTTTGGAATCTGTTACCGTCCACCAGATAGTAGCCCCTCCTTTTGTGATAACTTACGTATTTCCCTAGAACAAATAAAAAAAGATATACCCGAGGCACGAATCTTCTTTTTCGGACATTTTAATCATCCCAGCACAAATTGTCCGCTACTTTCAGTATCCAAAAAATCACCATATAGCGAACCGAAGCAGTTTCTTGAATTTACTCTGGACTTTAATCTGCACCAAACCGTAACATGCCCTACAAGGGGCGACAACACCCTAGATCTCTTATTAACATCTAGCCCTGAAAACATAAAAAATGTGACTTTGCTCCCTGACCTCAGCGACCATAGTCTACTTCATATCAGCATTTCATTGCCCATAAAAAAGAACGCCCCGACGCAAAAATCAATCACAGATTACAAGAAAGCTAACTTCGACGCATTTAACCGTGAACTTGCACTCTTCTACGATGATTTTCGACGCTTATACTCTGCTCGCTCGGTCAACACCAATTGGGAATTATATAAAAACACAATGCTGAACTTAAAAAACAGACATATTCCCACTATCCTTGTAAATACAGACAAAAATAACCAGTGGTTTACGCAGCGTCTAAAACGCCTACTTAACAAGAAAAAACGCCTTTATCGGAAAGCAAAGCTTCTTAATAACCCCATGGTTTGGGATCAGTACAAATTGATTGCTAATGAATATATTAAAGAACTGAAAGCTTCCAAAGACAAATTCTTCTCAACTGACCTCTTATCAATCCTACACTCTAACCCTCGTAAATTCTTTCAAATTATCTCCCCGCCAGATCGTCAAACGCAGCTTCAGCTATCAAACGCAGACAACGAATTAATCGAAACTGAAAAATGTGCTACAGCCCTTAACGACTTCTTTACGTCAGTGTTTTCACCTGCTCAAAGCTTTAATCGTACCCAATTACCACACTACTCGCCTACCATAATGCCTGATATTTCGACTTGGCGCCACCTCGAATCCTTACTGCGATAACTGCGGATCGCCAGAAACCGTGGAACACTACTGTTAAGTGCCCCGCTTACATCTGCAAGGCCGTTTGGAGCAGAAGATCGAACACCTACGCCCAGGACCAATCACCTACAAGTGCTCCTTGGCCCTGGATCCCTTTAGCAAAAACGCAAAGCACTAAGGTGTGTTTGAATACCTGGACGAGATGGCGTCACTGAACTGATTTAACACTGAACATACGTTCGTCGAACTGTTCACAAAACTACATGTCCGTTTCTATTTTTTACTCTCTCCTCTTCCACTGATCTTAGGGCCTTTACAACCATCCCCTACCATTAACGTTGACGGAATAGCTAAGTTAAAATAGCTCTCTCAAATTATCGTCCCTCGGCCGGTTGCGATCAAATCAGCAGCAACTACTTAAAAACACAATTTCCCTGTCAAGCGCAATACTACCTTGATCTTCCAACAATCGCTAAGCACTGGTGAGGTTCCCCACGATTGGAAAAAAGCCAAATCATTCCCATCCATAAGTCTGGAGACCGTCAAAAGCAACTAATTACCGTCCGATTCATTAACCAGCATCCCATCCAAACTGCTACAACACATTATAGCAACCAATTTAATGAACTATCTCGAATCAATTAACTTCTTTTATGCGCACCAGCAGGGTTTAGAAAACTATTATCATGCGAAACTCAGCTCTCAGAATTCACCGACGATATCTTGCAACATATGGACGATCATCTACAAATTGACTCCATCTTCCCCGACTTCTCGAAGGCCTTCGACCGTGTCCCACACAATCACTTGCTTGCAAAATTATCTACTCTTGGAATCCCCCCGACACTGATAACTTGGATAGAACATTTCTTAAAAGGACGCGTACAATACACAACTGCTAACTCCCATGATTCGCAAATTTCTAGTGTTACATCCGGTGTCCCCCAGGGAGCAGGCTTATCCCCCCTATTATTTTTAATCTACGTCAACGACCTGCCATCTAACGTCATCTACAATCCCATTTGTAACCCTAGCGATTCCACTGATCTTCAGGAAGACATTGACACTATCGTTACATGGTGTGCAAAATGGCTCATGCCTCTTAACCTTAATAAGTGCCAATCCATGTCCTTTTCTCGTAAACGCAGCATCACAAATCACGCATACCATATCAGTTCAAATGAAATAACTCGAACAGACTGCTATAAGTATCTAGGCGTTCACTTGACATCGTCATTATCATGGGTCACTCACATTGAAACAATATGCGCACACGCCTCACGCACACTTGGCTTTTTGCGCCGCAATCTCAGATCTGCATCACCAGCTGTTAAAAAACTTGCATATCAGACATACGTTCGGCCTAAATTGGAATACGCTTCATCTATCTGGCACCCCCTCACAAGCATATCTCACCTACGAACTAGAATCCATCCAGAATCGCGCGCTCTGCTTCATCATGTCGAACTACTCGCGTAAATCTAGCATCACTGAACTCAAACGCACACTTGACCTTCCATGTCTCCAATCACGTCGAATCATCTCGCGTCTCTGCTTGCTTCACTCGTTATACTATCACCCAATAGCCCGGCACCCTCGACTTCAACCCCCGCCCAGAATCTTCGCCGCGCCTCAAACCATAGCAAACCAATCGCACACATTCAGTGCCGCACATCATCGATGAAAGATTCTTTTTTCCCTCATGCAATAACCCTGTGGAATACCCTGCCCGACAGTATTGTTTCGTCCACTGACCGCGCGACTTTTCGCGAGAAACTAGCAGTGCATTTCACTTAAATGGTTTTTGTTAAAATGACTTGCTAGTTGAACCATGTTTGTAACAAACTTTTAGTGACCCATGCATTCTGATGCTTATTACTTATGTATATTGCTCTTTTATTTGTAGTATATGATTTTGACTATTTTTCTGCTTGCTTGTTTCCTTTCTGAGCGATGTTTTTGGTTCCCTTTCTTCGTCTTTTCTTCCTTTTTTTCGGCCACTTGTGTGATGAAGAGTCCCTCACATATTGTTTGCCCCCGCCTTATGTAATGCCTCCGGGCCCTTAAGGCTTCAATAAATGAAATGAAATGAAATGAAATGAAACACGACAAAAACAACGTGAGGCGGCATAGTCCAATGCACCGGTTCATTCCACTGACGAAGGGAGCGCCGAGTGGTGGCGCCAGCTGGGCGAGCTCGGCGACACGCACCGCCGTGTCGCCGCGGTGCGCGTCGACATCGCGCACCGCGTGGTGCCGGCACCACGCAGTTTTCAGCACCAGTGCAACGGAACACCATGCGCCGGCCACGAACTGAAGAGCAAAGACATCGAACACGCAAAGTGCGCAAACTTTACAAGCATTGCTCACACAGCTACATCCGTACGTCTCCTGCCCGAACGAATACCACCGACAACAGCAGCGCGCAGCGCAGGATACCGTTTCCGGTACCGTAAACGACTATATGACGTCACCCTGAACCGGCCAGACACGCCAGACGATGTTTCGTCACGCCGAAAGCGATTTCGCTGGTGCTGCCGATTTGTGGAAGCTCGCGGCAGGGACAATCAAAATCGATTTTAGATGTGATTCCGGCCTCGGGTCGCTGCAAACATTTCTGTGAGGCATCTGTACAAACTAATGAAGCCAATTATATCAATTTTTTAGGCGTCAAGATTTGGTGTCAGTACTCCTTTAAGGTGCCGTTGGTGGCTAGGGTTGAGTGGGAAGGTGAGTGAGCGATTTCGGTGTAGCGGGGGTCGTTGTCCGATGAGTACTTCTTATGTAGGTAGTGAACACGAGCGTTGCGACGTCCTTTGTTGTACTCGGGATGCATATGTCGTGGAATTGGGGTGACTTTGATGGTGGCCCGAGGTGGTATCGGCTGTAGTGCTTCGTGGGGTTCTGGTGTAGGACGGCCTAAATTCTGGAGGACTGTGCGGCCTGTGGGGGTGAGCGTAAGGCGAGAGAGTTGGCTGGTTCTTTGGGCTTCTATAAGTTCGCAGAGCGATGTATGTAGGCCAAGTTGAAGCAGCTTGTTAATGAAAGTGAAAGACGGCAGTCCCAGGGCTATCTCGTAGGCTCGACGGATGAGAGCATCAAATTTGGAGTGTTCTTGGGGTCGGAGTTGGACATAGGGAGTGCCACATGTAAGCCTGCTGAGCAGTAATGCTTGCACAAGTTGGCACGTGTCTTGTTCTTTAAGACCGTGTTTGTGCGTGCATATACGACGGATGAGGTGGGCGAGTTGCGATATTGTGGAGTGCAGTATGGGTAGTAGTGCTCTTCCAGATCCATCGACGTAGAAGCTTACACCCAGGATTAGTAGTGTCTTCACTTGCGGGACAGGTTCCTGGTGAATCATGACCTGAGGGTCCGGTGCCGGTTCGGGGATTCTTCCAGGGGTACGTGTACGAAGGACGAGAAGGGCTGATTTTGAATGGTGACAGGTGAGACCGCGTGGTGCTAGGTAGTTGAGCACGGTGTAAAGTGGATTCTTGGGAGCCGGGTGATCCTTTGGTGATCCATAAGATAAGATCATCCACGTAAAGAGCATGGTGAAGGTTAGGGATCTTAGGCAGGTGTAGAAGGGCGATATTAAACAATAAGGGAGAAATAACAGAACCTTGTGGGGTGCCCTTGGGGATGTGTGGAGAAAGTTGGGGAGATCAATGATCCGAGTCGGATTGTAGCAGTTCGTTCGGCTACAAATGCCCGTACATAGTCGAAGGTGCGTTGACCGCAGCGCGTGGTGTTCAGCCCATTGAGGATGGCTTCATGGGTGACGTTGTCAAAGGTTCTACGTACATCTAAAGCCAGGATTGCGCTGGTATGAATTTTGCTGAGGTTCTCTATGACTGTTCCTTTAGCTAAGAAGAACGTCTTGTGTGGAAAGGTGGTTACGGAAGCAAACATGGTGTGCGGAAAGAGGTTATTAATATCCAGATGGGCAGTAAGTCTTGCGTGTACAATATGTTCCTGCAGCTTCCCGAGACATGGCGTGAGGGATATGGGACGTAGGTTAGTGGGTGAAATAAGCTTATTGGGTTTATGAATTAGAGTAATGTCGGCGTGGGGCCATTGAGGAGGGAGCGTTACCGCTTGCGAGCCGTGGTTAAAGAAATCCAGTATAGATTCTTGGGCCTGGTCGTCGAGGTTTCGAAGGAGCTTGCTGGTGATGCGATCGCGGCCAGGAGTTGTATTTCTAGTAAGCTTGGTGAGGGCCTGGCGTAGTTCCTCGGTAGTAAAGGGGTTGTCCAATGGGGCGTTAGTGGGACCTGAATATAGGAGAGAAGTGGGCTTGGGGTAGGTTGTCTTGTGCCCAAAGAGGTGGTCACGGAGAGCGTGGAGGAGTTCTTGGGGGGGGGGGAGAGATCACTATTTCGGATGAGGCGATTAATTTGGTGGGTGGTGGTGGTGCGTGTAGGCTTGTTTCCGATGAGCTTGCGAAGGATGTGCCAGGTCCGCTTCGTGCTGAGGGTGGCCTTTAATTGGTCGCAGAAAGAGTCCCAATTTTGTACTGTGAGTCTGTGTGCATACTGCACTGCCTGCAGGGTAATGTTCGAAATGCGTTTTTTAGGGTGCGGTTGTGTTTTTGTTTCTGCCACCGTTTGACGAGGCCCCTGCGGGCTTCCCATATAGGCAGCAGATGGGTGTAAGCCTCCGGGTGTTTATCGGTGAGTTGCACCGTTTTTGTGTGTTTCTCGACCAGGAATTCCAGGTCTGCTGTCCAATCTTCGAGGCTGTCTGTGATGGATGGAAGTGTGGTCGGGTCCTTGCGGAATTCTCGCCAATTTGTGATCCTAGCCTTCCCCAATGAGTGCGTGGTGCATCGGAGGTTAGTCTTTATCTTGATGATATAGTGATCACTGCCCAGGGTGTCTTGGGTTCGTTGCCATTCCAGGTGAGTGACGTTGTTGGCAAACGGGAGGTCAGGGGAGGTATCACGGAAGACGCTCGTACCCAGCCTTGTGGGGGTGGTGAGGTTGTTGTATAGAGTGAGGGCATGGTGCTGGGTAGCGGGGGGAAGGGCGGTGCCTTTCTTAGATGCTTGTGCGTAGCCCCAACAATGATGTGGAGTGTTGAAATCACCGAGTAGGATGATGGGACTTCGGGATGCTTGTTACTTAGCGTCGTGTATCAAGGCCTCAGACGCGTAAAGTGAGGTAGGTGAAGGACTGTAAACATTGAGGATACATACACTTGAGTGAGAGTGTCGATCAGGAAGAACCTCTATAAAAGTGTGTACGATGGGGGAGGCGAGGTGATGTTCTTGCGCGGTAAGGTGGTCTGCCACTAACGTTGCAGTGCGGTGCAGGGGGTCTTGTGTGTATATGGCTCGAAGAGATGGGTTGGGGGTTTCAGCCTCTTGTAGGGCGATGACCTGAGGAGGACTTGGGGATATGTATAGGGCTAGGTGATTTTTCTTGTTTTTGAATGACCGGCAATTCCATTGGTATATTGTGAAATCTTTCAAAACAGTTCCCATCGTGATAGACAGGGGGTGGGGAGGACTGTTGCTGTTGGAATTTGGCTTTCTTTGTTTGCGGTTGGGGAGCAGGGGCAATTTCGGCAATTTCTTCGAGTTGGGCGACTCGAATGTTGATTCCATGAGTGGTTGCTGGGGCTCTACTGTGGATGCTAGTTTGGCTTGGAAGGCTTCGAGGGCTTGGGTAATGCGCTGGTCAATATTGGGAATGAAGCGTTCTGAGGCCTTTTTCTATCATGGCGTCTATGGATGGTTCAGATGGAGTGCGCGAGGCTAGGCCGCGGGCTGTGTCTTCTAGGGCATCAAGGCGTTGGCTAGCTGCGTGCATTGTTGTTGCAGTGTTTGTAGCGTTCGCTGGAGTTGGGAGGACGGGGTGATTTCGGGAGTGGCGGAGATAGGGGATGCGTTAGTGGTAGGGAGGAATTTTGGGGTGTGAGCAGTGTTAGTGGTGGACAGGGGTGGGAAGGTGTGAGCAGTGGGAGGATGCGCAACAATGGCTGACCAGCTCACCTTGTTTTGGTGCATATCTCTATGGCCAGTCTTCATGGTTGAGATCACCCGTTCCGGAGCGGGCGTGGGCAAGACTCGTTTCGGACACTCCTTGCTGGCGGTAAGGTGGGGTTGCTGGCACAATTTGCACATTGGTGTACAGTCATGCTGGGCAGCGGGGTTCACGGCGTGACAGCGGGGACACTTGGGTGAGTCCGGGTGGGGGCAGATGTCTTGGCGATGACCGACGTCGCCGCAGAGTTGACAAACCTGGGTGACGCGGCGGTAAGGTCGGCAGCGATGGAGAACGCAGCCCACTCGGACGTAGTAGGGGACGCGGGGTGCAATTGAATGTCAGGAGGGCAGATGTGGTGCGTCCCATGAGCCGAGCGTGGAGGAGGAGTGGGCGGTTGGCTTCCAGAAGTTCTTGCTGGGTTTCCTGGGTTGTGTCATCTTCCAGACCTTGGATCACACCACGGCAGGTGTTGGGTGGTGGCTTCATGGACGGCGCAACCTCGTAGTCTGCACTTCCGAGGTGAATCGTTGTGATTTCGCTGAGCACGATTGCCAGCTGAGCATTGCCTGTGCTTGCGACCACCAAGTTGCGGTCCGGTTGAGCCTGTACAATAACTTTGTTGAGGAACTGCTGCCTCGAAATGGCGCTTGATTCGGCGAGACTTGCCGCAAGTGCTCGAGGAGCCCAGGACGCTATACTCAGACCAGAGCGTGGGCGGTAAATGACTATGTAGTGGTTGCTTGGTAGTCGAGGCAGTGGGGTGACTCGCGTGGTTGCTCCTGTTTTTGGATCTTCCTGTAGATGGCGGGGCGGCTGCTTGGAGGCCGACGATAGATGGCGGGTTGGCTGCTTGGCTTCAGGTGGTTTAGAGCGGGCGGCGAGCACCGTCTTACAAGGAATTTCTCGGGGAATTGTGCGGCCACTTAGCTCGTCAAACTCCATAGTGGCGGGGGATGTCTTGTGGGATGTTGAAGCCTCTTCCTGGACCGACGTTGTGGCGGTAGGTGACATGATAGATTCAGCGGTGTCGCTTGGCCTGGAAGCTAAGAATAACCAGCTGAACCTTAGCTCATGGAACGGATATCCTGCAATAGCCGAACTAAGCCAAAGCTAATTTTTAATGCTCCATTCGTTTCCTTTGCAGGATCTCCTAACTGAAGTAACGGTTCTCTCGCCTGCCTGCAGTCATTCATCATTCCACTGTAGTGGGGACAGATGTGTGCAGGCCACTTGTCAAAACCTAATGAGATCTCGCTCATGCGTGGCTTGGTAGTATACTTTACATACACCACTGCATCACTGTACGTACATTTAAAGCGACGGTTTACAGTAACACGGTAGTAGATTGTCATGAAGACAGCAGCGCGTGCACTGAAAATCTAACTCCATTATTTAGGTCGATGTCGTATCCATTCCATCCTGACGTTTTCTAGCAGTAGTCTTTCAGTAGGAACGAAAAAGAGACGCCGAGCAGTCCAAACAAAACGTACTGACGTTTCGGCTTCCAGCATGGACGCCTTGTTAACATATAAATGCATCACCAGAAGTGGGTCGTTTAAGTGGGCTTGAGAATCGGTGCAAAGAATGCGCGCGTAGATCGGGTTTAGATTTCGGTCGTTACGATTGACTGTTTTAGATGTGGTTTGGAATGATTAGTCATTCTAGATCTAGCCATGATGCTGTCACTTTTTCTGTTGCGACGATTCTTGCATTGTCCCAATCAATCTTGTGGTCATTCACGACGACGCGTTCGGCTAAAGCATTGCTGCGGACGCTCTTATTCTTTACGTCACGTGCGTGCTGCGGCAGACGATTGTTATAATTCCCTCATTCCCCGATATACACGCCGTTGCAGTCTGCACAAGGTATCTCGTATACCACACCGGGGAAACGCTCCTTGGGCAACCGGTCCTTGACTCTCACGAGCTCATGGCGCATCTTTATAGCTTGAACGTGGGCCACCTGCTCGTCATATTCCCGTAGGACACGCGCCAAACATTCACTTGTTCCTGGAAGGTAGGGCACAGGAGCTTGCTTTATCGGGGCAGGAGGCGTGTCCAGTTGTCCCCGTCGGGTGAGTTGGCGTTCCGTTGCGCTTTTAAAGTTCCTCGGGTAACCTCAGCTAGCCAGGTCGTCTCGTAGCTTTCCCGTGCCCACCGCCGCATCTTCGGGCTTCGAGCGCAATCTTTTCGCACGCTGCAGTAGCGTGGTAACAACAGCCCTCTTGTGGGAAGCGGGATGCGCGGAGCTTAAGTTCAGGTAACGGCCTGTGTGCGTTTCCTGGCAGTGCACGCTGAAACCAAGCCTCTGGCCCTGCCGAGACACGAGGACGTCCAGGAAGGGAAGTTTGCCATCGGCCTCCTCTTCTAACGTGAACTGAATGGCACGTTGCATACTGTTGAGGTGGGCCAGCAAGCTGTTCACCGCGTCTTTCTGAATGACGCCAACACGATCGTCCACGTAACGCGAGAACACTTTTGGGTGAGGGGCAAAGGAGGCTAGCGCCCGTGCTTCAGCGCTTCCATGGTCAGGTTCGCAGCTATTACCGAAGTAGCGGCACCCATTGGAGTTTCCCTGCCTTTGCTTGTGGAAATGGCCCATAAAGACGAAGTACGTATTGTTCAGTACGTTTTGTTTGGACTGGTCGGCGTCTCTTTTTCATTCCTAATGTACCCTCCCGGCCAGACGGGATTCCGTCATGCTCTCGACTTCATTACCATGCTCCAGCCGTATGGCCAGAAATGCATCACCCAGATACGGAAATATGTTAACCTCAACTGTCGTGTTGCCTTGTTTAAAAGCCACCTGAAGTTCAACCTAACGTGCAATGCCCGCAACTTAGTTCCGCGCTCTTTGCGTCTCAACAGGACTGTGTGTACACCTTTAGGTCACAGCGTGGTCGGCAACGCGGAGAGGCTGCTATTGCAAGCCAGGATCCTGGACTGAAAAGAGAAAATTCGCGCACTGGAGAACTATTCCTTCAAAGCTCGTCGCCGCCTATAACACCAGTGCCTCATCGAGGTCCCCAGCTTCTAACTGCACACTAATCAGAAGACGGAGCATCAGCGTTTGAGATGCGAGCTCGTCCACGACGATAAGCTGGCCAGCCTTCTCGCCGAGCAGTCGTTCAAAACGAAGGCGCCTTCTAAAGCGATTGTGCATAACTTTTCGTCATACAGGCCAAGCCAAGACAAGGAAAGTGTTCTCGGCCTCGGATTGAATTTCAATATAGGACCTGCACCGGACAAGAAGAAACTAGTATGCGCGGTAGAGAACGCTATCACGCATGTCGAAAACACTCCCCGCAAAGAGGCACGCACCCGAGTGGTTGGCGTCCTTAACGCTGCTGAGCGCATACCTGCCCGCTCAGCGTTGACACGTGTAGAACGTGATGCAATCCGTAGTCTTCGTGAAAACGATGACATCGCGATCCTGCCAACCGACAAAGGCAATGCTGCCGTTCTTCTTGATAGGGCCGACTACGAGAAGAAGATGCGTTTTCTGCTTCATGACAGTGACACGTATATCCGCCTCAAGAAGGATCCGGCGCTCAAGGTGGAAAGAGAAATCTAAAAGCTGCTGGCCGACGTATTCCTCACCGTTTCCCCGAACCACAAAGCACTCTAGTACAAGCTGCTCAGACACAATGGATCCCGAGCTGCACTTTATGGACTGCCAAAAATCCATAAACCGGACGTCCCAATGCGCCCCATTGTTGAATATACTCGTTCTCCCCTGCACAGCTTATCGAGTTCCTGCACCAAGTTCTGGCTCCGCTCGTCGGTAAAGGAGCCACCCACGTTCGCAATTCTTTCGATTTTGTCGAGAAGACTCGCAACACCGTGATCGAGAAAGACGACTTGATGGTGTCCTTCGACGTGAAGTCCCTTTTCACGAGCGTTCCCATTGACCTGGCTGCCAACGTATGCACCGCTGCTCCCGTGGCTGATGAGGCGTTGCCCAAGAGATCCCCGATCGATGTGCCAGATATACGCAGGCTTCTAGATTTTTGCCTGAACAATACGTACTTCATTTTATGGGCCATTTCCACAAGCAAAGGCAGGGGAACACCAATGGGTGCCGCTACTTCGGTAATAGCTGCGAACCTGACCATGGAAGCGCTGGAAGCACGGGCTCTAGCCTCCTTTGCCCCTCACCCAAAAGTGTTCTTCCGTTATGTCGACAATTGTTTTGGCGTCATTCAGAAAGGCGCGGAGAACAGCTTGCTGGCCCACCTCAAAAGTATGGAACGTGCCATTCAGTTCACGTTTGAAGAGGAGGCCGATGGCAGACTTCCCTTCCTGGACGTCCTCGTGTCTCGGCAGGGCCAGAGGCTTGGTTTGAGCGTTTACCGCCAGGGAACGCACACCCGCTGTTACCTGAACTTCACCTCCGTGCATCCCGCTTCACTCAAGAGGGCTGTTGTTACCACGCTACTGCAGCGTGCGAAAAGGTTGTGCTCGAAACCCGAGGATGTGGTGGTGGACAAGGCAAAGGTACGGGACGACCTGGCTATCTGCGGTTACGCCAAGGCACTTTATAAGCGCAACGGAACGCCAACTGTCCCGACGGGGACAACTGGACGCGCCTTCTGCCCCGATGAAGCGAGCTCCTGTACCCTATCTTCCAAGAACAAGTGAATGTTTGGCACGTGTCCTACGAGAATACGACGTGCAGGTGGCCCACGTTCCAGCCAAACAAGATGCTCCATGAGCTCGTGAGAGTCAAGGACCGGTTGCCGAAGGAGCGTTTGTGCAGATACCTTGTGCAGACTGCAGCGGCGTGTATATCGAGGGAATCTGGGAATTATAAGAATCGTCTGCAGCAGCACGCACGTGACGTAAATACTAAGAGCGTCCGCAACAATGCTTTAGCCGAACACGCCGTCGTGAATGACCACAAGATTGATTGGGACAATGCAAGAATCGTCGCAACAGAAAAAGTGACAGCATCACTGCTACATCTGGAATCACTAATCATTCAGACCACATCTAACATAGTCAATCATAACTACGGAAATCTAAACCCGATCTACGCACGCTCTTTGCAGCGATTACTCAAGCCCACTTAAATGACCCACTTCTGGTGATGCATTTATTGTAAACACGGCTTCCGTTCTGGAAGCCGAAACATCAGTACGTTTTGTTTGGACTGGTCGGCGTCTCTTTTTCGTTCTTTATGTACCCTCCTGGCCAGACGGGATTGCGGCATGCTCTCGACTTCATTAGTCTTTCAGTAAATAGCAAAACAATGAACAGGTAGGGATATCTCGTCCACTGTTTATTACTTCCTTCGGTTTCGTTACTATAAAAATTTATAAAGGTTGTACCAATTTTTGCAGGCTTATACGCGTTGTTCATGAAGTCCAACTAGCTCGAACCCACACTTTGAAAAGTAGGAACTTTTTGTAACGGAAAATCAGGGCGGGTAACGTAGGCAGACAAAAACGAAACAATTCTGTGTACAAGAACCCCCCTACAAGACGCATCGCCAGTTCGTACCTTTTGCATGTTTTTTTTACTTTTATTTTTTTTCCCCATCATGTGCAGTCGTCATGCAAGTAACAAGAATTTTATCGTGGTAGCTGATGGGGACACCTAAAAGGGACCGGGTGGCCGTTGTTTGGCACCACCGTCGCTTTAGCGAACAGCGCCACCCGTGGCGAACCGCTCGTCAGTGGAATTCCAGTAGCGGACAGCGCAGCGTAGTTGTGCATGGCTTTCTGTCGTTCTGCTGTGGTGCGGCATGCAAAGCGTAGATGACCACAAGGTCTTTTTTCAGATCATTAAATCTTAAGCGTGGATGTGACCTTTTCGAGGCATACAATGTGTGTGATTTACGTTCATACTCAGTAATTACAAATAGCAGACGACGCTCAATGCGCTAAGCTGGAAGTCGAGCTGGAAGTACAAGTCCGTTCGTTAGTGCAATTTTTTTATGCCTCCATGCAGTTTGGCCTATCGAGGAGTATATTGCAGTTAAATGCTCCTAGAAAGCTGGTGTGTGCAGCCGATCCAGGAATGCTCCAGCGCTGGTCTTGGGAGTTATGACGAAACAGTGTCGGGCGCAAGCGAAAGCAAAATTTGGAAGCCGGGGAGGGGGGGGTGCCTTCGAAGATTTTCCTCAAAACAGAAATTCTGATTTACGATGCTTCCGTGACTTCGTTACTAGGGTAGAAATATATGTTTAATTTCACAGAAATACGCTTACAACGGTCATTGGAAAGTGTTTACAGAATAGATACCGCATGATAGTAGGACGTTATGGCTTCTCGTGCTTTACAAGAATTCCAAAGGTTGCTGGCTAGTTGGTTAATGGCTTTTCAGAAAACAATTCCCGTGTGGCTGAAGGAGGAGAGACAGGAGGAAGCCAAAAACCTGTACTCAGTTTCACAACTGAATGCTGCGGTCGTTTTACAAGCTGTCACTATAGCTACGCTTGAAAAGTCATGCACTCCTCCGTCTAACCACGATGATGGTTTATCGCAAAGCTTTCTCGTGGGGGTATCCTTGGTTGCCTTCTGGATTTAAATTTTGACTAGTTCAGCTTTGAATTTGGCCAGCACGCAGTTTGGTCTTTTGATCGTAGCGTATTTGAGTTCGATCATTTCCTATATGTTTTCTCAAAACAACTTGTCCAAGAAGCCTGTTGTAGTGGAAGTCGTGCATTGCTTCCAGTTTTTTTCCCGAACTTTGTTTTTACAACATCATCATGCCTTTCACTATCATTTGAAACGTTGCCGTAGTTGGGTGATCGGGCATTTGTAATGGTTGTTTTTCGTGTGACTGGCTGGATTTGGTGAACATTAATCTCCTTCATTCGGTCGTGGTCTGTTATTTGCGGGACGCTCTTTACTGCTATTGTGACCCTTCTATTAGACAGAGAGAGAGAGAGAGGAAACTTAAACTTTGGTTAAAGCAGCCCATTTCAGGGCTGCCGAAAGTGGGGTTCTGGTTATCCGGGAATTCACTCAGATGGGTACTCCGCTGGAGTCAGGGACACAGACGTGTGCACTGTGCCGGGCGAGGCAAGGCCACAGGATCGGGCGAAGATACAGTGGAGGATCGACCTAGGTTCTCCTTGAGTATGGAATGTGGGCAGGTTAAGGCTGTGGATGAATATAACGGGGTGATCGCCTAGCGCGAGGACAAATCTAGTAAGTATGCAGACGTCAGAATACGCACCACACACCTGGCAGTAGAGTGTGTTTGTTCGGGTCATCATACAGTGAAGAATGAGGTCACAAGGGAGGGTAAGAGTATGCGTCTGGCGGGTAAGATCAGAAGTGGAAGGAGGAAGGTTGCAGCGGGAACAGCGAAGGTCCTTCATTTACCTCCGAGCCTTGCGATGAGCGGCGTGTTCATCTTTAGGGCTGTAGTGCTGGGGCCAAGCGCTCATGTAACCGCTAGTGCGAATCGGAACCAGAGCGACCCTCAAACCGTTAGTGCAGTCATGGTCGAGAAGATGGTAGTCCCACGGAGCTGACGCGCTTATTTAGAGGAGGCTGGAACCATTGCGCTACCGGTCCGCTCCTGGCCAGGCTTGGCTTGCGACGTCGATGTCCGAGCAGCATCACACCTAGCTTGCTCGTCCCAGGCCTTGCCGACTCCTCCTAGGGCCTCTTCTCTTCTCCGCCTCCTTTCCATCTTGGGCTCCGCGTTGGAATACTCTCCCCGTCATCGTGGCACCTCCTGATTGGACCCTACAATGTGCCTGGAAGTGAAGAGAAGTTTGGGAGCGAGACGAGCGTTTCCTCGTGGACGTCACTCCTGTTGTTAAAGCGAAGCTTTTCGTTCCTCGCTGATGGCGTTCGATGTCGCTACATGAAGCACTGTAAGAAAGGCAACTTTACTCATTGGGTTTGACAAAATGATTGTGATAAGCGAAGGCACATAAAGATTACCAAGAAAAAACTCTTCCCGTGGTCAAAATGGAGTCTGGGCCCATCGCGTTATGAAGCCGACGCCTATTCGATTGCGCCATTCCGACACAGCAACGATTGGTGTGTCTACACAGTAGTGTCCCAGAGGGCTGGTGGCGAAGTGGCTGAATCACCCTCTCTTCAACTTAGTTTTAGAAGACGAGTCAAGGTCAGTTCCCCTTTTACGGCTGGACGCTGCATGAATGCTTCGTTTTTAGGCACTACATTCAAATGCTATGTCTTCGTCTTTTAAGTGGTTTTGGTGCCTCCCCCCTCAGGGAAAATCACCTTGACTCGTGAGAGCCATGCAGAAGTTTTTTATCTGTAATGTCAATTTGCAGCCCTACTTCCCGTTTTTTTTTACTCCTACTGACTTACTGTGGAGCACAAACTAGTGGATGGTAGTCAGTGTCGCCAGCAAGCTGTCCTCTAGTTCCCAGCGTGTTATTCATCTATTTCATCCAGCCACATGCCTGGTTGGCAGGGAAGTGAAGTGACTACTAAGGCTCCGGAATCTTTAATTTCGTCTATTCGCCTTACTTTCCGTCCCATCTTGATGCCTGGGAAGGTCCAAGAGGAACTGCTGTGCTCCTGAATTGCTCCCTCTCCGGTCCAGTTTTACAGTGTCTCTGGAAGCTTTCCTTGTGCAGTCATGTGCAGACCATACGTATGGTTGTACACCGGAAAATATCACTAGTGCCACGGTGACGCATGTACGTGGTCCTGCTTCCTAGTAGCGGCGTCACAGAGGATTTTATACATTGTTTCACTAACCAATACATTGCTTAACTCACCTGAGCTGCACCTAGGCTATAGGTGCGGTGATTAGACTTACATTACAAAATAAACTTTTAGGTTACACTCACAAAATAAACTTTTCGCATATCACTCCGTTCTTTACAACAAAATCTACAACCCTAACGACTAGGTCATCTTAAACGCAGTACTTGAAAAATTACAAACATGGTATACCAGGTGGAAGATGAGATCTTAATAACAAAAAAAAAAACGTTTTAGTGACCATTACACGCACGAAAGCCCTATTAAAACACACGTACCAAAGAAACGATTATAGCCTAGCTGAGATATCATGTTACAAATATTTAGGAGTTTTAATCCCATCCGATCTGAAATGAAACGAGCACGTCACATATGTTCAGAAAAAGGCACTGTGAAAACGCGGCTACTTGAGGAGAAGGTTACGGAAAGCTTCTTAGGACACCAAACTACAACCTTGTAAAGCTTATATCAGATAAATATTACAATATGCTTCAATCCTCTGGGACCAATACACTTCAGTTTACACCAATAAGCTTGAGAGCATACAAAGGAAAACTGCGCAATTTGTTTATAGCTTACACAGCTTAAAACGTCTCCGGCGAGTCTTCTCCGAGGGCCGGTTTGAAACGCCTTGCGGTGCGACGTTATCATGATTGGCTAAATGTTTTTTAGTTTCTGTATAACGATAGACTTTATATTGACAAGGAAGCATACATCAAGCCAGCCATTCGTCGCCCAACACGATCGAATTGCGCGATCAAAGTCACTGAGTTTTCGTGTAAAACAAACGTGTTTAAAAATTTCTTTGTTCCCCGCACGTGCCATGAGTGGAATCTGTTACCTGCAGATTTTGTGCAATGCCGTCATGTCTCATCATTTATTCGTGCCCTGTTGAATTCATTGCGGTGTATTCTTCTTGCCTAGCTGTTATCCTACCGATTTTACTTGTACAGTTTTTGTGTCCGGGTCGAAGTCTTGTACCCGTATAAGTGTATTTTCATGCTTCTATGTTATCCCGTTTTTTCTCCCTCTGTTGTATCGCCCACACCTGCTCAAAGCCTGGCACCCGGTCTAACAGCGACCTGTAAACAAACAAACAAACAAACAAACAAACAAACAAACAAACAAACAAAAAAAAAACAAACAAACAAACAAACAAAAACAAAAACAAAAAACAAACAAAAAAAAAAACAAACAAACAAACAAAACCAAACAACAAACATCAAACAAAAAAACAAAAACAAAAAACAAAAAACAAACAAACAAACAAATCAAATAAATAAATAAATAAATAAATATTTATTTATTTATTTATTTATTTATTTATTATTTAGTTATTTATTTATTTATTTTTATTTCTTTATGCATACTGCAGCCCCAAATTGGGGGATATGGCAGGAGTGAGCATTCAAGGGACAAAAAATAGCAATTAAACAGATCAACAGAGCAATTAAACAAAAGAACAGTTAACGCAAAATCAGCAAGGGCAAGTAAAAAGTTTTCCAGTGGAAGGGAGCGAGTATCACCGGACAATCCATTCCAGAGTTCGGCAGTGAAAGGAAAAAAACTAAACTTGAATGCGTTGGTTCGACAATAGTGAGGCTTGATATTAAGGTGGTGATTACTTCTGGTTATGGACGGCGAGGCAAATGAGATGTAGGTATTGTCAGACATGCGATATACTGAGTTAATGATACAGTAAAGCCGATTGATTGATTCTGGGGTTTAACGCGCCGACGCAACGCAGGCGATGAGGCGCGCCGTAGTGGAGGGCTCCGGATTAATTTCGACCACCTGGGGATCTTTATCGTGCGCCGAAATCTCGTACACACGGGAGTTTTTGCTTTTCGCCTCCATCAGAAAAGCGGCCGCCGCGGCCGGGAATCGAACCCGCGACCTCGTGCTCAGCAGCGCAACGCCTTAGCCACTGAGCCACCGCGGCGGGTTAATACAGTAAAGCAATTTCATAGAATCATTTTGTCGGGGCATGCGTAGTCTGGTGAGTTCAAGAGAAGACAGGGCAAGGGAAGGTGAAAAGTAGCGATCATAGCGATTACAAATAAATCTGATAGCTTTTTTTGAATGCCCTCAATTCCATTGATTTCACCCTGCTAGTGTGGGTTCCATACGGGGCGTGCGTAGTCAAGTACAGGACGAATCAGTGTTTTAAACATTAGTAATTTAGTGCTTTTTGGAAATATGGACAGTGTTCGTCTTAAATAACCAAATTTTTTTGAAGATTTTATGCAGATAAAGTTAATATGCTGAGACCAAGATAGATTGCTGGAAAGAACAACACCAAGATATTTGCATTCTGTTACTTTTTTTAAGGTGGATCCGTTAAACGAGTACGTGCAACAGGAAGGGGACTTACAATTCGTGAAAGACATAAGCACGGATTTGTTAAAATTGATACTCATTTACCAGGTTTCACACCATTCACAAAATTTAGTAAATGAGTCAATTAGACGATGATGATGAGCTTCAGGAGAGTCAATGGGTTCATACAAAACACAATCATCGGCGTACAGACGAATTTTAGAGCTGACGTTATTAGGCAAATCCCTTATGGGCAGTATAAACAGCAACGGGCCAAGTACAGAACCTTGTGGAACGCCTGAACTAACACTAACAATTTCGGAGTCAGTTGAGTTGTAACAAACGTACTGCGAGCGCTCAGAAATAAAAATAGAAATCCAAGTAACTAGTTGCGGGTTGTTTAATATGGTGTTTATTTACACAGTAGTTTAGAGGGAAGTACAGTGTCGAACGCTTTAGAAAAGTCGATGAATAGTGCGTCAACCTGATTGCAATGTTCCATGTTACTAGTAATGTCGTGCACGAATTTGGTTAACTGCGTAACAGTACTATAAATTCGTCTGAATCCATGTTAGAAGTTAGACAACAGATTGTTAGATTCGAGAAATACAATAGTATATTTGTATATAATATGCTCTAATACCTTGCAGGAATGATGGGTAAGAGAGATGGGCCTGTAATTGCTGAAAACTTGCTTGTCACTAGATTTATGTAAGGTACTAAATAAATAAATAAATAAATAAATGCATAAATAAATTGTACGAGCATGGACAACAGACAGTGCTGATAGCCATTCATTTTGGAAGCAACAGCACAAGAGGTGAAGACGTGAGAAGGGGGGCACACAAGACGCAACTCAAGAGAAATTTTATTGATAAAAACGAAACTAGTACATTGTTCAAAGACATCGTGTCTGGACACCCTCAAAAAAACAGGCTGACAGAAGTAACAGGCAAATGGCAAACACGGGCAGAGAAAAAAACCTACTAAGAAACAGCACAGCCGATGAGAACGGTGGGCGGTGGCACGTCGAGCAAGCAACTGACTGTGCCGCATGCTATTTCTTTGCGCTTCGTAGGACTCCTGCGACCATATCAAGAAGCTTCGACTCTGGGCGGTGCGCATGCGCATTGCGCCTACGAGAGGAGTCAGCGACGAGCCTCATCGTCAAGTCACCAGCATTGCCCGATTGCCAGGCTACTTAAGGATCGCATCGTCGGACCTGCCATCCAGTCGGCGGTGGCACGTCGAGCAAGCAGCTGACTGTGTCGCATGCTATTTATTTGCGCTTCGTAGGTGAGTGCAATTATCAAAGTGCTGCCTTGTACGCGGTGAAATTTTTCTTTGTTTGCCACTGCCGACTGAGTGTCTGTTTTCTGCCTCTTGCTCATCATGTCTACGGGAAATGCTGACCTTATGAAGGCCATATAGACTTCAAACTCGAAATGCGGGTTGAAATGCGGTCAATGAGCCAGGGCGTAATATTTTGTTCTGACCTTACTGACGATCTCAAAAACCCTCCTAAAAAACTACAAACCTTTAATTTGGAGGTCAAGAGGACAAGGGGTGACTGTGCTGCTTTGAGGGAAGAAAACGAAGATCTGACAGACAGGCTGATTGAAGCTGAAGGCAAGATTGCAGAGCCGGAACGATACAGCCGGCATAACAATGTCGAAATAAAGGGCTTACCCGCTGCGGTGGCTCCGTGGCTAAGGCGTTCTGCTGCTGAGCACGAGGACGTGGGTTCGATTCCTGGCCGCGGCGGCCACTTTTCTGATAGAGCAAAAAAGTAAAAACGCACGTGTGTACGAGATTTTGACGCACGGTAAAAATCCCCAGGTGGTCAAAATTATTCCGGAGCCTTCCACTACGGCGCGCCTCATCGCCTGCGTTGCGTCGGCACGTAAACCCTACAATCAATCGAAATAAAGGGCTTGCCACTTACCGTCAAAGACAAGGTAGCTAAAATGGCTGAGAAAATCGCACAGGCCATCTATGTACCTCTTGACCCAATACAAAATGACATCGCTCATGGTGTCAAAATAAAGAGCGGCATAGATGTTAATCTAGTTGCAAGATTTACAACGTGATTTAAAAGAAACCTTTTTCTCGCGACAGCAAAGAAGGCAAGCCTCGCAACTAAACTCATCTGCTTTACAGGACCTGAACAACGTTTTTACGTTAGCGAGCATCTCACAGCGGAAAACAAACGCCTGCTTGGCGCAGCAATCGCGAAGAAAAGGGAATTGTCCTGGAAAGTTGTGTGTGACGCATAATGGCAATGTACTCGGACGCAAAACAGAAATATCTGGTATCATTCGGATCACCTCTCAAACAGATATCTTAAAATGACTTAAATTGCGTGATTTTGCGTCTTTGCTTGTTCTTTTTCCCGTCTCTTGAAAATGGAACGGGTAATACTCCTCTTTTCACACCTACACAGTTCAATCGATTGCTGGTACTTGACCCAAGTAAGCAAATGTTGATAATCCATTTTAACATGCAATCCGCCCTAAACAAGGCCGATCAGCTCACTCAAATTTTAGCAGACTGTACGAACACTTTTGACGCCATATTTCTAACGGAAATATGGTATCGCCATGATAATGACGTTCTGCGAATATCGGGCTATGATTCCTTTTACATCAACCGCACAACCAAACGAGGTGGAGGCGTTGCCATACTGGTGAAAACCAAATATTCTGCTGTACATGTTCTCTGATCACTGCTTTGTAAAGACGACATTCGAAATGCTCACTGTGAAATGTGCATAGGCAAACACTTTCAGCTATTTACCGGCACCCTCGCGTGAACTTAGCCAGTTGTTTCGATACTTTTTAGCGTGAGTTATTCTTTTTAACTTTCGAAAACGTTTATTCTTGTACAGAGGGAGATTTCAATACCGACATGCGTAGAATCTCGACATGCGTTCAATCTGGTCAGCACAAAAGCAACTATCCTTATTGCTTCAGTCCACAGGTTTTCAAAATGTTATTGATAGCTCCACACGTATTACAGCTACCTGCTCTTCTGTGCTAGATCTGATAGTTACGAGCAGGGAAAATGCTTTTTGCTCGGTCCGTATTGCAGTGGAAATCAGTGATCAATTGCCTGTTTTTTGTGTCTAGAAAAGATAACTTATTTGAAACCAAAAACCAGGACTCGACGGCAATTAATTCTCATGATAGGCTTGACCTTTTCAAAACTCGGATCGCTTTAGAAAACTGGGATTCCGTCTACACAGAAGCTACAACCGATGAAGCTTATCGCAAGTTCATTGAAATTTTTCTTTCGGTATACGTTAACAGTTTTCCTATCGTAGGCACAACGACATGTAAAAACGCACGTAAACCTTGGATGACACGTCGCCTTACGAGACTCGTGAAAAAGAAACACAAGGTGGCCGAAAAATTTATTAAAACCAAAGATGCAGACGTACTATTACAGTACAAGTCACAGAGCAACAGTCTGAATAAAGAAATCAAGTTAGCTAGGACAGCCTATTACAACACTTTATTCGATAGCCAACTTTCCAGCAATCTCAGGGGAAAATGGACACGCTTAAACTTGCTTTTAAATAAAAAAAGCAGGCCAAACATATAACAAGTCTAATCATTGATGGTGAAGAAATATCAGGTTCACGTCTAAGCTAGCGAACAATTTAAAAACATTCGTCACCGGAGTAGGTCAAGGCCAAATAAATGCTGACACGCTTGGCTTTCTGGACGATAAACTAGCGGAATCCGTCTTTTTTGGGCCGAAAAATGAAAAGGAAGTTTTCTCTATATGCAGGAATTTAAGATATCCGTAGTCTTGATCGACACAATCTTCAAAGTTAGCCAGTGAAGTATGCTCTCGAGATAATTACGCCATGCCTAACGTTTATATGCAACACCGCACTTATGACAGCGTAATTTCCATCCGATATGCAGCGAGCCAGACAAGCTGTGATATACGTATATAAAAGTAGTAAGAACAGTTCAGGGAATTACAGACAATATCTGTACTTCGGTACTTTACTATATGTTAGAGCAATTAATTCGTATTCGCCTTCAAAACTTCCTTATTAAAACATTCCATAATAACTGACTGCCAGTATGGCTTCACTCAAAACAGGTTTACGGAACAAGCATTGCTGATCTAAAAAGAATACATATTAAAAAAATTCGAAACTCAGCTCCTAGCCCTTGGATTTTTGTTGATTTTAGCAAAGCCTTCGATAGCCTCAGTCAAAACGTTCTTTTCGCGACATTCGAACACTATGGTATTCACGGGCACTCCCTTGACCAAATTAAATCGTACCTGGCAGCACCTTCCCAATATGTGGTGATTAACCAATGTCCTTCACAAACTCTCAATATTTCGAATGGCGTCCCTCAAGGTAGTATTTTAGGGCCACTCCAATAATTATATTCCAGAAATCAGTTGCCGTGCAAAATATATAATCTACGCCGATGACACCAGCTTATTTTTCTCGTCCAATGACATACAACAATTGACTAACACAGCAAACCATGTGCTTTCATTACTTGCCAGATGGTCATTATCGAACTCATTAAAAATCAACACGAAAAAAAACTAAAGCAGTACTTTTTCTGCCCAAAAGAAAACTTGTATTTAATCCTTTCTCTCTATACTTAAGCGGCAGTGTCATCGACCACGTAGATCTTTCAAATCACTGGGCGTCGTGTTCAGTAATACTATATCAAGGGATGCCCATGTTAGCAACATTTCTTCAACGCTGTCACGCGTCTCACGCGGCAGAGAAATGAGGCTCGGTTTGAAGCATTGGATTTCCACGCAATATATTTACAAAACTAAAACAACTCAAACAAATGCGATCATAACAAACTCACAAGCATATCACACTACACAGATAAAAACAGGCCGCAAAAATTTACCAGAGTCACATAACAAAACTGTCTCTGTCACATTCAAACAAATCCTACCGCCGGTATACCACGGTGCGATGCCGATGAACGGGGCCCTCAGTGGGTCAGTTGGCTTACGCGGTCACCAAGGGTGCCGAACGTCGCGATGGCCCGTGGGTGCGTCGTGGTCCGGCTGCCCGCGGTCGATGCCACGGTTCGCTGAGCACGCGGTCAGCAGGAGGCCAGCAGAGCGAAGCTGCTGGTAATCGGTGGTCCCGAGCTGCCCGCTGCCAGACGGTGCGATGCCGCTGGTGCGTGTGGGCACGGCTCGACGCCCGGGGCGTGCCCTCAGCAGGAGGCCAGCAGAGCGAAGCTGCTGGTAATCGGTGGTTCCGAGCTGCCCGCTGCCAAACGGTGCGATGCCGCTGGTGCGTTGTGGGGCACGGCCCGAACTTGCCACCGTTCCTCCAAGACCTCGTTCCACTCTGTCTACTCCAACTTCGTTCTCTTCCTCTTCACCTCGCATTCTATCGTGTGCGGCTCCCATTCGCTGAACAAGTTACCTCTCCTCTTCGATTACCCTGTGTTTCTTCTCCATTGGTCACTTCAAAATCCTTCTCACCATCCCGTATGCTGATTCTTCTTTCTCTTCAACTTGTCTGACAACATCTTCTGGGGCCAATCCCCCTTCGGGTATGGGTTCTTTTGACCACATGACAAACGCTTACCCGCCGCGGTGGCTCAGTGGCTAAGGCGTTGCGCTGCTGAGCACGAAGTCGCGGGTTCGATTCCCGGCCGCGGCGGCCGCTTGTCTGATGGAGGCGAAAAGCAAAAACGCCCGCGTGTTCGAGATTTCGGCGCACGATAAAGATCCCCAGGTGGTCAAAATTAATCCGGAGCCCTCCACTACGGCGCGCCTCATCGCCTGCGTTGCGTCGGCGCGTTAAACCCCACAATCAATCAAATTTCTTCAACGCTTGCTAGGATTTTCAGAATTACTTCACGTAACCGGCTCATTCTACCTACCAAAACTAAGGTTGCATTGTATTACGCTTTATTTTTCTCCCATTTAAGCTATTGTTTTCTCGTCTGGGGCAACACCAGAGTGAACAATGTTGTTGAAGTTACTAACTATACAGAAGAAAATGCTGCGCGCAATTGTCAATGAATCGTATGATTCTCACCCTAGGCATGTGTATTTGCAATACCATATTGTACCCGTCAACACGCTATTTGACTACAAATTTGCTTGTTTCTATAAATCATTTACCACAAGGGATGACCATTCTCTTTCTTCACTTGTCTCGCTTACCTGTCGCCAGTCGTCATGTAAAGTTACAAAACCTTACAATTTTGTGTTACCGAAGTGCCGAACTAATTACGGGCTTTTATATGTTAAATTATATTGTTCCGAAGTTTTTGAATACTACACTCCATGATCAACTAAGTACTCTGTCTATGCCTGACATCCGCAAGATTTTCGTTCAAGAATCTACACACCCATACACAATGTACTGCTACGCTCATGTTCACCTGTGCTCCTCAAGCGCGCACGTATCTGTACGCATCTCCTTAGAGCTTTTACCTTGTACCCACTGCCGACTTGAACGGGTGGAGAGGCACCGTGAAGCAGTGCGCAGTCGCTGCTTTTTTTTACTAGCAGTTTGTAAGTGCAAACTGAAATATTATGATAATGATGATGACTAACTATGTAACATATAGGAAAGCAACTTCTAGTCAATCCAATGTAACTAATGGTGGCTGATACACTCGAAACGGCTTTTTTGCTAAGGTGATAAGCTGGAAAGAATCCCGACTTACGTCTTCTAAGCGCGTCTCGTCACCGCTTATGCGGACCGTAGAATGGAGCGTTCGTCGAGTGCACGAACAACTAGGCGCAAAATAGGACGGAATGCTAATTACGGTGATGAAATACACATACAGGGCAACAGCTTAATAAAAAGCAGCCGAATCCCTTGCAAACCGGGAAAACGTGACCGCTGAGATAACTGCAACACAAAGCACGCTTGGTATACGGTATGAGATGGGATTGTTTGGGGACCACCGTGTGGCAGGCTTTTAAATCCCAGCAAGGTGTTTGCATCGGGCCGATCCCCACGTTACCGTGGGAGATGTATGAAGCGCATCTCCGAGTTTTTCTCCTGCATCATAAATATAGATACGCGTGCGGGAATTCATCCTCTGGTGCCATAGCACCCTACGAGCCACATCGAGTTACCTTGGGCTAGACTGTCCGTGTTAAATGCTTTAGGAAAGTAGGCCCAGCTTCTAATAGCGCCTTCTGCCCTGACACTGCTATACGCAGGATATTCGGTGCTTTCGCGCTCGAAGTGATACTGCAGGCGACCTTGGCTTCAGCTTGGACACCCACCGGCACAAGAAGAATTTGTTCGCGCTGCAAGCGACGCGCGTCTTCGGGTCTAACACAAGTGGCGGGTTTCGTGTGCTGTGAGTGTACTCAGATATTAAAGGTTTGATTTTAAGCTCATTAGTAGAGCATATGTAAAGGGTAAAAAGCGTAACACCAAACTACGGACAGGAAATGCGCGCATTGACAGAGCGCTAAGATTTAATTAATGGTTTATTGAAAACAGCGCATATTACAGTACCCCAAGGTAGATAAAGCAACGAGAAAAGCAAGCAAAAAAGCAAAACGCAAAAGCAATAAGCCGGTGCACGTGCTTATCGTCTGTTCGTGCCGCGGTCTTCCACATACACAACCTCTTTGGGAGATAATGCAGTCGAAGCTTGACTGCAATACCTTGCCGCCAACTTTGAAAATTTTAGTGGCTTCAGCAATTTCTCGAGCTCATTTCAAAGCAGTAGTTTAAAGCTAGCGCTCTGCCAGCATGCATCCTTCCTGTCTTTAATTTTTTTAGCTGTTTATCCGCTTATATCCACCCAGCAATGGTCATAAATATACCCAGCTATGGTCAAACGCTCCCATATACGCTAGGAGCCAACGTATCCTGACTACAGATGTAAATCCCACGGCGCTCCAGGCCAACCGGATCGGCAAGACGCGGTCCGTGGTCATCGCCTTTGCGGTGACCAAGGTGAAAAACTACATACGCTACGGGAGCCTGCTCGTGGAGTGTACCCTACACCATAAGCAAATCGATTTGTGCTACACGTGCGGGGGGCTCGGCCGCGGCATGGACGTCTGCCCTAACCCCTAGGACCGCATATGTCCGGGATGTGGTGCAGCCAACTCGGACTCTGAACACTCGTGCGTGCCGCAATGATGCCTGTGCGGCGGAAAGCACTTCACCAGCCGACCGGGCCTGCAAGGCGCGCTTCAAGACGCCGTATGTGGCGCGCCGCCAGCGGTGGAAACGCCAAAGAGCCGAAGACGGCGATTCAAGTCAGGAGGAAAGAGGTCCTACCGGGCGACCCCACCGTAGAACCTCGTCGCGGAGCCGATCGAGAACGACGGCCCAGAAGGGCGACCACCGGAGCCATCAACGTTCGAGATCCGGCTCCCGGGCCGGCCCCATGGCGCCCGGGGCAGCAGCGGCAAACGAGGCTCGAGCGGAAGACGCCAGAGTTCCTGCCCCGGTCCCGAGCACCGAGGTCGGGTCCCTGGCCCGTTCCAGTTAGCGGCAACGAGGGCCGAGCACCGCCAACAGGTTGGCTGGCCAGACGGGTCTCCCGTCGCTCTCGGGAACAGAGAGCACCCTAGCCTTGGCCACTCCCCCTCCCAACCTCCCGGTCAGGGCGCTGTAGCCAACTCAGGCGTCAGCGAAAGCATAGAGCTCAAGAAAAATTACGCCCACCTCCCCTCGCGGGAACCCTGGTGTGATGCGACGCTGAGGGGGGTTCACGCGCAAGCGGAGAGCAACCGTCGACCGAAAGGCCGCCGGAGAGCGGCACACCGGTTATATGCGCAGCGGGCCCCAAGGAGAGGAGACCGCAGAGAGAGAGAGAGAGAGTACTGCACACGCGCCGCACCGCGCGCAGCGCCGCCCACCGGCGGAGTCAGAGTGCGCTGGGCCGCACACCCGCAGATGTTGAGAGAGAGTGTTCGCTCTCACCTGGGCACGCGCCGGTGCCAGTGCTTCTGCCGCGGCTATGACGCAACACAATCCAACACAATCCACTTTAATCCAATCTAATCGAAATCCAATCCAAGCCAAGCCAAGCCAATGCAATCGAATCCAATCCAATGCCCCTCGCGAGAGAGTGTTCGCTATCGAAGAGGAGAGGGGTTGAGCGGAGGAGAGTGCGGACGACGACGACGGACGCACGCAGGAAGGACAGGGCCGCCGACAAGAGATGCTCTCAGCGTCGCATCTGAAATATTCGAACGGCAACAAGCCCAAATAAAGGAGCAGAATGCACAATACGCGCTCTCACGCACAAGATAGAGGCGCTGACTAGCGGTAGCTCCCGCAGCCGCGAGCTGTAGGACGGCGAGAGCGAGAAGGGCAAACGTACCGCGGCGAGACCAGCCATCCGTCCGCCTAGAGCGGGTGGAGACGGCTAACGCCGAGCACGTGAGTTGTCAAGACGCCATGGACGCAGAAAGCTACGCGGAGAGCGCAGCGGTGGCCGGCGCGTCGCAGCAACCCAGAAACAACTAGCCTCGCAGGGCAGCGAGACAACCGCTTTACTGGCGAAGATACTGGAGGCAATTAAGCAAATGCAAGAGGGCTTTAGGCAAATGAAGGAGTGAGTGGAGGCCCCGCCCCGTATCTCCAGCTAACGAAGGCGAACAGGAACACGCTAGACAGGATTGTAAGGAAAGCCACCAAGACGGCTATGGGCCTGCCCCCGTACTCGTCTACGAAGAAGCAGCTGGACATGGAGGTACACAATACGGTAGACGAGCTCATAGAGGCTCAGTGGACTATCCAGAGAGGGCGACTGGGCCAGACAGAGCATGGCCGAGCCTTGCTCCGGAAGATCGGCTGGCCCATCGAACCACAGACGCCCAAGCACCTCCGCCGTGGAGGTAAGCAGTCAAGACCAAGCCCCTGCCGCGCAACATGCAGGCCGGCAGGAACGACGAAAGGCGCGCCGCGCGGGCACAGGCACTCGCCCTACAGCTGGAAGCACGCCGCCGAGTCCTCTACGCGAACGCCTCACTTCCACAGCCCAGCAGCAAAGCAGTCGCCGCCGTCACGACCATCGACAAGGTGGTGACCAGCGCGTTGGTACGGACGACGGACCTCAGCCAAGCAGAAGAGGGGGCCATTGTTCTGGCCCTCACGCACGCGAACGTGCAGACGATCGTGACATACTCCAATACCGCTTACGGCAAGTACCGCAAGGGGATCGTCTCCCACGCGGCCATAGCAATTCTTGCGCAAAGGAGAGTCCACCGGGACTAGAGCAGAGCTCGTGGGGGTTCCGGCACACTCAACAATGGAAGGCAACGCCCTCGCTGACCACTACGCCAGCGAACCAGCAGACCGGGCCGAGGACCAGTCGGAGCTACCGCACCTAGTTACGAGCTACCGGGAGATTACCCGGCCGCGTATTCCCAAACCATATCCCGTAGGGGACCAGGCCGACCACACACCCTAAGCAGGGGCGCAGCCAATGAGGCTAAAAAAATTGCAATTTTTTAACCTCCTTGGACGCAGCACCGTGACGTCTCTACCTATATGTGCGCGACTTCATGCGAGGGGGATTTTTCTTTTTTCCCTCTCCCCTCGTTTCGGCTGCTTTGCGAGCAGCCGATGGTTTCGCTCCGTGGGCGGGGCTGGCCGGCGGCGCTGGGGAAGCTGACGCACATGTGGCAGGAGCTAACCTTTTGTACCTGAGCCCCTGATCTCTCCGCGCTCTTCTTGCGCACCTGCAAGTTGACGCTGACCTCCGATCGTGTTCCTAGATAAACGCTCGACTCGGTGCTCGAAGTGCGCGAGCGCGGATGAACGCTTTCACGCTCATGTGGCAATTATACATGTTCCAGAAAGCACACACCCTCATGGAGAGCTCATCCTACAGCACACAGAAGGGTATACAATTGAGTTGGGTGCTCTTTCACTATATACACACCTGAAAACACGATTCGGTGCTGCAGGTAAGGATTACAGGAAAGGCAGCCAATTACCCATGACTACATTTACAAACTGTACTACTCTTGCGAAATATTACAGCTGCATGACATGCTACATTGTGGCACTTTCATTAGCACTATTACATCGAATTTCGTTAACAGTAACTTCATTGCATTATTCTTTATCAGGAACAGTGCCACTAAGGAAAACATTGACATTTTGTTAACAGCAATGGAAGGTGTGAATCGTTCTTGCAAGGGTGATACGTTGATAAGAAAGACACCAGCTCAAACGTACACGTTTTACACTCGGTCATAAATTCTGCAGAATTTGCACTGCTGGTCATAACAATTTAGGGAAACAATATCGAAAATATGTACCAACCAAGGGCAAAGTAATAGTTGGATAGTACAGCTACTGAAGTACTCGAGGAGTTTGATATATGTCTTCTGTACAGGGCTATTGACCACAGTCTCTTCACTGAAGCCATCAGGCCGAGTTTGATATCAGTAATCATGCGTGCTACCACTCACACTGTTGCCAATGTCGATTAGTTATTTTTAACAATTTGTGCTTCATGCACACAGAGATTTTGCTGCATAAGATACGTTATTTATAAATAGACAGCTCCAGCAGGATCTGAATGGCGCTCATGCCCCCCCCCCCCCCTGTAATCGGGAAGGCACACCAAATCGTTACCACTTAATTTGGCTCTGTCCATTATTCGACCGTAATCGCCACCAGCTTTTAACTCTAGGTCCCGCCCCTGCGACTGAACAGGAATATGTTAGTCGGGTCCGTGACGATCGCACCGCACTAAAAGCAATTTCCGAGTACGCCGTTCAAAACAGACTCTACAAATTGGTGTAGCAGCCTGGCCGACTTCCCCGTTCGGTCTACAATGTGAACTGTCTGCAGCGTGCACTGTTTTCAGTGTGAACCGCATTGTCTACATGTGAACTGTACATTTAAGTGTGAACTTTGCGTTTTTAATGTCTTTAATGTCTTCATTTTGTCTTCATGTCTTCATGTCTTGACTTTAATGTCTTCATTTTGCGATTAGGACCCCAAGACTGCAACTGTGTTCATTGTGCGAGTTGTGACCTTCCCTTTTTCCTCATCCTTGCTCCCCCTGGCCCATGGCCTCTCATTTATTACCAGTGTTACACTCACTCAGATACGTATATTCTTTTCGCTGGGACTAATGAGTAGTTGCCGTGAGCTTGAAGTCACGGTAGTCGCAGCAGAGATAAAACTAAGTAAAAGTATCTCCTTGGCGCACTATTTTTGCGATAGTGATCTCGGAGTACAAATAGCGGCAAAAAATTGCCCCTTTAGAGATACCCTGATGGGTAATGAGCATTTGTGTCTGTTTCCTGCGACGCATTTTAAGTGCGATGCACTTTATTAGGACCCCAAACATCCACCGTCCGGCGCGCGTCCGATCCCTGCTCTCCCTAGCAACGGGCAGAGCGGAGCACGGATCGGTGGCAACGGCGCAGTGACGTCACTCACCACGTGACGCCACGCACCGCTTCCCCGGCGCGGCGGTGTGCGCCGCGCGTCTCTCCACCGCGCCGTGACGTCAGCACCCCTCCTCCCGGCACTGCCGTGGCATCTGTCGCGTCCCCCCCCCCTTCGCCTCTCTTTGCGTGGCACTGCGGCGAACCCCCTCTCTTGCGCGCCCGCCTCCTCTCTCGCACCTGCTCGCGCGCTCGGGTTCTAGCCCCCTTTATACAGCTAACGCCAGACCTCCGTGGGCGCTGGCCGTTCTCGCTACATCTCCTGCTCGCCTGCTCATTTAACCGTTCGCTGTGGCCCTTCATGGCGATTCAGAATTTAGCCTGTACTCCCGAAGAAAGATTCGCTTCCTGCATTCCGTTCGGGAGGGGGGGCAATTTTCCTCTCCATAATCAGCGAACATTCCAAGTCAAGGACTCCCATTATTCACCGATAATCCCACCAGTTTAACAGGTCCGCGCCCCGCACTGAATCAGGAACATTTAGTCGCCGTGAGCGAGTCACTACCGCCTGAGAAGCAATCCGAGTACGCTTCACGCTCAATGGTGTAGCACCACCCTTCCCCGTTCGCGACAATCTGAATGTCAATGCTAGCGGCACTTTTCAGGTGAACCGCTTCACACTGGAACTGTACATTTAGGGACTTGCGTTATGCTTCCGTAACTGTCCATTTTGTCTTCAGTCTTCAGCGCAATGTCTTCATTTTCAGGACCTCCAAGACCTGCACTGTGTCACTGTGCAGTTTCCTTCCCTTTCTCGTCATTCTTGCTCCCCAGGCTCTGGCCCCCATTAATACGTCCTCCTCGATCGATACTCTTTTCGTACGGGACTCAATGGTGTTCCCGTGCAGCTTGGTACGGTGTCGCAGCAATAAACTAAGTAGGTCTCTGGCCACATGTTTGCGATAGTGACTCGGAGAGAAATAGCGGTGTCCCTTTTACGATCCACTACGGAAGATGAGTCATTTGTCATCGTATTCCTGCGAGTCATTTTTAGCTAACATATGATATATCTTCTGTAGTGCCTGGCCTTTTAATTCGCCAGCATTGTGTCACAGCTCGCGCCTCAACTGTAAGCCACACACACGCAAAAAAGTATACAAATTGTAAAGGGGAATAGCAGTCACGACGGTTAGTTGATCGTGTGGGTTTATTCAAGGCGTCGCGTAATGGTAACGGGCCGAGCGCAGGTCCAGCCGCTACGAGCTCGTGAGCATGAACGTACGAGTCGGGACTTCGTCGTCTTCGCGATAATCCTCGGAGCATTACCCGATTGGGCAAATGGCGCTTCGGTATCTAATATTGTTGTGCGCGTTAACTCTTTTTGTTACAATTGCCCCCTGTGCAAAAGGAGCCATCCTGGCTACTCAGGGCACGACGAAAACTAGAGGGTCGTAGTATGGCTTTAACCGATCCACGTGAACAATTTTCACGCCCTCGGCGGCGATGATCTGTAGTTCGTTCAACTGGCTCCACAAGGTAATTGACGGGCGAAGTCCGCTCAATGACTCTGTACGGGCCGTGGTACTTGGTGGTCAGTTTTGGGGAGAGACCGGGGTGTTGAGCAGGGCACCCAAAGCCACACAAGGGAGCCGGGATCAAAACTGCGATCTTTGACGCATTCGTCGTGACGATGCTTCTGGCGCTGCTGATCGGTCGATGTAAACGAACGGGCCAGTCGACGGCATTCCTCGGCCGCGACGAGCAAGGTCTGAAATCGGCGTAAATTCGCTTGCGTCGGGCTTGTAGGGGAGTATCGTATCGATTGTGCAGGACGGCTCTCGCCCATACAACAAGAAAAACGGCGAGAATCCGTGCTGGTCGTCTGCGTTGCCGTATTGTAAGCAAATGTTACAAACGGGAGTGCGAGGTCCCACTTCGACTGGTTGGTAGACACGTACATGGAGAGCATGTCACAAGGGTGCGATTGAAGCGTTCCGTGATCCCGTTCGTTTGTGGATGGTATAATGTGGTAGTCCGATGAACGACGTGGCACTCAGAGAGCAGTGCTTCAATAACCTCAGACAAGAAAACCCGCCCTCGGTCGCTGAGTAGCTCCTGAGGTGCCCCGTGTCGAAGAACAAAGCGGCGAAGCAGGAAGGAGGCTACGTCGCGAGCCGTGGCGGCCGGAAGAGCATCGGTTTCGGCCGTACCGAGTAAGGTGATCCACGGCGACAATGATCCATCGTTTCCGGCTGCAGTAGACGGAAGTGGGCCATACAAGGTCGATGCCCACACGTTTCGAATGGCTTTGCTGGGCATGGTAGTGGCTGCAACGGACCGGCAAGGCGGGGCGGCGGCGATTTTCGGCGTTGACATTCAGGGCAAGAGCGCACTACTTGCGCACGAAGGTATACATACCACGCCAGTAGTATCGCAGGCGAATACGCTCATAGGTCTTTAGTACGCCAGCATGACCGCACTTGGATCAGCGTGAAAGGAGGTGCCATATGTCGCTGCGCAAATGACGGGGTATGACAGCAGCCACCTTCGGGGCCGTCGGAGCAGTAGTTTGCGGACGGTAGAGTAGCTCGTCACGGAGCGCAAACTGAGAAACCTGCCGGCGTAGGGCCCGAGATCCCCCGGCAGGCGATGTACCGGGAGAGCATCCCAATAAGAGAAGGCAATCCACGAGGTCCTTGCGTTGCTTCGGGTTGGACATGTTGCTGACTGCAAGAGGCGACAGACGTAAGTCACTATCACTTGAGGCAAGGCAGGAAACTTCAGCAGGCACGGGTGAGCGTGAAAGAGCATCAGGCGTCGGAGTGCTTGCGACCTGAACGGTAAATGACCCGGATGTATGTAATCTTGCAGTCGGAGAGCCCACCGACCAAGACGACCTGATGGATCCTTGAGGGAGGAGAGCCAACAGAGTGCATGATGATCGGTGACGACATCGAATGGGCGACCATACAAGTACGGGCGGAACTTGCTCAGTGCTAAATTATCGCCAAGCACTCCTTCTCTGTGACAGAGTAGTTCGACTCGGCTTTCGTCAGTACACGGCTCGCGTATGCTACGACGTACTCGTCCAAAACCGGGCTTTCGTTGGGCAAGCACAGCACCGAGGCCGATCCCACTAGCATCAGTGTGGACCTCAGTTGGGGCGGACGGGTCGAAGTGCCGCAGTATCGGCGGGGATGTGAGTAGACGCCGTAGCGTCACAAAGGCTTCGTCGCAGGAGGGTGACCAGGCAGATATGTCGCTGGCACCACCGAGGAGCTGAGTTAAAGGCGCAATTAGGCTGGCGAAGTTGCGTACGAAGCGTCCTAAAATACGAGCAAAGACCGATAAAGCTCCGAAGCGCCTTTATAGTGATCGGCTTCGGAAATTCGGCTACGGCTCTTAGCTTCGTATCATCTGGGAGGATCCCGTCCTTCGAAACGACGTGGCCCAGGATGGTCAGTTTGCGCGCAGCAAAACGACACTTTTTGGGATTCAGCTGCAGCCCAACTCTTGCAAGGCACGTCAAAACGTGCTGCAGGCGGGCGAGGTGCGTTTTTGAAATCCGAAGAGAAAACAACGACGTCGTCCAGATAGCAAAGACACGTCTTCCACTTTAGTCCGCTCAAAAATACTGTTCATCATTCGCTCGAAGGTGGCAGGAGCGTTGCAAAGCCCGAACGGCAATACATTAAATTCATAAAGACCGTCAGGGGTAACAAAAGCAGTTTTCTCTCGATCTGCTTCCGCCATCGGGACCTGCCAGTACCCGGATCGAAGGTCTAGCGACGAGAAGTATTCTGCTCCCTGCAAACAGTCGAGGGCGTCGTCGATGCGGGGGAGGGGATACAGGTCCTTGCGGGTTATGGTGTTCAAACGGCGGTAGTCGACGCAAAACCGAATGGACCCATCCTTCTTTTTCACAAGAACCACGGGTGACGCCCAGGGACTCTTGGAGGGACGAATAATGTCACGCTGAAGCATGTCATTCACGTGGTCTTCAATGGTGCGTCGCTCTGCCGGTGACACACGATACGGTCGTTGTCGAAGCGGGGAATGCGAGCCAGTATCGATGGCGTGGCTCACAACGGACGTGCGACCGAGAGAACTTTGCCCACTATCGAAAGACGAAGAAAACTGGCTCAGAAGTGCAGTAAGCTGGCTCGTTGGGTGGTGTCCAAACTTTCGTCAATTGAGCGGGAGAAAAACTCGGGACATGTTTCGTCCCGTGTGCATGGCGTAGTAGTGCTCAGCTCGTCGACTTGGAGATGGGGCGCATCATCAAGAAGCTCCGTAACAAGACGGGGATCGACCGGCTCTACAAAGCCGAGTGTTTCTCTGCGTTAAAGGGCGCATGAAGTCGTCGACTGGTTCATATCATCATTGCACTCGCGCCATTGCGAATTGTCAAAGGGCGAGGGGTAGCGGAAGACATCTGCGGCGGAAGAAAATGTCGGACGGCGTAAAAAGCACCGTAGCCTCAGGAATAGATGTGCAGGAAAGAGGAACAAGAGCGGAAGAACGGGGTTGGACGACAGTGTCTTCGGCGATGACCACCTTGGCGTTGGGAGCACAGAAAGAATCTTCCAAGAGAGGCGAAAACTCGACTTCGGCAGGTGCACACCGTATGACGGCATGATGGCGCGGCAAAAAGTCCCAACCCAGGATTATACATGAGAGCAAGACGGCAATACGACAAATTCAACGGTGCAGAGAATATGCTGAATAGCGACACGGGCCGTGCAGGCTGCTATTGGGCTTAATCTGTGTGCACTGGCGGTGCGCAAGGATAGTCCGGAAAGTGGCGTCAGAACCTTTCGAATTGAGCGGCATAGGTCGGCGTGAACGACAGAAACAGCAGCTCCAGTGTCGATTAGGGCAGTAGTGGGGATACCTTCAACAAACACATCAATAACATTTTCAGGCGGGACGTGAGGACTTTTAGCTTTCGAGGGCGACGCAGCTCTTGCCTCGGGAACTGCGGCTGTTAGTTTTCCTCCCAGTGCTGGCAGAGCGGCGTCGCATAGGCGACAGCGAGCGACGACGTGGAGAAGGAGATCGGCGGTTGGTGGACGTAGTAGAGCGGTCAGGCGGCAGCGACGTCATCGGCGGATCAGAGGCGACTGGGTACATTGGCTGCGGAACAATATACGGCTGGGCGTAAGTGGGGTCGTAGTACGGAACCTGTTGGAAGGTGTTCGGAGGCGGCATGCGACGGCGGCAGTAGCGAGCTACATGTCCAGCAATTCCGCATACAAAGCATATAGGGCGATTGTCCTGCGTACTCCACGTGCGCGTAAGAGGACTACCTACAGCCGTTGGAAGACGGCTCGCCGGCACGACATTCGGAATCGCATTGGTCTGCAACGGACGCAGTGGCACGGCATGCTGGGGCTGGTGGAGCAGGCGTGTGCACCACTCGAGGGTTGACCGAGGAGCAGGCCGCAGAGGTGACCTCCCTGCAGCTTCGACGTATGTTAAGGGGCCGCGACCGGTGCCTGGTAGTGGGCAGTTGGTAGTGCCTCAGCGACCTCTTCTTGTATCACGTGCCTCAGTGCAGGAGCTAGAGGGGACGATGGTTCCGCGGTGTACGGCAGGAGGGACACCTGGCGAGCCACCTCTTCCCGAATAAAATCTTTTATCCGGGTGAACAGCGTCGGGTCGTTTGTGTAGGTCGCAGCCAAACTCGACAGGGGCTCGGCTTGAGCGCAAGCTTGCCGAGTTAGGGCCCGTTGCTTTCGAAGCTCGTCGAAGCTCTGACACAAACGTACGACGTCGGCTATCGTTTGGGGATCCTTGGACAGCAGCATCTGGAACGCGTCATCGTCCACTCCTTTAAGGACGTGCCGGACCTTGTCCGTTTCCGTCATCGACGGGTCGACCCGCTTGCACAAGTCAACCACGTCCTCGATGTAACTGGTGAATGTTTCCCCGGCTTGTTGGCCGCGTACACGCAACTGCTGCTCGGCATGGAGCTTGCGTACAGCTGGACGGCCGAATGCTGCCACAAAGCGGGGTGCGGAAGGCAGACCATGGTAGCAATGTCTGGCTCATTATTCGCGTACCACCGCCGGGCGAGCTTATCAAGGGCGTAAAATACGTTATGCAGCTTAGTCGGATCATCCCATTTGTTGTAGGCACTCACACGCTCATAGGACGACAGCCAGTCTTCGACGTCAGTCTCGTCCTCGCCAGTGAAAATGGTTGGGTCCCGTTGTCACATCGCGCAAGAGCAGATCACGGGTGCGCCCGGTAGGCGCAGGTGCTGGCTGGTCTCTCGGTGGTTCATCTCGGGCCAGTGTCCGGTTGCGAAGCTCCAGCGTGGAACCGAGACCCTTGACCTCCACCACTTGTAAAGGGGAATAGCAGTCACGACGGTAGTTGATCGTGGGGGTTTATTCAAGGCGTCGCGTAAGGTAACGGGCCGAGCGCAGGTCCAGCCGGATACGAGCTCGTGAGCATGAACGTCCGAGTCGGGCTTCGTCGTCTTCGCGATAATCCTCGGAGCATACCCGATTGGGCAAATTGCGCTTCGGTATCTAATATTGTTGTGCAGCGTTAACTCTTTTTGTTACAAAATGTATAAACAAGAAATAGCAGGAATACAAATATAAATAGTACAACACAAGTTGCAAAACGCCGCCTCGCGTACTACAACGCTTCGTATCGAAAAAGATACCTTTCGCCCCGTTTCTGGGCCTTTTGGACAATCCAGGTTGTGTTGGTGCACCCGCTCTACGTGTCCATGAAGGCGTTGACTGCTACTTCGTCAGACAGGTTCGCGCGGCACACAGACTCATGATTTGTTGACGCGAGGTCATCTCTGACGACCTCGAGCGGCTGCTCGTGCTTATTCATGAAGCAGAAGTTAAAAGCTTCGCGACCATCGCGTGAATGCGCGGGGGACGCGCGTGGCGCACACAATTATGAGAACGAACCCTGTGATGGGCAGTTCTGCGCGAGTGCGAGGCACAGGCGAGTATGGCGAATAACACGCTGGCTGATGTTCGCAGCAGGCCAGCGACCGACGTACGCGTGTGATTTCGACCGAATGAGAGCAAACGTTCTGCGGTTCGGTAGGAGTCCAAAGGACCACCCAAGACCAAAAAAAAACATTTTTGCCTTAACTTTATTGGGAGTGCTTGCCTTCCGGAACGTAAACAATAACTACATATGTACGTGCAAAAGCATCCATCCGCGCGCGCACTTTGAGCAACGCGCCGAGCGCTACCTTAACTAGGAACAGCATGGGAGACGAGCGACTCACGGCGCACAAGAGAGCGCGGAGAGCGAGCTTCATCTTCCCAGCGCGTACGCCAGGCTTGTGCTAGGAGCGAAACCACGTGAGCGAAACTATCAGCCGCCGAGAAGCAGCGCGATCACAAAAGATCAAAACAAATTTTTTCCTTCATTTTTATGAGAGTGTTTACTTTCCGGGACTTGTATAATTGCCACATGTACGGGAAAGCGTCCATCCGCGCGCGCGCACTTCGAGCACCGAGCCCAGCGCTTATCTAGGAACACGATCGGACGTCAGCGTCAACTTGCAGGCGCGCAAGAAGAGTGCGGAGAGATCAGGGGCTCAGGTACAAAAGGTTAACTTTAAAGGTTAAAGGTCCCGCCTTTTTACTCCCTGAACCCCATTCCCCCCGTGCCGGGTAGCAAATCGGGCTCTACACGTGGTTAACCTCCCAGACTTTCCTTTCTTTCTTCTTCTTCTTCTTCTTTGCGCTCGGTTGACGCCAGATTTTGCGTGTGCGTAACTTTTTATCATAGTAATCGACTTAAAGTCGCATACACTAGTTCAACGCGCGAGTTAAAGTATAGTTTCGGATACTGCTACTGAAGAAACAATGCCGTTGTTGCCCCATTCCTTGCGAAGCCGGTCCTGTGCGGAGCGCGAAGAGTCAGAACTAGGCGCCAGCTTCTGTATTAAGCAGCCTTTGGAACAAAGGGAACAGTTAGCTGCTAGTAACCGACAACAGCGAAAATAAAAGACAAAAGCAAATTCCAGGACTTCGGGGCTGTCGGCTTTGGCAGAAGGCATTACGATTTCTGGTAATCATATAAAAAGTAAGACAATTTTTGCAACCTTGCCGAACGCTCGAAAGTACTGTATCACATCACTTAACGTTGTCATTGCATGAAAGTATGCCGACTTTCATTATAGGCTGCAAAAACTGTCGCTTCAATTCCAAATAACCCACTCTGTGTATAGGCGCATGCTGGTTTTAATCCAGGCTTCTAACCAGTATGGAAGCTTATTGAGCAAAACGAGTCACGTCTACAGTTCAGATACAGCAACAGTATGTTTGTTCAGTCCCGGAGCGATATTTCGGTATATTTGCAACTGCCACATCTACCCAATATTCGAATATGCGTTATAGGAAAACTTCGCTCAGAAGGAGGAGGAGCAGGAGGAAGAGCAGGAAATTTTTTAACAGTAACATCTAGCTGATTCTGGGGTCCTCAGCTTAGGGCTCAGCTTAGGGCCGGCTCGGGTCCTCAGGGCCGGGTCCTCAGCCGGGTCCTCAGCTTAGGGCAAGAGAGTAAAAGTAATTTTCTTCAATTCATATAACGCCATCCCGAGTAGTATAGGATTTGTTCTTCACGCCTGGAAGGGTTGGAAAACAATAGAGAGCTGCTTGGAAATATTCATCGGTTTCGATTTCAATAATAAATGCACGTATACTATTTATTGCGTTCATTAGCGAGTATTGACACTGTTATTCATTCAAAACTCTTGCACAAATTAAATAAGATCCTCAATAACCCACAATTAGTTCACTGGATTTCTTGCTTTCTTTCGAACCGATCTCCATTTGTGTACTTTGATTCCATTGCTTCTTCCCCGGCCAAAATCACTTCTGGTGTTCCGCAGGGCTCAGTCCTCGGGCCTCTGTTATTTTTGCTTTATGTTAAAGACTTGCCTGATATTATTCACTCTAAGATTCGTTTGTACGCTGATTATTGTGTTTTATATCATGTAATTCACTCGCCCAATGATCACATCCTTCTCAACGATTCATTTGCATCTTTCTGCAACTGGTGCCGTTCCTGGCCAATGAATATTAACTACAAAAAAAACTGTGTTCATGTCCTTTACTAATAAATTAGTTCTTTCAGATTTAAACTACTTATTTAATGGACTGTCCCTGCTGAGAGTTTACCAATATAAATACCTTGGCGTGCTTTTTACTCCTACCTGTCCTGGTCCCTCCATATTGATTACATTACTTCTAAAGCCCTAAAAAAAACTTGGTTACCTCCGGCGTACGACTATCTGCGGCCCCTAGCGATACAAAACTAACTGTGTACAAGACCCTTATCCGCCCAGTGCTCGAATACGCGTCACCTGTATGGAACCCCTAACAACCAGTGCGAAGTAAAACAAATAGAATCGGTACAGAAAAAGGCCATTAGATTCATCTTCAGGCGATATGACTCTGCTTTTTCACCTACGTCAGCATTACCATCTTGAACCTTACTCTACTTTCATCGCGAAAGAACATTGAGTCTCTCAGTTATTACATTCTATATTTTTTCGACGTCCAAACTTTCAAAAAGATCTGTACTTGACATGTTCCAGACCTTCTTCACACGCCACTACCATCCTTTGAATATGACACCATTCTACGCCCGTACTAAAACACGTTTAAATTAGCTTCTTTCCACGAAACTGTTGAACTTTGGAATAACTTATCCGGTGACATCCGTTCTTTGCCATTAAACGAATTTTCGTTATCCATAAATACCCTTTGACAGTTTTTTTCTTTTTTTATGTTTGCTGTGCACAGTATGCAGTATGCACAGTATGCACAGTTTTGCACAGTATGTTTGCTGTGTTCTGTTCCTTGCCACCCTGTATTCATTATGCCACTATGTGATGCCATGTCTTGCCACTTTGTATTTTACTTTCCTTCGCAAAGTATTACACCATGTTTGTTTTGTACCGCCTGGTCCCCACTCCTGCCATAGCCCATACGGGTTGCAGTATGTATAAATAAATAAATAAATAAATAGTAAAAAGCAATAAACACCGTAATCATGTCATAATTGTTTGGGTTGAAAGTCAGTTCGTTGCGATAATGATGGTTACAATAGAAATTCGAAGCAGAAAAGCCGCCTTCAAGTACTCTCGACAAGGTTGTCTGGCGCGCGATCGCGGTGGCGTAGCACAAATCTCCTCATTGTACTTGCGTGTGAATAAACACCGCACGCTGCGGATATGCACCTTCTTGCACGCAGCCGTAATCAAAGCCGATTTGTGAAGAGGGGGCTGTATGCCATACAGCCTGAAAAAAATATCCACACGACTTTTGTGAGTCTCCAAAACATCCCCAAACTTAAACGGTGCATAACGGTTTGTGACGGTGCATAAAAATTAATGCGTTCGGCATGGAAGCAAAAAATCCGGATTAGTCTGATACAACTCAACGACAACGAAATATAAGACAGCCCTATTATTTCCTGTTGTGCGATTTGCGTGTGCGATGCGATGCCCGCTGCTTGGTACGTAGCATTAGAATGTGTTGAGTCTTCATAAGTGCACCTCAAAAATACTGTAGGGAAGCCTACGCATTTTGAATACTTATCGAGGAGCTCTGAGCGCGAACCTCGCGAATAAGCCAGGAAGGACGAGTTACACACCATCGTCTCGCCCATGCTCTAAAGAAAGTTGTTCTCTCTCTCCTCGTGTGTTGCAGACTTGTGGGGGATACAGCTTGAAATTATTCAGATATGTCGGAAGCGGGCAACAATAACTGAATTACTATAAGTACGCTTTTTAATGCACAAAAGCATCAAAGCGGGCGATATCTAACACAGGCACTTGCTGCCCCTCACAAGCGGAGTGTAGCAGACGACAGCGGCGCGAGTCCCTAAGCCGACGTCAGACCAAGGGGGCGCCACTGAAACATCTTACCGTCATCACTTGGACTCGTATGGGACTCGTGAATAGGGTTCCACCTCGTCTGAGGCCTGCGAGTGTCACCTGAAATGGGCCCAATAAAAGTTGTTTCTCACTCTCTTTAAACTCCCGGGGCGTTACTCGAACGTCTACAGCCTGTGAAGAGAGGTCAACTGGCGGGAAATCCTGGCATCACGACAGCCAGAACTGAAGCCCTCGCTAGGATTTCGCAGAAGTCATATGGTTAGGGAATGAAGGGCTAACTGCTGTCCGAATAGGGACTGGGCGCACGCTGACGGGTGTATGCCCCAGGGGCTAGGTGCGTAGTGCATTGTAGCATTTGTGTCGTGGTTGTCCGCGTAATAAACACCGGTACTATGAAAGATGTCCCTTCCCTGTGAACTGGCTGACCACGTACACGCGCGGCGAGAGTCGTATCTCGCTCTCGAACCCGTTGTGGGCAGAGTCTCTCTGCAGTTCGGTGTTCCGCGATAGCAGTAGAAATAAAGACGGCGCGTTTATTCTATTATTCCTTAAGGATATGACCACAGCAAAAAGAGTGGGAATGTCCCGTCCAAGCTAGGACTATAGGACTGTATGAAGCCGCTGGCCTATCGACTCGCATAAGAACTGTAGCAGGTGTGTGGGATTGCCAGTCATAGGAGACCAAGCTATCCTTGACCAGGCGGGCACCCCGTGGCCTACGTGGCTGAGTCTAATCCTCATGAATATGTACGTCGGCCCATCAGCGTTGAGCTGTTTCATTGAAAATGGGAGGCCTCTGCGGGAATACCCCGATGTGGTGACAATAGGTATCTCCTCTTCGTCAAGTGAACCTTGGAGACGGACGATTCTCGGGCAAACTCTTTCGGGTATGTCGACTTGCCGGCGTTTGTGGTGAAGCGTCGAAGCAGCCACGGCGTCGAACGCCGTGGCTGCTTCGCTGTTCGAAAGCCTCTGACAACGTTCCAGATGTGGTACACAAGCTTCAGAGGACCAGATTTCTCGGAGAACAGCTTCCATCGCAATGGTTGGAAGTGTGCAATACGGATTTTAATGTTCTTCTGTGTGCGTCAGGTCCTGCGTAGGTTATGCACAGGGTTTGGGCCCTTGTACCCTCATTCTTCGTGACGGAGGTTAGCTCTCATGTTCAATAGCTTCACCAAATAATGCAAGTACGAAATTTATTCAAGCAGATCGAATGTTGTCTTGCTTAGTGCTATTCGAGTAACTTTCAAAGCTCCACAATACTCCTATTAAGCCGTGGTCTACTGTGGAAGAATTGAAGTTCTTCAAATCTATCGCCTGATAGTTTTTCCACTACCCAAATCGTCAGAGGCTTCGATCTTAATGTATCTTGGAAGATGGTCACTCAAGCAGGTCTCAGTAGGTGCGATACGCCAAGTGCTATCAGTGAGACTTCCCCGGAACGAAGTTGAGTCCAGAAAACTGCTGCATGTTGCTAAGAGAAACAATGTTGGCCAGCCATCGTTCACAAAGTAAAGCTGTTACCGGGATGCCAGTGAAAAAGTTTTCCACCTCTTAGTTTATTTCGTGGGATCGCATAGATCATATTCGTGTGAGTTGAATCCCAGTTTCTATCCGAGGCCCTAATGGGTTCGGCAGCAGTACACCGGGCACAATGCTCACCAAACCGTTTTGCTTCATGGTGCAGGTTTTTGCTGCCATACTTCAAGCACTTCAAGTTCAACCGATATCGACTGGTCGCGCTCTAACTGGATCACCGACGAGCCATTTCATCAACGCAAGCTTCACGCTATCAACTCAAGGCGGCTGTTGTTGGGCGAGCGATCGGACCAACGTGGCATTCCTGGAACATCGGACGATTGCGGCTCATTCGACGACGTCAGACCACGTGACATCCTCGGATGCTACAAAAGGCTTCGCTTCGCCTGCGGCAGCCAGTGGGTTCGGCAGCAGTACGACCGGGCACAATGCTCACCAAACCGTTTTGCTTCATGGTGCAGGTTAGTAATTACTTGCCTGTGAAATGTTACAGAAGCGATAACCGATTTTTAGTACTGCTGCCTTGCCCACTGAAGCTTAGGAATATCTTTACCGATACTCTTTCCTTTGGACTAAGCTTGCTGACATGTGGTGACGTAGAACCAAACCCAGGGCCAACTGAAAAAGAAATGCTAACTAAACTTCTGCAGGGCCAAAATCAACTGACCGAATCCGTTAACACCATCCTAACAAAGCAGGGCGAGATAGAACAGAATGTTCTCTCCATAACAAAAAGGCTCGAAGGTTTGGAACTACAGTTGACAGCCATGAATGCCCTAAAGACTCAAGTCGATAATTTGAAAGCCGTCGTTGAACGTCTCGACAAGAATACGTCCTATCTACTGACAAGGTCGATGACTTGGAAAACAGAAGTAGGAGAAACAACATTATTGTCTATGGCCTCGACGAACAAAGCGACGAAACAAATGAGAGCCTAAACGATAAAATACAAAAAGAGCTATTTCAGGAAAAACTGGGAATTGAAATTACTAGTATGGAGCGGTGCCATAGATTAGGCAAGCCCAGAGATGTCAGCCGCCCTGTTATCATAAAGTTGCAGGACTACCGTGAGAAGGACTCGATTTTTGGTGCATGCAAAAAATTGAAGGGAACTGGTTTGTCGGTAACGCATGACTTTTCAAAGAATGTACGAGAGATAAGAAAAAAACTATGGCAAAGCTCGGCTGACGAAAGAGACGCTGGCGCAGAAGTCAAACTGATTTTTGATAAGCTTAGTGTCGACGGAACTAAATTCGCGTGGGATGTCGTGAAGAGCAGACGCTATAAGGTGAAAAAAGCCGGTAAATGACTTCGAAAAGAATGTAGGCGGGCTTTCGTAATCTTGAACATTAATTGCCGTAGCATTGTAAATAAAGCCGCTCTGCTGGAGGCTTTGTTTATTGAACACGACCCAGACATTGCTGTACTTACCGAAACCTGGCTAAACAGCGACATTTACGACAGTGAATTTCTACCAAAGAATTATCATGTGCTTCGCAAAGACCGTGACAGAAGAGGGGGCGGTGTAGCGATCGTCTTTAGGGATTCACTCCAAGTTCTAAAAATGCCAGATGTTCCCGTGGGAGAAAGTTTATTTTGTAAACTATATTTTGAAAATGTTAGATACGTCCTGGGAGCTGTCTACCGTCCACCCAGCTCGCCTGCCACATTTTTGGAAGGATTAGAAGAATATTTACGTAGTTTTGTTAAAGTGGACGACAAACTGATTATAGCTGGTGATTTCAATTTACCTAATATTGACTGGTGCAATTTTTGTTCTCAATCATCGTCACTAGTTAACAACAAAATGCTAGACATTGCTTTCACGTTCGATTTACTCCAAGTGGTAGACAATTACACAAGGATTCAGAATGACTCTCGGGCAACTCTTGATTTAGTTTTTGTTAGCGGAACTATCAAAAACGAAGTGTCATGTAAGGTTACAGCTGGCATTTCTGATCACCTAGCTGTAGTATTAAGTTTACTAAACGTTCCTCCTACCAGTTCAGACAGGGTGCAGTTTTACCCAAATTTTTCAAGGGCCGATGACGAAGCTATTCTTGATGCATTGGACCTTCACTTCGATACATTTTACAACAGTACCTGTGATATCAATAATTTATGGTTCATGTTTAAAGATATTGTCTTCGATTGTATACACCGTTATGTCCCCGAAAATAGCCAAAAAATCGAAACATTACAACCCCTGGATTACTCGGGAGGCGTTACAATTGCAGCGTAAGCTTAAGCGCCTTAAGAAAAAATCGAAACGCTCAAGCATTCCTCAAATCGAAGTAAAAATTAATGAAGCGTCGCGGCAATTAAAACTAAAAATTGCTGCAGATAAAGCAAACTATTACGGTACAACTCTTCCAAGTTTAATAACGACGTCTCCCCAGCAATTTTGGAGGTTGGTAACACCCATCTCAAGCTCAAACAATACATTTATGATAGACAACGAATGCATTAGTGACGACTCTGTAATTTGTTCTGAGTTCAACGAATATTTCTCGTCTGTATTCACGAAGGATGACGGTAATTTGCCTGTATTCGTTGCGACTTGTCCGAGTATTCCCGACATAGTTCTTTCTGAACAGGGTGTTCTTAATTTACTTTTGAAGCTCGAAATCAAGAAGTCTTCTGGCCCAGATGACATCCCTAATATGTTTTTAAAGCGCTATGCAGAATGGTGCGCTAAGTACTTATTTGTTTTATTCTCTAGGTCTTTGAGTGAATGTGAGTTGCCGGATGACTGGAGAACAGCCAGAATCAAGCCGATACACAAAAAAGGAGACAAGTCTCGTTTTCCAAATTATCGCCCAATTTCAATTCTATCCAGTTCATGCAAAATTTTAGAACACATAATACATAAGCACATTTCTAATTTTCTTGAAGAGCATAACGTCCTCACAAAATTTCAACATGGCTTTCGGCGCTGTCATTCTACCTGTACGCAGTTAGTTGAAACTCTTCACGACTTTGCTAGTTCAATTAATGATGGAATTCAAACTGACGTTATTTTTATGGATTTCAAAAAAGCTTTTGATACAGTTTCTCACAATAAACTTTTGCACAAATTAGACACCATATTAAAAAACGACAAACTAGTCGCATGGATTGCAGCATACCTATCTAACCGCCAACAATTTGTTTGTTTCAATCGTACGTCATCCAGATATGTTCGTGTTGATTCTGGCGTTCCCCAGGGATCGGTGCTTGGTCCCTTATTGTTCTTGATTTTTATAAATGACATTGTTACCGGACTGTCAGTTGGTGTCAAACTGTACGCCGACGATTGTATATTATACAACAAAATTATGTGTGCTGAGGATCAGACTAGGCTGAATCGCGAGTTTGAAAAAGTTGTGGATTGGTGTCGGCAATGGCAAATGAGCATTAATTTTGACAAAACCGTTTTTATGAAAATAACACACAAGAAAACCCCTTTTTCACACACCTACACTGCTGGCGACATTAGTCTGACAGAAGTTAACCAATATAAGTACCTGGGCTTGTGGATTTCGAACGATCTTAACTGGAATAAGCATATCGATACTGCCTCGGCTAATTCTCTTCGAAAACTCTTCTTTTTAAGACGTGCCTTAAAATATTCAACCCCCTCTGTGCGCCTCCTAGCTTACAACACAATTATTCGTCCCATGCTAGAGTATGCGGTAATTATTTGGGATCCATACACTCAAACCAATATTAAAAAACTAGAAAACATTCAAAAGAAGGCGGTAAGGTTTATATACAATTCTTACGGGCGCACGTCGATAACTGCACTTCTCCATAAGAGCAACCTGCCCACAGTATCTGAGAGGAATCGAATCCTACGCCTTAAATTTTTCTATCAAATAGTTACTGGACAGTATGCTATTGACACCTCCAACATCTTTCACTTTTCAACCGGTTACGATACAAGACGCCGACATACGCTAACAGTCACACCACTCAATCCACGCAACAACTGTTTCAAATACTCATACTTCACAAGAACCATTGTCGATTGGAACAACCTCTCTAACAATGCGGTAACCGAAAAAACACTATCTGCGTTCGAGTCGCACCTGCTCACATGATGCATCCTTCTTCTGTTTTCTGTATATTTTGGTCTATGTTTGTGTGTGTGTTTTGCCGTGAGTTACTCATGTAAATTATGTTTCTCCCACCCTGCTAAGATCTTGAACAAAGATCGCAGTATTAATAAATAAATAAATAAATAAATAAATATCAGTGTGAATATTTTGACTCATCCCTAGCCATCGAGGCGCGCTGACGAAGATAAAGAACACTACTAATGAGACCGACTAGCCTCCTTTCCAGTTAGGCAAAAGAACTGCTTGCTTTTTCGGAAGCTGCAGAGGATGAACAAAACATTTTCCGTCAGATGAACGTCAGTGCTTGGCCGGACGCAGCAAAAGTTGACGAGACAAACGCTTCGTATCCATAGTCTAATTGAGGTAGTTGCTCTCGCCTCCAAATGTCCCTGATGGGGAAATACTTTGTGAACAAGCTGTTTAAAGACCTACAAGGAAGGCTTGAGCTCTCTGGCATCAGCCCAGTAAACTATAAAAGAATAACTTCAAACCCTAGGGCCCTTAAGATAGGTAAGTGGGCGGGAAGCTGCCAAGGCTCTAAGGAAATATGCATGAAATATATTCACATATAAAAATAAAATATATTTAAACCTAGCCTACGCTCTATAAACTTCGCCTAAAACTCACTTTGGTTGTGCTTGCTTCGCCGTTAATGATGTCGACGTCGATAGTAGTTCTCCTGCCTTTGCCACGTACCGCCCACCGCCTCCTCCTCTTACCTTCAAATCCTTCTCTGCCCTCCTGGCCCCTGTTCCCCTTGCGCTTAGAATCCGCCAACTGTCGTCTCCTCCTTCCTCCACCTCACCTCCCCATTTCTCTTCCGCTACACTCTTGCCCTCTTCCCTTCCCTCTCCCTCAATACCCCTGCTTACCCTGTCTCCCTCCATCGGCTGCAGTCACCTCTGTCTTGTTCCATTTTATCTTCCCTGCCACCTTTACCTCATCGCGTAACCCACCGTTCGAGTGCACTGTAAACAAAAAATTATCCGGTTTATGGAACAACCCGGAGGTTATGCACTGCCGAGCACTTTCCGTAATTCCGAAAACGGACAGTTTCAGGATTACGGAAAAGGCGTAATACAGACTCCTGGACCTCTTTTACGGAACTTCATGTGCAAGATAAAATGGAAGGCGTCCGTTTTCTTCTAACAGAAATTCTGTAACTTGGAATTTTACGAAAACCACCCGTTTTGTCCAAACAGTGATTCCGTTACTCAAATGTAAGGTGTCCGTTCTCGGGTAACAATTCCGTAACTGGTATGTATAACTCGTGGTTGCGCAGCCGCTTGAGTGACCAGGTGTTTAAAACATACAGTCGTTCCCTGCGAGCCCAGTATATTTGATCATGCACGTTCACCGTATGTATGCACGCATGCAAAGCCTGTAGCTCTGTCTGCAAAAGTTTCTGACTCGTGTAAGGTTGAACTAAAATACATAGAATTTATTATTTCAAACTGAACCATCTTCCTTGTTCCGTGGCATCACCTAGAAAGAGAAAGAAGAGAAAACACAAGCGCAGTTACCCATTCCACACGAATTTAAATTTAAAACTAAATTTATTGGTGTGATAACTTCCTCTGCTCCATAAATACAGAAAAAAAAGTAGCGATGGAGAAAAAGCCCCAGTAGACAGCTTCGCAAGGCCGCAGCCCCCTTTCTACTCAATCAGCAGCGTCGTGAGAAATCGAACACAGTATAACAAAGACAACAAGAAAAACGCAATAATAAAGAGCTTCCAGTACTACACTTTTCATCACACGTAATTCCCGTTATCTTCAACGGCTGCACAGAACTAAGCAAACAAGAAAGTGAGAAAAAGACAGAAAAAAAGGCTAACCGCGCATTCTGCTACACATGGCACGTAGTTGACGCTCCGAACATGTGTACACGTCAAAATCAGCACACTCAAACGCATTTAAATGAGAAGCCAGAGTAGACAGTTAACTACATATATGGCACAAGCATGTTGAAGAAACTGCAGGTAGGACCTACCAAAAAATACTGATGCTTCACAAGACACGCCATATATTACCCCTTAAAATTAATATAATACTATACCTCAACTTGTTACATTCCCACATTACATACGCAGTCAGTGTATATGGATTAACCAATCGCACCACTCTTTCACCCATCGAAATAACATCACAGCTTCACAGCTTCACAGCTCTTTGCGCCATGCTTTTCATAAATAGATATGAGACTGGTAAATTTCCATATCAAATGCTGAACATTATGCCCTTAAAAACTTGTATAAAATATCATGCCCTCATCCTTGTGTATAAAATAAATTGCAATATCATCACCTGTCCTTCGATTACACTTAAACACCGTTCTACGAAATACTCCCCTCGAAACACCTGCCCAACCACACTAGCACTATCGGAGATTAGAACTACGGATTATTTTCCTTTTCCTTCATCGTTGCACGCTTATGGAACAAACTCCCACAGAACATCACGTCGGCAAAATAATTTTATATTAAAAAAAAAACAACTAAACATCAAGTGTTTGTGTTGTTTGAGTGATTTATCAATTTTAGTAGTGTTAATATGACCAGTGTTTAAATTTTAGTACAATTAGGTTTTTATATATGTCTTCAATACCACTGTTTTCTTGTCTCTCTTTCCCTCCCTCTCTCTTTATTTCCTGCTCTTCGTAATTTTTTTTCTCTTTCCAGTGGCCAATGACCTTTCTCCTCCTTCATGACTGTCATTTGTTGTGTTGTTATGCATTTATTCTATAAGGTTTTGTAACTATAGTCTGTACGAGTAGAATGTAGGTTTTCCTTAAAAATGCTCATAAATATTAATACCTCATACATCGTAAGGACCCCTTTTACAAACCATTCTTGAGTTCTGGGGTCCCGCCTGTATATTTACACGCACATGTATTTCCTTCTAGTACAATAAACTTGAAACAAAAAATCAAAATTTGGTCATAAAGAGGCCGTGAAAAGAAAATGCATTTGCCTTTGCTTAGTTTTGTCTACTTGAACGAACCTTTAAGAGCATAAATACCAAATATTTTCACAATTAATTGCTGCTGGAATTTAGGAGACGTCTTTGAAATCCTGGTTTCGGGGCGCATCGCCAGCGACCATGCGCGCATCGTCGGTCGGCAGCGCAAGTAGCAGGGACGTCACAGTACGAATATTCAAAAGTTAAACAATCTTTGTGCATATTGTTCTGTACGAATGCAAACCCCATATTTTAAAAATAATGCATTTTATTCGTTGCCATAAACAGTTTTCTATCGACGTGGCCGATGTCGCGACCGTTTCAGTCGTCTGGCAACCATTGTAGCAGAACGAAGGTCAACTGGCTGTTTGAACGTTTTGTAGCCAGTTTCCTTGCCAGTTCAAGTTGTTTCTTGCCGAATTCTCTTTGGAATCGTACCTTTTTTGTATCACGTTACACAAAACTCTTCAAGCAGAAAAAAGGGACCCGTGTGCGATTCGAACTTGCGGCCGCCGGACCAGCACCACGTTACGGCCAGCCTACATTGAAATCCTACGCTTCACCCACTACACAATCGACGGGAGAAGCGCGCGGCAGAAAAGGCGGCCTAACAGCCGCTTCGCATTTGTAACCAAGCACTCTGGTGCATTTTCATTATTTCTAATCAACCCGTAGCTTTAAGCGCCAACTTATTGTTGACCGTTTCTGTAGTAAGCTGGAGGGGAGCATATCGAATCAACTAAACAACGTTAACAGCGTTTTTTATTGGAGGAAACCGGAAAGCAATCGTACTTCGTGATGATGGAAATCGGCGACTCAGGCACGATATGGCACTGGCCGATACGGCTGCTCAATAGTCATTTTTGCGCTTGAGCAAATTACGGGTTAGTTTTAAGTTCAGACCACTCGAAGTTCCTACGGTGAACGTCTTTATGTAGTAAACGTTCATTTGAAGCTTTCGACCAATTATGTCGTCAGGTCAGAGGTTTCATGTTCGCGCAACTCACATTACAGGCTACGTGAGACAGACATAGGAAGTTTAGACTTGTGCAAAGAAGCGTAAACAGTCTACAAATATCCAGTTTACTTTAAACATGGCTACTTGTGCCTGCGCAACTAGACCGTGTTGTTGACTGAAAGTTCGACCGTGTTGATCCTTGTATCAGAGATTACACATCTCCCGTGAAGTTGCAGGGTGAAGTTCATCATGGCGCCGATGTAGCTTGATATGACTCTTTGCGAGCCCGCTCTATGACATGTTGTGCGGACGAGGGGGAACTGTGACGCGCTCCTTACTAAGACGTCACTTCACGAGTTGAGGAGGAAAGCCTCACTGACACCGTAACTGCGTTTTTCCCCTATTTGTCGATATCGGGCAACGAAACGGGTATGTATTGTTCGTTTATCATAGTTCCACAGGTACAAGTAAAGCCACTATATCAGGTTTCAGAGTATCGCCACTCTTTCCTCTCACTGTTGGATGCCGCCGACAGCGGCCATGGGTCGAACCACGTCACGTGACATTTGTTTACCACGGACGACCCATGGGCACTGACATTTTAGTGCCCCTGTGTTGTCGCATGCGCGTGTTCTTGGATAAACCGAGATTTTTCAGGGCGCAGTGCAGCTGTATGAGGCGCTGAGAACGACTTTTTACCCCCCGACAGAGTAGCGATGCTGTGCTACTCGGTACTGTGCTGTTTCGATTTGCTGGAAGGTGGAAAACGCCTGCTTCTCCCGCTGGGAAAGAACGACAGTGGTCTAGCGTAACCTACAGCCACTAGAGAAGCTTAGCTTATTCAGTAGCGTAGTATAACCTAGAGCCACTAAATAAGCTATGATAGCGTAACTGAGCCTGACCTTGTCGCACTGACGCGATTTCTCGAAATCCTCGAAAAGCAAAAAAAAAAACACAGCTGTCATGGTTACCAGCTGGCGCCGGGACGAATTCCGCCCGTCAAGGGCGGCCGCAATGGGGCGCATTGGGCCACCCTAGCAATAGGCACCAAAATGGCTGTCGGGGTGCATCAGTGTCGTAACTCTTAAGCGTAGCTTATTCAGTGGTCCTATGTGATAGCGCCGACAGGCGTCGTCTGTGTTTTCTTATCTCGCGGATAAGCAACCGCCAGCGCGTATAAGAAGCGCGCGCTGTGCCAATAAACCACTTCTTGTTCGTGAGCCGGCTGCTGACCACTTGCTCGTCACGGTGCGCGCCTGCGCGCGGCTCTCCCCGCACGGAACACGACAATAAGTACCAACAAAACACAATTTTTTATAGCTTTTTTCTGAACCCTTTGAATTGTTTAATTTCTCAGGAAATAAAGCATTGCTCGCTGTCGGACAAGTGCTTGGGACACTATAAAACCACCAATCCTATGAATAAAAGAAACATACTTTCTCTTCACGGCCCTGTAAAATCAAAATTTTTAAGTAAATAAACCTTATGTAGGGGGGAATACTTTGAAGTGCCCCAATCAAGTCGACAATAATTTAAATTGGAAGACAAAAAAGAATCATGCAGTAGCATTTTCACAGGCTTGAGGCAATGTATATTCTAACAAATACTGTAAACGACACTACTTCTCGCTGTACCAAAAGATTAAAAAAAGCTGCTGGTCTTGGATTGCTTGATAGTTTATTCACTTGGAAAAGCAAACACTAGAAAATGTTGCAGCCAGAGTTTGCATAATCAACTACAGCTTTGTAAATGACTCTTCCAAGGCAGGTTTGGAACCACATTTATTACTGCGAAATTAAATTTTTTTTCAGGTAACCTTCTTTCAAATGCAGGAATCTCGGCATATTCATTTTAATGCATCCTATTTTCCCACTACTCGGGTGATCCCTTCTTACAAGGATACTCTGCCTACGATGGGGAAGCATATCATCATGCCCAATACTTCAACTATGAGTTTGTTTTTAAAAAAAAAACTCATTTGATTTGTCGACTTGATCTAAACAGTTTCTGGCAGCCTGCCTGGCTGCAAAGCCAGAGTGAAAAAGTTGCCCAGCGCGTCTTATTGTCTGGTAAACAAATATTCGGTCTAGCTAGACACCTTGAATACAGTCTGGAAGTGAGATGATGGGATTCTATTTGCTTTACCTTCATGCTCTGTGAAATGTGTGTTACCTGTACTTGATTCTAAAATCAAAGGCTCCTTAACTTCCAACATCAAGAAGGGCTACAAAATTGTGGTACGCTTGTTTTTTATGCCTTCAATGCGGACAAGAAAGTTTTAATCTTAGTAAGGCTGCATTAATAAGGCTAGATAGGTCAATGCGAAGGGAATAAAAGCATCGAAATACGCAGATAAGGCAGCCAGCCCTGTTGTACAGCTGCTGAGGTGGTTGAATGTTCCCAATGTGCGTATGCCCAGTCGGAGTTAACACCCAACCCATAATTTCTTGCATGACATAACCTTTCAGCATCACGGGCATGACTAGGGTACAAAATGTAGTGTGGCGCATTAATGAGAACTGCTAAAACTTTCCAGTGATATCGGCAAGACCATTTATTTAGGTAATTTATTTCCAAGTTTTCATAAATTCACTGCTCAAGTCTGTTCTTTCATTGCTGCGGAATGCTATAACACCAAACAAAACAAAAAATAACAAGATGACCGGCTAGCTAAAGAACAGGGGTAATATGCCTTTTTGCAACCACTTTGTCAAGCCCCTTTTCCCGATAAAAAATTTTCTTAATGGTTATTCCAAGTTGATATATCTTGGGTGTAAATGGCCTGGTCAGATGCTTACCAAAATAGAGGAGTGAATCAGTGTTTCTCCAACATTGACTTGTGCTCTGCTTGTTTTTTTTTTGTTTGTTTTTTGTCTGCCGCTTTCTAAGTGCTGAGCTTTGTGAACACAAACAGGGCAGACAGTGCCTTTTCAAAGAAGTCTCAAAGCGGTGATGCAATCACGTCTTTCCACAAAACTGATTGCAGATGTGTCATTTACGTACAGATACACACATGCTTATCCTGTCCTCTTAAATATATCGTATAGTGCTATCGAAGAATATGACTTACTTTGAGGTCTAGTGTTGCTCAGAAGCAACAACTCAAACAATATTTTTTTTTCTCTCGCACTTCGCGGTTTTTGGATATTTAACACGATCTATCGACATACGAAGGATCACGGAGATTTAAAAATTAAAGAAGAGAGGGCAGAACGTACTTGCGCATGCTAAAAAAATAATGTTTACGCGTGTCAACTCGCATCAAGCTCGGGTGACTCAATGCGCTAGTGACAGGTAAACGAAACTGTGCAATTACGTTGTTATTACAAATCAGAACAATACAAACTTTACGGTATTGTCTTCCCTTGAACCACAAATCTCTGATCAAGGTAGCTTTCCGGTTCAAGTGATATGCTCAACCAGTGCCCAGTGTTTCCCAGTGCCCAGTGTGTCCTAGTGTCCGTCCTAATGAATCAAATTTTTTGCTGACTTCATATTTGTGATGTCGGAAGTCCTTCTAGATCATAAAAAACTTCTCACACCCTTGAGCAAAATAATAAGGTTTTGGGCATCACAGGGTTAATAGGAGAAATTGACATACACAGTAAAAACAATCCGTAATTTTACGGACAAATTACGCACCAGATGGCCGTAATAAAGCAGAGCCGTGTTCCATTTGATGCAGAACAAAGAAAACACCCGTAATTTAACGGACGTGCGCTCCGTCCCTCAGTATACGGATCCTCTCTCCGTTACACGTCAAACCGAATCTTTTTCTGCTTTGCAAAATACGGCCGTTTTCTCTGTATGATGCAGAACAGAAACAGATCAGTTTATTAATAACTGCAAGAAATATATTGTCGTGTCGATCGTCGGGAATCGATCGAGAAGCGAAAACTGCGCCCCGACAACATTCGTGGTGTAATGAATGCGGCTCAGTTTCTTTAGTGTCTAAAGTGTAGTAAACTTAGTGAGGACCATCAGGCCCATACGGCTCAACACGAGCGCTGTATCTTGTCTTTACGACGCTCCGGCGACGTCGCTGCCCCGGACCTGCAAACTGCACATGCTTGTGTGACCGGCACACTTGTACAAAATATAAGGTCCTTTGCGTTCAGAAGCAGAGTTGTGGAAGGTAATTTAGTTCTTAAGGAATCAATATCGGCCGAAGTATTTAGCCTAAAACTTAAAACCAAAGCACAGCAAGCACTGTTCATGCAGTGCGAAATCGCAGTCGCAGCCAGTCACACATTTTTGCGAGCGCTTTCTCGAAACAGCGCAGTTGATGGCGATCAACTACTGTGGGGGCTTCGCGGAACCTTACTGCGCAAGCGCTATTTAAGAAATCGCACTTTATAAGCCAGGAAATCTGTAAGCCAGCTAGTAAACACCGATGTATGGCACGCGCAGGGTGAACATCCATGTAGTATACAGGTTGCTCGGCACAAGTGCAGCGTTCATGCGGTGGTGCAGTGGCCTCGAGCGTCGTGCCCATTCGATCAACGTCGCGGGTTCGATTCCTCGTCAAAGTATTTTTTTTCTGAAGGTTCTATCAATTACGGAAAGACGTGCTTTTTGAAACGGAGTGTTTGTTTTGTTACGGCCTTTCCGTATTACGGAACGTCCCTTCTTGAAATTGTTTCCTTTGTCTAAATTACTGAAATGTGTCAGGCAACATTTTACCAGCAGCTTTCTCCGTAAAATCGGCCTTTTTTTTACAGTGTATCTCAAAGGACAACAATAGCGAAGACCCAGAATGCTCGTCTTCTGTAAGGGCTTGTGCAAACCTTGAAGAGTTAAACACTGAAAATTATTTAAATTGGAATATTAAGCCTGACAAATATTTAGCCTGACAGTTCATACGATTGCTACACTTGTGGAATGACCGTAGATCGTTTCTAGAGCTTCTACATTTCTACATGAACAACAAACATGTCGGGTTTAGTGACAAGACGTTTATACAGACTACAGGTGTTTGCATTGGTTCGAAGGTGGCCCCTGTCCTAAGCACAATTTTTCTGAGGAGTGTGGTCCGCGAGCTGGCCAAAAATTTAGGCGGTGTTGTTACGAAGGTATTCAGATACGCTGGACGATTACTTAGTTGTGGGCTCGAACGTCGACAAAGTGTTCACTTAGCGGGTGCTAGACGCGTTTAAGTTAAGAGGCAAGGGGTTGATGTTCACTTCGGAAGTACCCGCTAATAATATGCTGCAGTACCTGGATACAAAATTGGCCTTTCAATCGGATCATGCATGCTGGCCGTATTCTCCCCGTGCTGGAAAGCCTCTGCTTTCTTCTTCTTTTCTTCTTCTTCTTCTTCTTCTTCTCTTGTTCTCTTTTTCTTGCTTGTCTTTTTTTTTAACTTCCCATTCAGTTACCACTGTCAATGAGTGTTTTTTACAGAAGTGAAGGCCGTTGCTGCCGGGCGACGGCGCACAAGCCCACTTCTAGGCTTTCGTGGCCCCATTTTGCTTCTGTATGTACTCCTTGATAATAAACAATGATTGATTGATTGATTGATTGATTGATTGATTGATTGATTAGCTATGCTTCAGACTATTTGAGCTTGATCAAAAATAGGATTGACGAGGCCTGCTTAAGATTTGCCTTGTTTAAGTCGTGCTGTCACGCAATAACGGCGGATTCTGACAACAAATACGCCGTTTGCGGGACGCTGGTTATCCGCAAAATGTTTTGCTGACATCGTGCTGCCAGTTGCATCGAAAGGGAAAACAAGAAAAATAACGCACGAGGGAAGGAAGCAGGCCCAGAGAGGAACGGTCCAAGATTTCTGTAATACCTTACGTGCATGGACTCGCCCATAAAATTAAGAAGGTGGAAAAAATTTACAATATCAAGGTGGTGTTTTCAGAAAAGAACAAAATAGGAGGTGTGTGTTGCATGGTCAAACAGAAGTATGAAAAAAAAGAAAAAAATGAAGAAAAGAATGAATCTACTGCAAGACATGGAAAGCAATTTGTTGATCGTATAAAAGATGTCGTGTATCGGATACCTATGACGTGCGGTCAAGTATATGCCGGGCAGACCGGAAGTGTATAAATATGAGACTGCGACAGCAATTGTCTAGTTTAAAAGGACGCCCGTGCACACATTTGCCCATTTGACCTCACATTGCAACACGTGTGGATGTACACCCTGCTTCGACAACAGTCTCATTTTGTTGAAGCACCACAATGAAACATCAAGAGAAATTGTTGAAGCATTCCCTATTTTCCACCAAAAAAGAAGATTGTGTAAGCCACCCCCCGGTAACATTGTTAAATAAGGAACTTTCGCTACTATCCTCGTTGGTGTGAATGGTTGAGTGCACACGTTTTTGCTATGTGCGCCATCGATGGGTTCCTGTACTGGTGTGCTCAGTGATGTAGGGTAGAAAAGTCTGGGTTTTTCGATTAAATCACTCAGTTTACAGAAGACGCATGTCCGTGTGTTTCTTTCTTTGTGCCCCTTTCTGTGCACTAAACATTCAAAATAAATCAGTTCCAACTAGGCCGCCTCGCAGTGATGCTACATATTGTCACGAAGCCAAAGACGACGCAGTTGTTTTCAAGGAAAACAAGTTTATTGGAGCGAACTTGTGCTCCCCTAACAACTCAAGCGGCGAAGCGGCAGTCAACAAAGTGACGTGCGAAGGCGAGCGTCGACGATTCGAATGCCGCGGCGTCTGCTCTGCAGGCTTTTATCTTTCGACGCGAGTGTTTCTGGAACCTTTCATTTACATCCAGGACATTGTAGATCAAAGGAGATTATTCTGGGCTTAGTGACATTAGGGTGAAACAGTCTGCTTATCTGAAAGAGAAAGCCCGTGGGGCATAAAAATAAAGAGTGGAAGATGCACTTTGCTTGGGACACGGTTAACCGAGCCGAGCGTGGCCGGGCAGTAAATCAACAATAAATAAACAAACCCATACATGGTTCGCGGCAATATGGCCCGTATCGGTAACTTATCATTTTTGTAACTAGCATCATCTCGGTCATGGTGGGTGGAGGGACCAGCGGGTGAACAATGCGGAGGTCAATAGTTGGTCCCGGGTGACTTCACGCCTCACGGGTCGCCCGACAAACCGGTAGGTCTGTGGCTCACTGACTAGCGAGCCGCAACCCACAAACAACTAGCGACCCGCCTTTAGCCGCTGCGGCAACTGGTGACCGATTGCGGGTCGGCAGCTCAATGATCGGTAGGCCACACCGATTTTCGGTGGGGCACTGGAGGTCTACCAATCTTCAGCCACTAAGCACAAGTGAGCAGGCTGATTCGTGTAGAAGACAGTACGGACCAAAAGTATCGCATTCAGATAGCCGCTGATCACAATACCCAATGAGGGAAGGAAAATAGATATTTATTCGCGCGTCTTTGGAGACAAGGGCGTGGAAGTCGCGTTCGGGATGTGCGGCTGTACAGATACGTAATCGTCGAACACCGCTTCGGTTGGCTGATTCCCGTCGTGGGGGAAAAAGACGTCCTTAGGGAAGGGGAACGGCGGAGACAATTCGGGAGGGTCGTGGGGGAAAGTGACATCCTTAGGGAAGGGGAACGGCGGAGACAATCCGGGAGGGTCGCGGGGGAAAGTGACATCGTCAGGGAAGGGGAACGGCGGAGGCAATCCGGGAGGGAGTGGCCTGTCTGGTGCAGGGGGCAGGGGCCCACTGGGGGGCAAGGACCTCTCTGGGCCGTCTTCGCTAGGCCCCCTGGTGGGAGCCATCGCCGAGCTCCGGGTGCCCGTAGGGAGAGGATGTGGCTGCGAAGAGGCGTTGGCCGGCTCGTAGGCGTGGCGCCTGTTGTCGTCGATGATCTCGCGGAGCACGCTGTTAACCAGGGCCACCCGCTGGGCGGTGTGCGAGGTCAGCGCCCCGTTCAGCAGTGCCGACACCACGAACAGCAGCACGGCGCTCGCAGCCACGCACGCGTGAGAGCAGCTGCACCCCGGGGCCGATGAACCAGTGGCAGCGGAGGAAGAGGCGCCTCCGTGCAGGACCTACTCGGAGAGAGCGAGGACAAAGTAAAGGGATCGGCTCAAACTTGCCCAAGTCTATTCAATTTTCGTACGTTCCCGTGCGCGTGCGCCATCTGCTGGAACATTTCGTTACTGTTCGACGTGGAATATCGCAGCGAGGTCCATGCTAAGGCGCAAGCTCTTTTTTTTCAGTCACAATATTGCTATCAACGCCTATTTGTATTTGTGACCGCAAATATCAAGCGCACATCCATTTTTCATTTAAGAACACTGACCTAGAACCAGCTATGTATTTATGTTTTGCCTCAAATATGCCCATTTGCTTTCTGCTCAACAGTGCTGCAATTGAAATCGAGGGTTGGACGGAATTTCACCTGGTCCGGAAAACGAAGTGTCTTTTTTGGATTTTTTTGTTTGCATAAACATTCATGGTCTAGTGCCAGTTTTTAATTAGACCGTCTTAGTTGAGCGCGCGCAGCAACTCTGCGCACGCAAGGAACATGCGGGTGCGCGAGAGCGCATGCGCAGTACCCAAGTGGCAGCTGCGCGCTTTGCATGCGCTCGCATGTTTGGGCTTCTTGCGTTACGGATTGTGCGAGCTTTGCGGGCAGTGCGCGAGGCCCTTCCCGTCCTCTATCCGGTCTCTCGCCCGCGAAACGAAAGGGCTAAAGGAATGCCGTCTCCCCACTAACTGGTTTACAGCTTCTTCTGGCAAAGTTTACGGCTGGCGCTGGCCGGCGTGACACAAATCTAGGGTGCCTGGATGCGCTCGCCCACCCCAACGCTCAACGGGGAGCCGAGAAACCGCAAACACGCACTACACAAAGCGCAAATTTCGGCGCTACTGGCTTACTCATACATCAACTTCTGCGTTCGGTGAACTAAAACTGGTTCTTCGCGAGAACTTTGCTGCGCGCCCTGCGCTGCTGCTACGTGCGTGCGCAACTCTCTGCGTACGCTCAACTAAAACTGTTTATTTTTGACTAAGGTAGAAAGCTGGGCCAGTTAGTTCATAGTCCTTGAAGGGGGAACCAGTGTTAAGACGCTACACAAGGGCAGAATAGAGACTGGGACGACACTGGACTTACAACTGATTTATTTGAAACGGACTCCCTTGGGTAAATCCAAAATTTCTTCGCTTTCACATGCGTAGAAAAGCCACAACCTACGCAACAAGGAAGCAAGCAAGGAACAAAACCCAATATTAAACGTGTCGCAGTCCGCTAAGAAAAGTTATTTCTTTTTTGGTGATTACCACAGAGGATTCACTAAAACATTTTTCACCGTGTTTATACATTGAAAAAGCCTCGATGATCTCGCGCTCCTGCTTCGTCGCACCACGCCCCTCTATAGACGCGGATCTAGGCTGCAACGGCATTGGCGCACATGTTCCGCCAAGTTGCGGTGTTCTTGAATTCGTTCATTGATACGTCGGCCCGTTTAGCCGATGTAGACCTTTTTGCAGGACAATGGAATCGAATATGTGCTCGGGAAGGAAGACGATGATCACGTGAGATTCCGGCCTGCTTTGCTATCTACAGTATTGTATTTATTGTTCGTTTGGGCAGTACAATACAATGGGTAATGGGCAGTAAATGCGCAGTAAATACTGGGCAGTACATACTAAAATCCGCCCATACCTATGCGGCCGAGACTTTTGTGTGGTCACTGACCACCATGCACTTTGCTGGCTTTCGTCGTTACGAGATCCTACTGGCCCCTTCGGACATTGGGTTCTACGTCTCCAGGAATACACGTTCTCTGTTGTGCACAAATCAGGAAAATTGCACCAAGACGCAGTCTGCTTGTCCCGCTAACCCGTCGATCAGCCCGACATAATCTGCCATGACACCGATGCCGACATTTTTGCCATCTCCGATTTGCACCATTTAGCCGATAAACAACGCCGCGACGACTCCTTACGGCCCCTAATCGAAACTCTCCTCTAACCTCTCGGACCCATCGTGCCGCCTTTATCACCTCCAAGACGGTACTTTATATCGACGAAATTCCTCGGGCGACGGACCTGAGCTGTTACCGGTCGTACCAAAACAACTTCGCCTAGACATACTTCAACAGTTCCACGATCATCCCACTGCTGGGCATCTTGGCGTAGCTCCCACCTACAACCGTATCAAGCGTCGTTTTTTTTGGCCGGGTTTATACCGCGCTGTGAAACGTTACGTTAACGCCTGCGACACCTGCCAACTCCGCAAAACACCACTTCTCTCCCAGCTGGGTCCCCTTCAACAATTGGACGTGCCGCCCGAACCATTCTTCCGAGTTGGCCTCAGCCTCTTGGGGCTATTCCCTACGTCGACCGCAGGTAACAAACGGGTTGCGGTGGCCACTGATTATACGACCCGGTAAGCCATCACCCGTGCTCTTCCTACCAGCTGCGCCACCGACGTCACAGACTTTCTGCTTAACGACGTCATTCTCGTCCATGGAGCCCCTAAGCAGCTGCTTACTGATTGTGGCCGCTACTTCCTTTCCAAAGGGATCGATGACATTCTCCGCTCGTGCTGGACTAAACACAAACTGGCAACCTCTTTCCATCCACAAACAAATGGCTTAACGGAGCGACTCAACCAAACCCTGACCACCATGTTATTTATGTACGTCTCCCCCGACCACCGTGATTTGGACGTTGTCCTGCCGTACGTAACCTTCAAGTACAATTGCTCTTGCCACTACACTGCGGGGTATTCCCCGCTTTACCTACTCTACGGTCGACACCCCAATGTGACATTTGACACTTTGGTTCCCTCGGCGGCAAGCCCACTGAATACGCCCGCGACGTCATCGCCAAGGCCGACGCCGCTCGTCAAATTGCACGCACCCGCCTTGCCACATCCCAGGCCTCCAGCAAGCTTCGCTACGATCAGCACCGTTCCACAGCCAAATTTCCATCCAGGTACCCTCGTGCTTAGGTGGACACCTACGCGTCGTGTGGGCCTCTCTGCTAAACTCTTTCCTCGCTACTCTGGCCCTTAACGAGTCGTGCGCCAAGTCACTTACGTGACTTACGAGATAATGCCAACTAAACATAAAAGTAAACTAAGACTTTTTTGCCGACGATTGTGTCCTGTACTCTGCAATTAAAAGCCCCGACGATAACAGCGCCCTGCAAGATGACCTTAACACTATCGCATTATGGTGCAATAATTGGCTCATTGCCCCTTAACTTATCTAAATGCAAACTAATCTCATTCTCTCGTAAACGCTCCATCACCCACCACAGTTACAATATTAATGCTGTTCCCATATGCTCTGTAACATCGTATAAATACTTAGGCGTTCACATGTCACCATCATATCATGGGAATTACACATCGACACAATCTGTTCCGAAGCATCAAGGACTCTTGGTTACCTCCGACGAAATGTAAAATCCGCGGCCATAGAAATAAAAAACTTGCTTATCTAACATTCGTAAGACCAAAACTTGAACACGCGTCATCGATCTGGCATCCATCCCAAGTATATCTGACCACTAACCCTAGAATCCATACAAAATCGCGCAGCTCGCTTTATCACCTCCCAATACTCCTCCGGTAGCAGCGTCACATCTTTAAGCAGTCCATTTCTCTTCCGTCACTTGTATCGCGCCGTCGTCGTATCGCCACGTTATGCCTCCTTCATGGGGCCTACTATCATCCAAAATCCAGGCATGAATTGTTAAAACCAGCCCACCGCACGTCAGCGCGCCTAAATCACACCCAGCCAATAGCACACTTACCCGGTCGAACATCGGTATTCACAAGTTCATTCTTTCCCAATACAATAACTCTTTGAATTCGCTACCCGACAATATAGTATCATGCACTGACCGCGCATCTTTTCGAAAAAATTGGACGACCATATTACCACTCCGAACATCAATGATGATCCATAATATAGATCCTTACTAGTTGGAACCTGCACAGTTGCTCTTGCTTGCCGTTTCTTTCTTCTGTGCTTTTATATCTTATAACTGAACATGTGTATTTGGTAATTTGGTATTAGTTTTCCCTGATCTGCTTTTTTTTCGTTTGTCATCCACACTCCAGCCCTCGCCTGCCCAGCCCCCAACAGACATTGTGCATGTTGTCCGGCTCAAGCCATATGTTTGCCCCAGCCTAACAGCTCTGTAAAGGGCTCCGGGACGGCGCCTCGTCCCGGTCTTGAATGACGACCCGTCGGTGTCGTGAATGACGACAACTACGACGACGGACGTTCTTGTGCACGGGAAGGAAGACGAGGATCACGTCAGATTCCGGCCTGCTTTGCTATCTACAGTAAATACTAGTGTCGGATCACATAACTTTAATGTTTCCGCACTGAAGCGGCTACAACAAAACCCCCAATCGGGGCACACACACAGTTTTCTTGCTTCTCTCAAGCGAGAGTGTGCTTATCGCCGTCGACCGTGTTTAGAGGCATCGACGCGACGCGCAGGCGCAGAAGCGGTGCCGAACCGTTTCGCCACCCCCCCCCCCACCCGCAGATAGGAGCCTTCAGGGTTGAAGAGGTTTGAAGACCCGCACCTGGCGTCCAAAGCGGGTGGTGTAGGGTGCGGGCCTAGGCGTTGCGGGCTATAGTGGGTGAATGACGGGAAGCGTGCGGGAGTTGGTAGTCTCCTGGGAAAGGATGTATGATGTCTTTAGGTGGTTGATGGAAACGCGAACGTCCTTTCCACTGATTTGCAGGGTGAATGTTTTGTCGTCGCGACGGATGACTTTATATGGTCCAGAGTAAGGCGGTTGGAAAGGTGCGCGTACAGTGTCGTCGCGGCGAAAGGCATGCGAGAATGTTGCCAAGTCCTTAAACACGAACGGTGTCGGCTTGGTGTGGCGTGCCGCTGGTGATGTGCGCAGTGCGCCCATTGTGCGACGGCGCCAAGCGACGAAGTCTGCGGGGTCCGAGCTGGTTACGTCAGAAGTCGGAGCGGACAGAAGTTCTCCAGTTAGGCGAAGCGGCTCCCCGTAGACAAGTTCCGCGGGCGTGGGTTGAATGTCTGGCTTGAACGTTGCGCGCAGACCAAGAGCGACGGCGGGGAGAGCTTCGAGCCAGGTTGAGTTAGGGTGGCACATGATGGCTGCCTTGAGCTGCCGGTGAATCTGTTCAATCATCGCGTTGGCGCAAGGGTGGTAGCTAGTTGTCCGTGAACGCTCGAACCCAGTGGAGAGCCCGAGGAGCCTGAAGAGTTGAGATTCGAATTGCCTTATTTGATCGGTTGTGACTCGACGAGGAGGGCCGAAGCGTGCAATGCAGCCGGAGAAGAAGGCTGATGCGACGTCGTCTGCGGTAATCCTTTCGAGCGGCCACACCTCGGGCCAACGAGTGCAACGATCAATGGCGGTGAGGCAATAGGGGTAAGGGCCGGCTGGTGGGAGGGGGCCAATGATGTCGATGTGTACGTGCTGAAACCGTTCCGGCGGGAGGGGGAATTCTCCGAGTGGCGAGGTGACGTGCCGGGTGATTTTCGCGGCTGACATTGAATGCATGTGCGTGCCCAGGTGCGGCAGTCCCGTTGCATTGAGGGCCACGCGTACCGGTCGGTCACAAGGCGTGTAGAAGCTCGGATGCCGGGCTGACTGAGGTTGTGTAACTGGTTAAAGAGGCTTTGGCAATGCAAAGAAGGGACGTATAGTCTCACTCGTCGTAGCCCTGGCGGTCCGGGGCTAGGCTACGGGCGCGGCATGAGACTGGGGGACCGGGGGTAGTACGGATGTAGTGCACGGTTGAGTGGCGCTCCTCTCGCGGACGCCCGGTTGGTCGAGTCAGGTCGGGAAATTCTGCGAGGATGGCATGGTATGGCGACTGGTTCCCAATGGTGAGTGCCTTGACGATAGGCTGTTGTGTGGTCGCACGTTGGCCCGGCGTGGAGAGGCCTGTCGTAGCGTCGATAAGTCGGTCATATCGGCAGTCAGGTAGAAGATTTCAGTACGCCAAGAAGTCGGACCCGATGATCGGCTCTGCGACGTCGGCGATGACGAAATTCCATGGGAAATCCCGACACAGGTTTTTGAAGTTGATGTTAAGGCGGAGCGAGCCGTAGGTCTTGATGGCTCAAATGGTTCGCTCCACTGAGCTCAAAGGACGTGCAAGGACGCTTGTCATGCAGGAAGGTTCGAGGAAAGCAACAGATGTCGGAGCCGCAGTCGACGAGGAACCACCGCTTAGTGTCTTGGTCGGTGACAAATATACGACAGCCTCTAAGTTGGAAGCTCGCGGCCGTCTCTACGGGCTGCCGTTCAAGTTTCCCTGACGTCCAGCTGAGCAAGGTGGTTGACATTTCCGGGCTTTGTCCCCGAAGCGGCGATGGTAGTAGCAGCGGCCGTTATCATTTTCGTGCGATAAGGCGGCGTTGTTGTCTTGGCTTTGGGAGTGTTTTTGTGGACCCAGCTTCTGGCTTTGATCCAGGCGCCTTTCAATTGAGTCCAGCTGACGGGTGATTTCGTCGATACGGCGCGCGAGCTCGTTGCTGGACTGTCGGGTGTCAACAGCGTTGACGGTGAGAGGCGATGCTGGCAAAGAAATCTCGACGACTTGGTCGGTGATGAGAGAGAGCTGGTCCAGCGGCAGATTCGCCTGCACCTGTAGGATGGCCTGCAAGTGTGAGGGTATAGGCTGAAGCCAGACGATACGGAGGACAGAGTCGTCGACCTGTGTGCTGCCCCATAGGTCACGCATGTAACACAGGAGCTGCGATGGCTTGCGGTCACCGAGTTCTTCGTGCTGGAGTAGGATACGCAACTTCTCGTCTTGTGAGGGTGAAAGCCGGCGGATCAGTTCCCTTTTCAGGTGTAGGTAACGGTCATCAGCCGGGGATTTGCAAGTATATGGCGAACCTCAGTCGCGTAGCGAGAGTCTAGATGGGCGACGACGTAGTCGTAGCGCGTCCGGTCCTGGGTGATGCGTGCCGTGGAAAACTGCGCCTCGACTTGAGCGAACCACACGTCAGGAGCCTCTGACCAAAACGGTGGAAGTTTGACGGCTACGCGACAGACGTCAGTGTCGGTGGCGGCCGCAGCAATGGAAGCGCCTGAGGTGGCAGCAACCGCTGGAGCGAAGCTTTGGGGGGCGTGGTCCAAGCGGGGCGGCGCGCGATCGTCGGACGAGTGCGCTTCATTTTGATTGCGCTGCTGCTGTTCACGGAGCTGCTTCTCTTGGTTCTTGATCACTTGCTGCTGGGCCTGCAGTTGTTGTTGCAGTTGTTGTACTTGTTGATGAAGGGCAGGAAGGGTTTCCTCGTCGGCGATGGCGGGGCGGTACGTTCGTTTTCCGTGTCAGCAGATGTGGGATCACATAACTTTATTGTTTCCGCACTGAAGCGTCTACAACAACAAAATCCAGAATCGGGGCACACACACAGTCTTCTTGCTTCTCTCGGGCGAGAGTGTTCTTATCACCACCGCCCGAGTTTAGAGGCATCGACGCGACGCGCAGGCGCATAAGCGGTGCCGAACCGTTTCGCCACACTAGGAATAGTGTGAATACATTGTGTTCCCTCTTCTATTCTCATAACTATATGAGACGGTGTGCGCAGTCAACGAATCTTCTTCAATGTTGCGTTTTGCAGAACTTTGTCGCGGGCTGCTTGTTGTGTATACGAGCACACAAGCCCGAGAGCTTGCGTGGGGCAGAAAATACCAATTTTCTGCCCCACGAACAAGGAGGAATCACCGTATTGCGCTACAGTAGGTGAGAGATGCATGTTTAAAAGCTCAAGAAAGGTCTCCCTTATAAGCCTCACCCATTTTGGAAAGCAAGCGCCCCACAAGTATCTAAACGTTTACGCACTGCCACGAAAATTTCGTTGTGGGGAAATGAGTAAAACAGGTCTTCGGTATCGACCGAGAATGCTGCGTTGCCTCCAGCCAGTAAATCATTTAAAATTTCAACCACTCTCAGAGAGCTCTCCCTGAAACAGGGTCCACGGGTTCCAGTAGTCCAAGTGAGCATTTCAGGAAGTTCCCTATCAGCTTTTGCCAGCACCCTTCTTCTGTCACAGTTGCCCTAAACGGGCAATCTGGCTTGTGAGTCTTGCCAGCAAAGAACACTTGAAGGACGTTTTTCTGGCTTTTCATGACATCTTTGTCGAGGTTAGAGAGGTTGTGTTTGTTTAAAAGTTCCCGGTCTAGTGCTTTTGCCTTCTGCAATTTTACACTGGCAGGCCTGAAATGCTTACGCATCGCCTCAGATGCTTTTTCAGAAAATGAGGCAGATGGCCGTACGACGAACCCACCTTCGTTGTCGGGTTGTACTAGGCTGGGGCGACGGTCTTAAAAGTGCTTTATCACTCATTCTATCCAGTTTGTGTGAACGCCTTTTGTTCCAAATCCTGCTCAGGCAGCCCACACCTTCTGATACACACGCTGCTTTTTTGTTGGGAGTGTACCTTGTCGGCCAGGCAGTGTACAATCCCCATAAGCTGAGGCTTCTTGGCTTCGGGCTCGATGCTGAAGTTAAGGCCTAGCTTCAATATGCCTTCAATGTCACTCTGACTGTGGTGCTTTCAAGGTATGTTACTGCGGTGCCCGAGGGTTCGTTTCTACGTGTTCGTACTGCCCGGGATCAGGCTTTGGTATCAGGCCGGGATCAGGCCATCGGTGCCATTGCAAAAACTTCCTGCAGGGCTCACACCCTGTCGCACTTCATCAAGGTGGGGTCACCACCGCCGAACGTCGCTGCATTTTTCGGCCCTTTTCTGGCTTCGGATAGACACTGCAAGCGTACGTCCAGGATTTTGAAGCCCGAGGTTCACCGGTAGGTTCGCCATCTACACAACTGGCTTCGCGTCCTGTGCCTTAAAAACCAAGAATGGTAGTACGCCCAGCACACACTCCCTGAACCCCGCCGCCTTGCTGCGCGACTAACGGAAGCGCACTTGAATGAAGTTCATCGAAGACTTCCAAAGAAACTGAAAAGCGAACCCTCGGGCACCGCAGTAACATACCTTGAAGACACCACCGTCCCAAGTGACATTCAAGGCTTATTGAAGGTAGGCCCTAAGTTCAGCATCGAGCCCGAAGCCAGGAAGACTCAGTATCTGAGGGTTGTACACTGCACGGCCGACAAGGTACACTGCCAAGAAAAAGAAGCGTGTGTATCAGAAGGTGTGGACTGCCTGAGCAAGACTTGGAACAAAAGGCGTGTACACAGACTAGATTTAAAAACAAGTGTTAAAGCACTTCTAAGACCGTCGGCTCAGCCTATTACAAGCCCACAAAGAAGGTGGGTTCGTCGTTCTGCCATCTGCCTCATTTTCTGAAAAAGCATCTGAGGCGATGCGTAAGCATTTCAGTCCTGTCAATGTAAAATTGCAGAAGTCAAAAGCACAAGCCCTGGAACTTTTAGACAAACACAACCTATCTAACCTAAAGAAAGAGGTTAGGAAAAGACAAGAAAACGTCCTTCAAGTGTTCTTTGCCGGCAAGACTCACAAACCGGATTGCCCGTTCAGGGCAATTTTGACAGAAGAAGGGTGCTGGCAAAAGCTGATAGGGAACTTCCTGAAACGCTCACTTGGACTACCTGAACCCGTGGACCCTTTTTCAGTGAGCAGCTCTCTGAGTGTGGTTGAAGTTTTAAATGTTGAACTGGGTGGAGGCAACGCAGCATTCTCGATCGATGTCGAATACCTGTTTTAGTCAATTCTCCACAACAAAGTTTTCGTGGCAGTGCGTAAACTTGTAGATACTTGTGGGGCGGTTGCTTTCCCAAATGCGTGCGGCCTATCAAGGGATACCTTTCTTGAGCTTTTAAACATATATCTCTCGTCTACTGTAGTGAAATACGGTTTTTCCTTGTTCGTTCAAAAGAAAGACATCTGTGTAGGTTCCTGCCTTGCTCCGCTTTTATACGATCTCTTTTTAGGCAAGTTTGGCCGCATGCTCCAAGAAGCCCTTGACGATACATGTGTACTTAAATTTTAGATATGTTGCTGATTTCTTGATACTTTTAAAAATGAGTACTAATGACTTGCTTTTTATGTGGCTGATAACATCATGACCGTCTTTAAAAACTTCCCAAGCAACTAAATTTCACGCGAGAGATACCCCCGGACAACACCATTAGATTTCTGGATTGGAGACTAACTTTTTGCAATGACGGACATCTGTGTTGGATGTATTAACCCCGCTCAAAGAAAGGTCTTTAGCTATTTGCCTCCGCTCATTAAAAATTGGTAAAAGTCAGCATTGCTAACATGTGCTTTTCCAACTCGTTGAAAAAGAGCTGTTGTCACACGATGAAACTAAGCCTTCGCCAGCAAGTCGAACGTCTTCTTAGAGCAGGGTTCCGTGAGAAGCTTTTACAAGTGGTGTCCGAAGTTGAAACAGCCCCTGGCAAATCCGGAATCCCCGGAAAATGAACGCTGCAAGGTGCAAGTAATGCCCTATTTCCACGCACTCTCTCACAACGTGGAAAGGGTAGCCCAAAAACATGGTGTAAAATAGTATTTTCTGCCCCGCGCAAGCTCTCGGGCTTGTGTGCTCGTATACACAACAAACAGCCAAAAAAAAAAGTCGTGCGAAACGCACCATTGAACAAGATTCGTTGACTGCGTAGACCATGTCATATATTCGATTACATTGTCCTGCAAAAAATGTACATTGGCTAAACGGGCCGATGTATCAATGAACGAATGCGCGAATACCGCACGTGCCTCAACAATGGTAGGAGCAGCAACTTGGCGGAACATGTGGGCCATTGCCGTTGCAGCCCGGATCTGAAAAGCATGTCCAAAGTGGGGCGTGGTGCGACGAAGCAGGAGCGGGAGGTTATCGAAACATTTTTGATATGTGAACACGGTGAAAAAAATAGGCGCCAATCCACAATGTGAATGCGGTTGGAAAGCAAAGCTGTAAACGTCACCCACAAACATTACTCATGTGACTCACTTAAATTCACTTACGAAAGCTCTACAAATAGTGAAACCAGAGAGAAGTGAACTGCACTTAAGCACACCCTTTATTACTTCAAAGAGATATTCTTGGTAATGTTAAATTAAGGCATGATGCATGAACGGTGCTTGGTTGAATTGTATTGGTGTAGCATATGAGTGAAACTGTTTTCTAAAATTAAAGCTCAAACCTGGTGTTAGACGATCTCAATTCTCTGTCTCTGCTGTGGCGTCGCGTGCGGAGGAGAAGAGATAGGCGGCAGAGACGAAGGAGGAGCAGGAGCAGGAGGAGGAGGAGGAGGAAGAGCAGGAGCAGGAGGAGGAAATACTTCTATTATGATTTCTAAATGGCCCAGAGTAGGGCCAACGGGACTGGTTCCTTCTTCACTGTAGCCCATATTCAGTCCGCGCCGCCTGTGCTCTGTCCACCAGCTGAAGCTGGGTAGGCAGAGAGGGGATGGACAGCAGCCTCTCCAATGGCTCTTGTTCGGTAGGTTACAGAAAGAGAGGAGGGTGCTCAGGGCTACAGTCGCACAGCCGGATTATGTGGCTGAGTGTTCCTACTTTTGAGAAAAATTTACATTCATCGTTGTAGCGATTTGGGTGCATTAAGTGAAGGCACGTAGGGTGTGGGAAGGAGCCGGATTGTATGAGCCGTATGGAAGTTTGTTGTGCTATGCAAAGGTCAGGGTAAGGCAAGGGTGGTGTCTGTCTCAGAAGGCGGTAATGCGGGGTTGCGTCCTTGAACGAGACAAGCGGGTCACTGTCCTCGTGGAGCTCCGTAGCACGGGGGGTAAAAGTGCAGGCTTGGTGGGCGTATTCGTTGCCCTTCATGGAAGCGTGAGCGGGTTTCCAGATGAGCTGAACGGAACCATGTGTGGAATGGTTTTTAAGCACACGCAGTGCAGGTCGCGACACCAATCCCGACTGGTAATTCCGGTAGGCTTGTTGGGAATCGGTTACTACCTTACGTACTCCTGGTTGAGTGAGAGCCAAGGCGATGGCTGCCTCTTCTGCTGCCGTCATGTCCTCGGTATTGAGTGCCGCACAAGCAAGGAGGCTGGTTCTGGAAGGTAGCCGCGATGATGACGTACTCCTGCTGTCGATTTTGGGAGGCGTCTGTATAGAAACCTTCATGATCCCCACCGAGGATGGGGATATTGTTCATATTGTTAAGCAAAGGGACAATCTTTAGTACTTGTTGCCAAGAATCCGGGAGCACATCACGCGGAGTTACATTCTGGTGTGGGCATCAAGGGGTATTTGAATGTGTTCCTCGATGTGTCGTTTGGTGTGAAGGCGGACGACAAGGAGCTGTGATTTTTTACGTGAACGCTGGACGTCACAGGCTTTAGGACGTTGGCGTACTAAAAGTTGGATGCCTTCAGTTGGTGTAAGCATCCTTTAATTTTTGTAATTTCTATCACACCCGCAAGGCACGCGCAGGGCCGCTAGACCTGCCGTGTGTGGAGCTCACATCGGCGCGAGTGGTCACGTGACGCTATCACGTGGCATTCAGCGAGAATGCAGAGGGTAAACCCGTAGATGCGCTCGGTGAGTGCATCACCTGCCTTCCCCGTCCCCGCGTGGGCTCGTAGCTAAATCGGTAAGACAACGGGCTCTCGCTGTGGTACTCTGTTAGTTCCAGGTTCGATTCCTGGCGGCGCCAGTAAATTCTTTTATTTGTTCGCGGGAGTTTTCTGTTTACGCCAATGGTCGCGAAAGAACCCTTGAGGGGTAGAGGTAAAAAGATTTGCTTTAAAATGTGTCAGTGAACCCTCTGCGGTAATCGCCGAAAAAGAAATAGCTTTTCTCAGCGGACTGCAACACGTGTAAGATTGGGTTTTGTGCCTTGCTCGCTTCCTTTTTCCGTAGGTTGTGGCTTTTCTGCTCAGGCGAAAGCGAAGGAAATTTGTATTTAGCCATGGGAGTCGGTTTCCAATAAATCAGTTGTAAGTCCGTTGTCGTCCGTGTCTGTATTCTTCCCTTGTATAGCGTCTTAACACTGGTTCCCACTTCAAGGATATTTTTAGATGCCACGCATCTCATTCACCCGCCTTGTCCCTCCATCCGGCGTCGGCGTCGTTGTTGTCGGTGTCCGCCCCTCCCCCATTCTCCTCACCGCGCCAGCTTCGCTCTCCGCCGCTCACTCCCCTCTCCACCTCCGATAGCGAACTCTCTCCTCGCGAGGGGCAATTGGATTGGATTCGATTGAATTGGCTTGGCTTGGCTTGAATTGGATTGGATTGGATTAAAGTGATTGTGTTGGATGGTGTTGCGTCATAGCCGCGGCAGACCACTGGCGCCGTCGCATCCCCTCACCGTTATGCGCGCTATGAACGCGGTGCCTGCGCCGCTCTGTACATCGTTTCCAGTCTCCGTTCCTCCGCTGTCCAACACTGCAACGTGAACCCCCTATGCGTCGCGTCTACACAGGGGTTCCCGCGAGGGGAGGTGGTAGTTTTTTTTTTTTTGGCATGCGTTTTCCCGAGCGGACGAGCTGCCGTACAACCCTTGAATTCACCAACTTACGCCGGCGTATGGCCAACCAGCCATCGCTCAGATTCACCAGCACATCTCCCTAACCAGCCGAGTTGCCGCCTCCAGAGGGCCCTTGAACTTCAAAGTGTGTTCCGCCGGCCCTGCGTCTCAACAGGCCTGTGAGTGGTAGATTGCAGAACAGCGCTGTTCTCAAGACTGCTACAAGCTAGGATTTTGGACTGTAAACAGGTAGGAACGCTCGAAAAGAAGGCCTTCTTTGCCCGTCGTCGACTTCAACGTCCGTTTCCGGAGGAATTCGCGAATATTCAGCTGCATGCCAGCTTCAAGGCATTACCCACCGTGCCGAACACTGCGAAGAGTCAAGGCTCGAGAGGCTTAACCATGAAAATCTTGGCTAAAGTAGGAACCCGGTTTACAACTACCGTAGACAACTTCTCGTCGTGCGACCTGGATCCCGCTGAACTATCCGTTCTAAGCTCGGGCTGAACTTCAACGCGGCTCCTGCGAAGAACCCAAAACGAATTATTTGTGCCGCGGTCAACGCGGTAAAAAAAGCATTGCCAACAAGGCTCCCCTGCAAGGCTCCTGTCCGGGAGCCAAAACGCCATTTTTTCTTTTTATAAACATTCATGGTCCATGCCAGTTTTTAATTCTTTTCAATGTGAACAACGATGGTATATGCTATCACATTTAGGGGTTTGGAAATGTTTTGCCTACATAAAGTTATGCAAGAGCCAATTGGGCACGTCGGTTACACTAATAATCGTTTACGGCGCAGAACAACAAGGGCGAAAGAAAGAGCGAGCGAACCAACACGAGCGCTGGCTACAAAAAGGCAAAAAAACTGCAAAAACAAAAGCACCCACCCTCAAGACTTCATTTTTAGGCAAAACGTCTAGTTTTTTATCCGATAGGGCCACGGGGGAAGCACTGAAGCATTGTTGTTCTAGCCTGGATACTTCATCAGCTTCGGTAATTTCTAGCACCTTTTTTCTTGTGGCGAATGTAATGAATGCTAAGGTGTCCACTCACCGTTTGGTTCACATTATAGCCACGGTGGCGTAGCCTATCATTCGAGCTCGGCCTGTCGGACCCGCGTACTCTTCACTGCAGTCCAGCGGTATCGAATAAATTACTCCCTGACTACACCCAACAAAGTGGTTCCTGCGCTTTTATGAGTGAGTGTGAGGTTTACTCACGCCTCCGCTGACACGTTTGCACAGTACTTGTAATTTTGTAATTCGCTGGGTGCAGTGTTGTTTCGTTCTTCCTTTCGTACTTCTTGTTCTGAGCAGTAAATGTTTGTAATTAATTTTTTATTTCAGGATTGCCATATCTTTAGCAGAATCTACGGGCGGACGGAGGGACCGCAATTGTCGTGTTGAATTGGCCGTGTTAATGAGCGCCCTACTGGGCACAGGGGTGCCGCGCGGAAGGTTGAGAGTAACCGCAGCGAGTGCGGTGCTGGGCAGCACATCAAACACGCTGCCCGCCTCTCATCTGGCACAGCTGCGCAAAAACCACAATGTCAGGCGCGCCGCAAATGTGTAAGTACCACTCAGCGCGTTCAACTAAACATTAGCTACATTCGCCTTCAAAGCTCACAAGAAGTGCTTAGGTATCCGCGAGGTTTTTTTTGTGTGTGTGTGTGTGTGTGTGCGCTACTGTTTTTGTGCAGGGATTATTTTAACAGTCGTGTACAATAATGGTTGGGCTGGCGAACGTACACACGAAAACCTCCCCAAGCCACGACGTCATACCGCGCGCCGGCACCACTTCACCGTAGCTTTGCCTCGCAGCACCTGCCGGAGGCGCGATGGCGCGATGAAACAGCTCCAAGCTTGTTTGGGGGGGGGGGGGGGGGGGGGGGGCTACTTGGTTCATGATCCTTAAATAGGTTCATCGCAAAAACCAAACAACGGTGCACAAGAAAGGAGACGGGACAAGCGCTAGCTTCCAACTGAACTTTAATCACCACCGGAACCGGTAAATGTAGAAACAATTGCGGCATGCGCAACATGCGTCACAGTAGTGTATCATAAGTTCGTGTATGTGTCCATAACCGAAACGCTCCAAAAACGATTTCTCTGAGTTAAAACGGACCGCCGACGTATCACCGATACAAGCACGGTACAAGCATGGCTTTGGAAACGCTTCACGGGCTGGCTAGCTATATCGCTTGTTGCGACGAGTGACGCTGGTTTTGACGGTGCTAAGTGAGAACACTAATGCCTAAATGAAAGACGCAAAAATAAAAGGCCGGGAAGTCGTAAAGTTAATCAACTTCTCTATCATCGTCCCACAAGCCAGATCACACAAGCCGGATGGTGGCCAACGAACGAGTTTATTCTGCGAATGCCCCCCCGTACTGATCTCGTGAGGCGCTTAATTAAAAAGCGACCGTGGATGTGACGCAGGCGCTGCGAGTGCAAATGCTACCGCGGTAAAAACGACGCGCGGCGCTCGAGGCGGTGGGTGGCAGACGCGCGCTGGGAGCAGCCGGCCGGTCTGCCTACAGGTCCGCCTACAGATTGTGTTCGGCTCAGCACTGCGGCGGATATTCGAGTGCCGCTCTCGTAAGCGGTGCAGATGACAATTTTAATGCAACCCGCCATCGCATCATAATTCCTTTCTCATTTAAGCCACTATGGTCGGGACTTGGGGACAATTTCGTGCAGCGGTAACAAGCTATCACTCGAGCTACCTGCGCCGGCCTGGGCCACTTCGCGGCCGTGGCCGCCGCCTGCACAGCGACCGTGCGGCTAGCTCAGTGGGCTTTTCGTGCCTCCGGCGCGTTTTCGCATCCAATGTAATATACAGTAATAGAAAACAGAGTGCCTGGAATCGCATATTGAGCAAATGCTCGTCCCGCTGCGCTCTCCGCTACTCTTGGAGCTTCACCGCAAAGAGGTGGGCTCGCGAACATAGCATATACTTTAGTGACCGAGTGGGGGGCAAACGACGACTTGAGGAGAAAACTTGAGTGAGTCTCGAAGCATAACCAGGCATAAAACGTGGCCGAGTCCCCAAGCACAACCCCGCATAAACTTTGCCGAACCAAGAATATTCTTGGTTCACAAGAGATCGGAAGGCGCCTCCGGTCGACATCTTCAATTTTGACGAAAATTTCATATATAGCTTCTTCTGCACGGGGGAAAACATGTGAAGTTTTTTTTTTTTTTTTTTTGCGCAAAAAAATTTTCCCTTTCTCAAAAAAGTCCCCAAAGCCGGCTCGGGGTACTGGCGCGTCAAGCAGCTCGCGGAAAATCGGAAACTTTTACCGCTGTAAAACAAAAACTACTGCATCTATCGCCATAGTTCTTTCTATGTAAGGCCTTTGAATACCATCAAATCATTTAACGTATTCGTCTTTGGCTTGCAGTGCGAATCCTTTGTAATAAAACGTTCCAAATTGGGTAAAATTTTGAAATTGCCCAATTGTGCGGCTTCTTTTGTTCGGAATCTAAGGAAGTTAGGTAGTTGAAATTTTGCAGTGTTATTCTTCTACCCTTGTTCAATCTTCGTGCCTATTTTAGTTGATGTGGTTAAGACGCTTCACTAATGAACAAATCATGTACTACAGCAAGGCAACGTATTTTGGCATATTTTGAAAGCCAATTAAAAAATGCCATTTTTGATTTTTTGCAAACTTTCGGAAATTAAAGCCGAGATTGCTCTTATCACCTACATCAAAAACATGTTGAACTATTTTGTTGTTTCGCAGGTGGAAAGTGCCAAATACGGCCTTGTTAGCAGTATTGCGGTGACATACCCAAGGGGTTTGTAAGGAGCGTGTGACCGCTATGAAGGGGGAGAAATGGCCGTTACAAACAGATAATAAATAAATGAACATTGCGGTGAGCATAATTTGCTGAAATTGGGTGCGCATAAAGCACATTGCACCTAAATCCCGTTTTGAAGCTCCGGCTTCGGAGCCCGTGTTTAGTCGTGTGCGTAATTATCGACTGGTGCGGTATCAACCGCGCAACTCGAGCTGGCCTTTAAAGTTCTGAGCTTTAAATAATTGCCTTGACATCTTGGGATGAACAGCAGCGGAGTAATGGAGTGATATAAAAATGTCTGCAGTGAACCAAGGCTGCCAATTACCTTTATGTTCGAACTATACGCATTTCAGTTCTCTGATCTGGTACTCACGCTCTCTTCAAACTTCAGGAATAGCGCCCTGGTGCTGTTCGCGGTAAATGTAAGTACACATGAACTGATTCCCGAGTATCTCTTTACAACTATATGCTACCGTAGAGCACTTAGCACCGACGGGGCCGTACGTCTTTACTGTTGTTCACTTGAGCATGGAGCAGGAGAGCAGTGAGGCTGATCCAAGTTGTCAATAGCGGGTTAGCGGCAGCCAGAGCATTTAGATACTAACAGTCCCAGGGCGGCAGCCGTGTAGCGACCTTCAATACAGGCCAGGATGTACATGCTGGTTAGTCGGCTGAACGGGCTACTTTGTTCCAGTGCCCGGATCTTCTTGAGACCATGTTTTCCTTGTGCCCTCTTACATAAGCACAAAGCACGCGCTCCTCACCACTGTTGGACTGTTGGCCTCCTTAGGCTCGCGGATGTGCGTGAATCGCCGCAGGTGGTGATCAGGCAGAAATTGTTGCTAGCTAGAGTGGTTTTTTCAAGCCGTCTGATCCTGTTATTGCTCACGGTGGCTAAGATCATGGTTAGCTGTTTTGTTTGCCACTTTTAGTTTTGCTGGAAACCATGACATCATATCTTTCTGAAACTAAGCAGACAGTTCAGCCGCCATCCTTCAGTACCTATTTATTTCCGCCGGAACACTTAACCTGAGTTACAAGTTATACTAAGCTCGAGCATAGCCTGTGCTCCGCGGTCGTTCCCGAGTGCATGGTCCGGATCTCATCTTAACCCTGTATACGCGAGTGGGCGTAACACTGAGCAGCGCATGAAGAGATGCATCCAGAACAGCTAGTCCACATGCTTCATAATTGGGGATCTTTTCTACGATTGATTAAAATGCTGGCTATTTATTCACGCTTTAATGAGCAAATCATGCTCAGGGCAATGTTTGTTTAATGCTTTTTTTGGAACGGCCATTTCTTGCCTACACTGCGGTCATAAGCTTCTTATGTCACCACATTACTGCTAACAAGGCCATATTCGGCGATTTGTAGCATCAAAACAACGAAAACAGTGCAACATGTTTTAATGTAGGTGATAGAGAGCAACCGTGGCTTTAGTTTGTGAAAGTTTGAAAAAAATTGCAGATGGCCGTTTTTAATTGGTTTTCAAAATATACCAAAATGCGTTAACTTGCTGCAGTACAGGGTTTTTTTATACTAAAGCATCTTGAGCACATCAACTAAAATTGGCCCGAATATTGAACAAGGATAAAAGAATAACACTGAAAAATTGGCAACTACCTAGTTTGTTTAGATCCCGAGAAAAAAAAATGTGGTTGATCCTTCTGTCATAGGAATGGGTAAAACACGAAAGTGAAATGGGCCTTCACAAGAGCATTTGAATGTTCATTCTGCATCGATATTTATTTATCTAATACCCACAGCGCCAGGGGCATTGCAGTGGGGGGGGGGGGGGGGAGAGAACACAACAAAATAACACAGGGTTGCACAGCGACCTTGCAAATGACCTTGAATCGTTTGACGTCACGGTTCGCTACAGCGACAGGAGCACGATTTGCATGTCGGCAGCATTCTTGTGGGTGTGCTTGGTGAGCGACGTCCTGCTTGCGAGCGACCTCAAGCTGGTGGGTCGCTTCGGAAAAATTGCGACCACATTGGGCCTGCTCCGTGGCGTATCCCGCCAGACGCTTCAACTGCGACGAGCTCAGCTTGTAAAACGCGACGGCGGCGTTCCACAAGCTGACCGGCCTTCCACACAGACGGCGGACTGATAAACAAAGCAGCTCCGCTGCTATACGCTGGCCAATCGAGGCGCCAACTATCGGCACTCATTAGCGTCATGACACACTACTTCGCTTCACCGCCCCCAGACGGCAGCACCATCTGAACGGAGAAGACATAAGGCGTGTTTGTAACGCCATTCTAGCATTTCATGGTTCAGTTTGCAAAGCGTACCCACCTCCCTTTACGGCCAGACTAATTGAGGGCAAACTGATCCCAGCGCCGCCACACCCATTGAACTTTTTCTGGTGATGCCACTTACGTGACGGATATCACGTCGTGGAGGTTTATGTACCCTGGCATAAAACAGTTGCGTGTTAAAACGTGATTGATGCCTCTTTCATAGGTATGGGCAGAGTCCCTTCAATGCTTTACTGTCACGAAACTTCGGCGCTCGTTTCATATATAGGGACCGCGCGCGGCCACTACAGGCGCCACCGCCGCACGAAGGTCATCCAGCCCACCGCTTTCGCGGCGTATTGGCCTGCTCTTGGCGTGTCAAACGCCTCGCTGCTTTTGGTGTCTGCGCGTTGATTAAGTGTGTTTTTTTTTCGTAGTAGTTAGCGATGAATACTCCAGTCATCACCTGCCTTCAATGGGGTTTTATTTTTTCGAAGTAAATTACCCGTAGACTTTCGGCCGCGAACGGCAAACGGCTTCTGCGTGCTCTGGCACAAGCGCTGCGCCGTCGTGTTTTCGGATTTTAAATTTTATTTCTTCTTTTTCTTAAAGCAAAAGTTGTAAATACCACACATACAGTAGCTGCGTAGTCCACGGACTGCTGCGGGCCATCGATAATACAAATAAAAAAAACTGAAAGAAACCAAGTACGCGTCGTTCAGACTACGCTTAATGAATCCGTTGATTGCTCTGGAATGCACAGAACACTAAAAGAGATAGCCCAATAGTATTGTCGTTTCAATGAGTGGGTACATACTTGAGAACATCTAAAAATGCTGCCAGAAAACGCGTAAGATCAAAACACGAAGAGATATATGTTGCACCATGTGTCTTTCCGCTTCCACGCTTTGCAATCCTTGCAAAAACAGGAAGCGAAAAAAGAGCAATAAAACTGATTTTATCACACGCAACAGAAATTTAATGTTACGAGGGAGACAAAAGGGACATGGTCCAGAGTACAAAAATTTATTTTTTCGCGCTGCGATGTGGAGCACACGGAGGAAACAGAATATTGCCACGTAGCCAAGAACGACGCAAAGCTTTTCTGAACGCAGCGAGCTAGCGAGCTCCTGTTTTACAGAAGACTAGAATGAAACACAAACGTCGATGAAGCATTCCGCGGTGTGACGTGCACAGATGAACGTCAATAAAGTGAGTTGTGCGGCGTTTGCTATGCATGCATTACTCTCGGAACGTTATTAATTTCAGATCCATGGAAATGGGATCGAGAACATTGTCGAAAAAACAAAAAATCAAGTTGGCGACAAGGTGGCACCCTTTTCATATCAAACAATATTGCCCGACGGGACGTACGGCAAAAAAGAGCAAACGGGCGCTCCGGTTGAAACGCTAGATAGAAACCGGAATCGGCCACGCGCGGTTACAAAACAAACAAGACGAACCCTAAGGGATAATTCGCGGAAATATGAAAAGTAAAGGCACAAGGACGTCCCAAAGCTTTTTTTATAACGCGAGCCTGAGCGCAAGGTAATACAACTTTGCAAACAGGTAATGAAGCACCACTACAACCTGACTGATATGACAAAAATCCGGCTTTAAGTTAGCCTTGTACATTCTAGATCCACGATGCTCTCCAAAGGGTACATTGCTTTTCCATTCTCACACACAGTAGCATTTCCACGCACTGTCACACACTTATAATCGAAGCTGAAATCTCCCGTTTCTTGCCTTGAATGGCGCGCCTCCATTTTCTCTCGCAGCTCCCCGTCGTTCGGTCAACAGAACAAGGGAACATTTTCTGTGGTATCGTTGTACAAGGAACGACATCCCGGGACGCAACACATGTTAGGCATCGTCGTTGCACTACTCATCACAAGAGCGCGAAATGCACGTTACATTTTTTTTCCCCGCACAAAACAAACACAACTCGCCGCGGCTCCGCCGTTCGAGCCAGCGCAACGCCGCCCGAGGAGTGACCTCAGTGAGAGGGTGCGCCACGGCGCGGCGGCCAAACGCAGCATATGAAGCTCTCCCATTGAGTTACGGAGCAGTTTCGTGACCAGTAAAGCATTGAAGGACTCTGATATGGGTAAAACACGAAAATGAAGTGTGCCTTCCCAGGAGCATATAAGTGTTTAAAACTAGTTTATATGTTTATATAAGTGTATATAACTAGCCGGAACCCTCACGCTTTTAGCATATAAATGTTTATTGCGCATCTATGTGAACTTACACATTGCTGTTTATAGCACGCCGGAATGGCGTCGTTAGACGCATCAATCGGACACTGCATTACACGCGCCGGAACATTGCGCAAATCCGACTGAAAGCACAGCCCCTTGAAATTCATGCGATACCGAAACCGAAACCGAAAGCTGTAGGTGGCGGAGGTTGCCTCAGTACACGCGCGACCCGCGTACACGAAGACGCTTGAAGACGCTGCCTTGGAAGCGCTAACTGTCGGCGCTCCTTATAGCGTCATGATGGACTACTCCGCCTTTTCTAGACGGCAGCACCATCTCAATGAAGAAGGTAGTGGGAAAGGTGTAAGGTGCGTTCGTCGACCTACTTGCTCTTGAATACATAGTGCAGTTGGGGCAGGGCGCTATGTACCTCCCTTTACGGCTCGAATCCCGCAGAGCCGGTTCAATAGAACTTTTTCTGCTGATTTCATTTCCGTGGCGGATATGACACCAGTGAGATGTCGGTGTACCCTGGCATAAAACATTCTCGTGTAAAAAATGGCTCGAATCCACCCTGTGCTTGGAAAGCAAAGCTCTAAATGACACCCACAACAATTGCCTACGCGACATCACTTGAATTCACACACGTGTCTCCACAAAGAGTGAAACAAGTGATTCTGCCAGCCGTTACCTGGATTTCGCGTGAGCGGCGTCCCCAACGCCGCAGTGTCGGGCACGGCCGGGATAGAGTGGCATACGCCACCGCTGTATCCCGGCCGTGAGTCTGGAGAAAGAAAACGGAGAGGAGCGTGTTTCGAAGGGTGAGACAGCGGAACCTAGCCATCCTGATGTGTTAGCTCGGGGCTACACCACCGCGCGACGCAACCGCTTACACCGTAACAATTAGGCATGTGAGCTTAGTGATTCCCATTTATGCCAGTTAAAACTTGTTAGTTCAGTAAGTTCGAGAACTGCTACAAAGCTGAGGGACACTTTTATAATAGCTATTTATCAGAACGATTGTTTCCTTTCACCTTTTCTAATACCTCTTAATGGACAACAGAATTGGTATTCACCAATTGCGAAAAAGGAGTCTTATTTGGGGCAAGCAGTGCGCAAAAGGTAGCGTTTCTCCTACGGCCAGATGTCTGTATGTGGTCCCTACATTTTATTTTTCCGCCCTGAAAACCAATCCCTAACGTATCACTGCGGTAGGACCACTTAATTCCATCGGGTGCGGGTTAACCAGCAGGGTGCTGTCGAACAAGTTAATGAAGCCGTGCAAAGGCAGCGCGGAATGGACGCGAAGCGGCGCCAAAACCGGCCGAAAACAACCGTTCGCAAAGCAGACGACAAAGCCGTACCGTCGACGCGCCCGCCGGCAAGCAGGTACCTGCGCGCGGGGAACGCTGGGTAAATTAACCGCGCCATCTACAGAGTGCTCCCTAAATAAAACCTCCGCCCCCCCTCCCCACCACCGCTTTCGCCGCGTTGGGAGTTTATTGTCCCGCACGCCGCGAAAGAACCGTTGGTTGGTAGAGGAAGAAAGCTTTGCTTTAAAACTGAAAGGGAAGAAGGAGACGCAAATACGGTATAGTAGTAAAGGAGTTGACAACAGTTATATATATATAGAACCGACACCCACCAAATAAGTCGACAAAAACAAAGACGTTTCGCTTCCCGTCTTTGCTGTTATAGACTTTGTTGATCGGTGTCGCTTTTTAATTGTTGTGAATTGCTTTACCGAACAAGACAGGATGAGATCATACTCTTGATTTCAGTAAAGGAGTTGTTATAAGTATTGCCAGGTGTTTGTTTTCAAAGCACGCAACAGAATTAAGTGCCAATAGGAATTTTTGGGCTTCCTTTATTTTTGTTTCATCAATGTGGAGGCGGTTTGTATATTTGACATTCTTTTTTTGTTAGTTCGTTTCTTATGAAGTATAGTTTACCTGCTGCCTTTCCTCAGTGTTTTTTTACGCCTTGTAAGATGAACTTAAAACAAATCGTCCAGCTGTGTGTTTTGATGTAGTTTTATTTGTTGCTGTTTTTCGTTTACCTAGACCGATTATTGTCATTTATGGTTTTACAGCGAGTAAAACCTAAATCTGTCAATTATGAATTTTTCTGCACATGTAGAGTACCCGGAAATAATTTTTGCGCGTTAAAAAGACAGACGCGTGCAGAAGTGCACTCACCCGATAGTGGTCCGGTAGAATGGGTTCGCTGTACGCAGCAGCCACCTCGTGGGTAGCATCCCTAGGAGGCACTTTCGGAGCCCTGGCCCTCGGGGAGGACCGCCCGGAACTGGGAGACCTGCCGTCCGCCGCCAGGGCCAACCGTTGGGAATTGAACTGAAACGCGCACGCGTTCGCACCAAAGTTCTGGGTCAATCTCTCGCCGGATGGAGGTCGTGAAAATTTGGCCTCCTTCGCCATTAAGATGCCAAGACCGAAGAAACAGCGGAGCTGGTGGTCTTTACTACCCTTATCGTGGCGTTCTGTACATCTTGGCATTTGCGTTTTCTATAACTCTAAGTTGGTTTTTCTGCCGATTTATCTTGAAGACCCAGAGTTCTGGCGGCGGCCAGCAGAAACTGCTATCCGCCGCGATGGACATTTCACTCACTGCACATCCCCGGAATCAATTGTGGCCGCAGTCATTTCTTCCACGATATACCCTCACCTTCGCGGTCGCAGCTACGAAGCTTGGTAGCACGCTTTCGTTTTCATCGTGACCTGAACTGGTCGCCCGCCGCAATGAGCGGTTTCCCCCTGTGCACTATTTCACTTGGTGCCCCGAACCATGCCTTCCGTTTCCTTTAGTGTGTTTTGTTACCACCGCCCGGCCACGCCCAGCGATCTTATCTGTATTTGTTTTCTTTTGTACGTGATCTTATACACATGTTTCTGCATACGTGTCGTACTTGTAGTGCTGCATATTTTTGTATATTATACATATTTTGTATGCTTGTAAATGTACGTTTTTTTCTGTTTATTTCCCTGTTTCTTGTTATTTTTTATTTTTTATTTTTGTTGGCACATTTCGCGTGTGAAAATGTTTTTACCCCCTACTGTAATGCCCTCTGGGCGAAATGTAAGTATAAATAAATAAATAAATAAATAATAATTTCAAGCGAAGTGCAGGTTTTTCTCCCTCTTTTTGCAGGGTGTTTCTCGCTCTTTTATGTGCCGCATAGGCAATGTTATCTGATAACGAAATTGGGTTGCTTTGCGGTTAGTTCCTTAGACCGTTCTTAAATGTTGTCGATCTAAATCGGTGTTACCAGATGCCCCATGTAGATTTCAAGCGTGCCGACCAAACGGCGCTGAATTCGATTCGCCTACGTCCCGACTGTGCATGTCCCTTTGTTGACTGCTTCTTCGCCGCTTGCGTACTGTTTAAATATCGTGGATCAGAAGCTCACTTCAATAAACTTCATTTCTTCAAGCATCCTGAGTCGTCCTTGGCTACATGGCAATATTAAGCTTCGCCGTACAACTTCTGAGCTTCTAACGACCTTGCGGAGATGCCGTGCTTGCGAACAGCGTTACGCAACACCGTGGGCTGTGGATCTCATGAGAGCGATGTCGACCTCAAATAGGCCTAACCTCACCGTGTCAAGTGAGGTTCTGGCGAGGTCAAAGGATGTAACCTGAGGGTTGGAAAGCGGTCTAGTCGGTACATGATTTTGTTGAGATAAAAGCGCTGTTTAGGGTTTAAAGGTTCCGACCTGCGGGTGAGTGAGGTCGGGGTTTCCGACTTGAAACTCAGCCGGTGCGTTGGACAGTGAGTGTTATTGGAGATGTATCTGTGGTTGAAGCGAGGTCAAAAATCAATAATGCACCAAGCAAGCTCCAGCAGGAGAGTTGAACCGCGCACAGTGGAAACATTGCGTGCCTGCATACGTGCATGTCACGGCCATCCCATGATCGTGGTCGTCGTCTCCATAATTAAATTGAGGGAACTGAAGACATTCTTCCATAATGTTAGCTTCTCAAAGCCAAGGTTTCCCAGAGCTCTCTGTCGCTCCCCCGGCATTTTACCTCAGTTTTCTGAAGGTATTAGCAGGGGCGCCACTTGGTGAAGCCGGTTGCCCAGTCTGCTCATTACAGTAGGAGATGGAGTGCGGAGTAAGAAAAAGAGGGAGTGTGAAAGAAAAGGGATAACTATCCTTGGCCTACACAGGTCTATGCAGATTGTTTAAATTTTCAATAAGGTTTATGGAGACTCGCTTACAGTGCACGCGCGGTATCAATAAAGCCCTAGCTGGACATCGCTTTCTGTGTTCTTTCCACTTTGATCGAAAGATGAACGAAGTTGTTATTTAACGATAGAGCCATGGTAACCTCATTCGTGACCCTACCTCCCCACACACGAGAACATATCGAACCTTCCTGTGCCTTCCGCTTCAAACTTGTCATCTCAGAAAGCTTCGAATTATGGCAGTTGAGACAATATATTTAATTTACATTAAATCGTAAGTGAATAAATTATTGCCATACTGTGACTGCTGTACTCCTTGCTTTTTCCGCGTTCGTTGCCGATTTCTCTCGGGAACACGCTTTCTCAATGAAAGCGTTTTAAATGCGTTGTTTATTATTGCGTGCGCGTGCGCCTAACCTGTTTTTCCTCGTACGAGATACGGAGGATTAGAAAGTGTCTAGATAATAGTTTCTGCTGAAGCAAATTCAAAAAAGCATCGTAAATGCCCTGACCTCCTGAATTTCAGATATTATGACCCGCCGCGGTGGCTCAGTGGCTATGACGTGCTGCTGCTGAGCCAAAAGACGCCGGTTCGGTTCCAGGCAGCGGCGGTAGTTTTCTGATGGAGACGAAAAGCAAAAACGCCCGCGTGTTCAAGGTTTTGGCACATGTTAACGATCCCCACGTTGTGAAAATTAATCCGGAGCCCTCCACTACGGCTCACCTCAGAGCCTGCATTCCGTCCGCGCATTAAACGTCAAAATCAATCAATCAAGAAATACTGTGCATTAAAATAGTACCCGCAGCACAAAATGCTATTTGTTGTGGCGGCGTTGACCACGTGGACCCCGCTTAGGAAGCAGTCGAGTTCTACGCGAAGTACACGAGTCCATCGATTTCCACATTTGTGCATGAAATGACCGCACTCGTACACACATCCACAGGGACGAAAAAACATTCAAAATAAAGGCCGGCCTGTTGCTGCAGACGTTTGACTAACGCCCACAAAGTTATGTACAGTTAGCGGATGTGCTAAGACCCTGTAATGTGTCAAGTGCCTGCTCAAATCTTCGTATTTTGTTGAACTTCGTTCTACAGGAGTTTTTATTTCGCCGTTCACTCGAGTCATCCGGATAAAAAGGCTTCACTGAGAACGCGGACTTTAGCGCCCTAACAAAGTGCCCAAACAAACCGGTCCGATTTGAAGAATTAGACAAGAGCAAGATGGAGCGAAAACAAAAAAGAGATATAGGAAAATCTGTGGAAAGTCGCCAGTGCCAACGGTGTGATGGCACGTATATAGGCATTCCTTCCATGGGCTCATTTCCACGAGTACATCCTTGCGTATATATGCTTGTCTTGGGGAGACCATATTGTTTCTTATAAACGGCATTATATATCAATTTCCTGTATGGGCGGTTCATGCCCGTACTGCGCGTCCCGTCCCCAATTGCGACTACCGTAATTTCTGGGAAAAGCCGCCAAAGAACGGTCACGCATCAAAACAGCGACAGAGAAAGTACGAAGGAAGAAGAGGAAAGAAAAGGGGAGAGTCACAGAAAGAAGAAACGGGGAAATGTAGAGGAGTAAGATGAAGAAAACAAAGAAAATGAAAAATAAGAGGGAAGGGAAGGCGGTAGAAGGAAAAGCTTCTCAGTGCACGACGGAAAAAGTTTGCGCAAAAGACGAGGACGGAGAGACGAGAGGACAGGACTTCGTCCTCGTCTTTTGCGCAAACGTATTCCTTCGTGCATCATGAACCAACTAGCCAGCAATCAAGTCCCTACTAAATCTCAGTGCACGCAATCAACATCGCAGGAAGAGCTCCTGACCAGCAGCGGTGGGCTCATCCCGGCTGAGCCGAAGGGGCGTGGCGGGAGCCTCGGAGTCATCGGCGTACTCGGATGAGGTGACAGCCGGGTGAGGCTCGTCTGCAGCAGCGGGAAACAGAAATGCAGTCACACAGACACAATGGTGCGGATTTAAAGACTCACGCTGGTATCACTGATCCTTCACGGTGAGCGCAATGGCGTGTATTCCGTTTATTGGGACCCATAACTTGAAAACATTATAATCCATCTCCCAATAGGTCGGGCATACAATATTATTTATTAATGAGAATCTTTATATGGCTAAGCGAAACGAAACGCCTGCGGTCCAGTGTACGCAAAAAACTCGTCTGGCGCACCCCCTGCGCATGCGCCAAAAAAAAGTTGGTGTAGAGGGGAATCTCGCGTCCAACGACACCGGACCGAGGGAACAGCGCATCGGAGGCAGCTAAAGAAGGAAACCCAGTTCCACCCAGTGGAAAATCTACTGTAACGCAGGAGTTGAGGGTTGTCTTCACGAAGATTTAGCTTAGCTTCGGCTTAGAGTTGTCTGTTTGCGGGTTGCTTAGGTAAAACAACACTTACAGCCCTTTCCTGTAACCATACTTCCTCCGTAGGTGGACACTTATTGACAGCAAAACTGTAATTGCGTAAGTTCACTGTGAACTAACTACTTACGAAAATGACACTCGGCATAATGGTAGAGTTGTCTTAGCGGCTAATTGTCACATCGCTTGTGTTACGATAATACCACAATAGCTAGAGCCGTTTTCTGTTGTCATGCTCACTTCGAAAATGGCCCTGCTTCCCTGCGGGATAGGTGATGTTGGGAAGCCATCTAGCAAAGATCAACAAATACATCGCTAGGAAGGTGTTTTTCCAGGGGCAATAAGACACTAGGACCTTTTTTTCTATTATTGCCCCATACTGGTAACCGGTTTTTCATCCGCACGGGGAGGTAGCCCACTTCCGGACATTTTCTGTTCCTGGTTGGGAGCGGTTTCCAGGCATCGCTCGCACGAGATCCGGCCCAGTGGTCCGACCCCACCAGAGACCGAACTTATTCGCCCCGGGATCGAACACAGTCGGCCCCTGGCGGCGGAATGGGGAACCGCTCCTAGTGAGGATTCCAGTTTCATGTCGACCGCTCGTACAGGTTGCGCAGGACGCAAGGAACGCGCTGGCCACGATAAAAGGCGAAATATGGCGGCTTGTTTAGCAGCAAGCAATGACCGTGTTACCTGGATACCTCTATTCGCGGATTTTATTGATACCGGAAATTATCGACGACCGTCGAGGAACAATCCTTTAGTCTCGTGAAAAATTCTAGCCGTAATCACGGCTCTGAAAAACTGTGTCAATACGGGCTTGTTGGTGCATACTTAGTTTGATAACAGCACTAGGATTGGACACAGAGGAGGCGAGACAGCGGCCAGTTTCGTGTCGCCTCCTCTGTGTCTTGTCCTAGCGCTGTTATAAACTAAGTAATCACGGCTCGTCACAGCTGAAACGTGTTAATAAATGTTCCTAACCTGTGTATGCCCTTTCCAGGTTTGTTGCCTATGAGTGCAGTCGCCTGCCCTCTTCAGAATGGTTCACGGTGTTTTTTTTTTTTTTGAAGATGGCGTGGTTTAAGCCAATAGTAACTGCATGAAAACGGTCAAGAGAGACGACGGAACGCGTGCATACACATAGAGGCTGTATGTATTATATCTGTAAAACGTTTTCGTGCGTTTTTTTGCAAATATCATACCAACAAAACCAAACATTGAGCACTGGAGCCGTGCACCACCCACAATTTTAAGGAGGCGTATTACTTTAGACAGCCTGTGTTCAGTGAAGTCTTCATGTCTTTCTTTTTCCAAAAATAAATACTGTTTTGCGCTCTCGTTCATGATACTTTGCGACATTTGTCTGTATGTACGTATATTTTTAGGTACATTTATAGGGGTTGTAGGAAAGTATTTGAGGTAAAGATTTTGCTGAAATTACTAGGTTGTGTGTATGCGCCTGTATTATTGTGGCCGTTTTTAAACCCGGACACGAATCAGCGCGCCCGAGACGCATTTTGCTCCGCATAACCATATGCCTAAAATTAGCCGGGTCTTTAATGAGGATCGGGCAACTCAAGAAGACTTGAGGATTCTGTAACTTAGGTGTAACTTTGCATTATCCGTCCAGCCGGAAAGAACAGGGATATTTTCTGCAACACGCACGTTGCCTCAAGGCTCGCTGACCTTTTTTATATATCTTCATGCCAGCATGCACCAACGTATCGTGGAAAGCACTCGAAGATCGCGCCAGCACTGAGTACCCACAATGACGGGTTTAAATAGTATTTTGAAAAAGGCGAGCCATACTTACTGGGCCGAAAAAACACTGACTAGCTTTCGGATAAGTCATATTTATTATATCTGCCTTACTTTTCGGACCCGCTCTTTCTGACTGCTCACTGCGAAACACGATGTGCTTCCACTTGCAAGCAGTAAAAGTCGCCGTGCACGCTTTACTGTTTGGATTGCATACGCTCTATTAGCGCTGCGGCTTGAATGTCTGATGGGAAGTAAAGAGAAGTGGAGAGGACGTTTATCTGCAGACGTTTCTAGGCAACCTCGAAGATTGAATGTCTATACAAAAAACGAGGTTCAGTCGACAAACTAGCGCAGCAATTCCGAACCCGTTGCGTTTAAAAAAAAAAGGAAACGGGAAGAAACGTTTTATCACACCTGTAGCTGGCAGGTTAATTTTCTAATTTTTAAAATAAATTTTGTTGAGTAGGCTTCGTGAGAACATTTTGTATAATTTTAAACAAATTTTGCTTACGAATTGAGAAACTTTGTTCTGGCTTCCGATTTCAAGAAAGCATTACAAAGTATTTCAATGAATGTAGGAGCAGTGGCGTGCGGTTGACTTCAAGGCATCCCACAAATGCAGTTATGCGTCATATTAACAAAGAAAGCGACTAAACGTGCCTTCTGCTAATGAGTTCCAATCACTAGAACGCTATCTTTTGTACCTTCTTAACAGCTATAAGCACGCTGCAAACTTGGCTTTCCAAGAAGTACAAGAATATTTTGTGACCTGGTAGATAAATTTGTAAATATCTCGAAATCTCTGTACGCGATTTCTTTTTTTTTTCTGCAAGTGTTAGATGTTCGCGCTGCTTATTTGTTATTCATCGTCTGTAATCCTTTCGCGTTTGATATTGATTTTGGATAAGTTACACCACGAAACAAATCATTTCAACATATATGTTGCCTGACATTGTATTAAAAAACTGTTTTATCAGATTTACGTTTTTGTTTGCAGTTTTTGTATGTTGAATGTGTGCATGTTTTGTTCTGTTATGTCACGAGACTACATAACATGGTAACGTTGCCATGAACGGTTTACTGGCCGCACCAAGCTTGTAGTTCAGCTTTTGGCTCAGCAACGCGGCCAGAAACACCTGTGAAATCAAATTGAATTGAGTTGAATTCTATTCAATTCAATTACCTGCGATTTGGGCCTCCTGCTTTGTTCCTATTTCTGTTTTACACCATTTGTTCAAAGCTATGCTCGGGAAAGTGCTTGCAACGAACCCCAGCATACAGCTCCCGTGTCGTTCCCTCGGCCGTCCAGTGATTCCCGGCAAGTCGCTGCTTTTTCGCCTAGAATGCAGGCTTGTTGCCGATTGCATGCAATTCATCGAACGACGAGGAACCAAACCACAGCACACCACCATTTTCCACGCGTTTCACGCGAACACAAGGCGAAAATTAGACGCGACGTCCACCCACACCGTGCATTCGCCCGCTACCTAGCAGCGGAGGATCCAATGCTCTCAGCGCGACGCTGTCGCCACCTATAGGCTGATCTAGGGGCGAATAGCGCTTGAGCGTATATCTTTGTGATAATCCAAGAGAGGAGATGCAGGGGCCGTTGGCGCCTCCGGCATGAATGCGTTAGCGCGAGAGAGCTACACGGCTCGTGTAATTTCTTCGATAGCACTGCGGCTCCTAACCCAAACCCAGCGGTCTCGTACGGTCTGAATCGTGCGGACTCCCGCCCACTCCGATCTCCCGGGCGACGACACAGCCCATGCTGTTGGCCCGCACCCTCACCAACCAGGCTCCAGAATAGATCAGTTCAACGCCGATTGAGACTTACTAGGAAATAACCCAAGACTAGGTAAGAGGACCTATCCCCTCGCCCAACCAAGTTTGTCTAAAATGCAGGGAAACACATTACGACGAAGTCAAACAAAAACGTTCCCAAACCTCGTACGAATAAAACATCTATTCCCTACACTATACTCCCCGGAGTGTGCGTTTTGCGGCAATTTAGTCACACTCTATCACATCGTCTGGCAGTGCGACCGAACCCCGACCTTCCCTCCGTTCCGTACCCTTCCCGTGAACAGTGGCAGAGCATGTTATCCAGCCCTCGCCAAGACGACCAGATCAACTTGGCTGACCGTGCAGCGAGCACCCAGGATTGCTCATGAAGTTCCGGACTAGGAAGCCACCCCAGAATTTGTTTTTGCACAATAGAGTCTTTTTCTTACTCTTCTTGTTCTTCTTCTTGTGGACTCCGAGCAGTACATAGTTATTGAAGCTGCTGTACAACATGCTTAGCCTATTGCGCTTTCTACGTAGGTATCGAAGCATTTGCCGTTTAGAGGTGCAACCGAATTTTGTCTTTGGCTCTTATAGTAAATATAAGTGTACGCCGCAATCGTGGCGCAAGACCAAAAGCACAAAATTTATTTTAAGAGCTGAAAATGGCCTTTGGTAAGTAAAATGTTTAGAACGGAACGACGCCGGCCTCGAGAGTCAAAAGACTCGAGTATGCCCCATCTCATACCCTCGTCGCAAAGTGACGAGTTATGTCTACCTGCCAGTACAGTTCATGATAAGCGCGCGTCTTGTCCAAAGGAGCAAGGCCCTTCGAAGGGGCTGGTGGGACTGGTGTATTAAACACCAGTGGTGACCGGTGGGGCGGGTGGAGAAATGTGCCATCTTGCGGAGGACATCGATATGAAGGCGTACCTGACAAAAAGCGTCGATTCCGCACGACCCTCTATATTTGAAATTATTTCGAGTTATGCTCCCTATTTCTGGGGGTTCTGCATAACTGTAGGTTTTGTCCAATGCATACAGTGACTGTAGGCGGTGCCAAGAAAGCGCAAGAAGGGCGCGAAACAACAACAACAAAAAAAGGGACGGGGGGTCGGCGTCACGGCGGATGCATGGCACGACTGCCGACGGTTCAACTGTAGTGCGCACCGAGGAAGCGTACCTGGATTTGCGCGGAGCCGTAGTTTTCATTTTCTTGATGCGTAAATTGAGGCTCCATGCTCAAGTTGGAAGGGAGGCGAGGAACTTACGATGCCGAGAACATTCCTAGCCAGCACACAGGCCTTGACAGATCATGTCTTCTTTTTCGCCCAGTCTTGCACGCACCCACGAGATTGGCCAAAGTTTTGGCCACCACGCACAATCCTTACAGAGTTACAAGAGAAATGGCGGTGAGAGATTTGTGTCGTAAACTCTATGATGTAAGCTGCACTTCGATAGTGCGCGCATTGCTAGACTGGCGGACACGTTTCACGCCTGTTCTGCTTTCGGCTAATCCTTAGTGCGACGAATGCCCGAGAAACCGTACAAACATTCACCGAAAAGTTTAGATGGCGATTTCTTCGCTTGGCAACAATAAAAACCGCCATGCCCGTGGCCACTGCGCATGCGCTTTGCGCCCGCATCTCGCAGAAAAAGAACACAAGCCTGCATAGCCTGCTGCATTTCAATCCGATTCTCGGTGGTGGCGTCAACAGATATAAATCCTGCTCACATTAGGAGGTGGCCCTCTGCTTGTCCTCCAGCATTTCGCATCCGTCATCTCGGCCGTGGCATCAGCACTTATGAATAATAGCAGCGATATTTTGAGGTGATGCTGGGAGTGAATAGAGAAATGTAAAGATTAAAAAGGCGAGGAAAGAGTAGAGAAGAGTAGTCCCACTGCGGTTGATCCCGTCGCACACAACACGCCTCGAACACTGCCGGCTGGCGTCATGATGCGTCCCAGAGGCGAGAAGCCTTGAAGGGACAGGTGAAGCCTGGAGGCGAGCGAGCTTGCTGTAATGAGGAGCGAAGTCTGTGGTGGTTCCAACCACTTCGGAGTGCGCTGGAATAGAGTGTGGCCGATTGACGGGTACTAGGAAGCGGTAGCCGGCACTCAACGGTCCACACCAGCAGACCGAAAGCCGGGCGTCTTCCAAATCTAGGGCGGCTGCCCGCGTAAACATCGGGCTTCCGGAACTAAGTCCCTCCGAGAGCGCCGGAGGCGAAAACAATGCCACGTGATACACGCTGGCTCCGTAATCAAATACGCGCGGTGGAACCACATGAGAGCTGAGGGCGCATTACGTCGCTTGGAGTGACAGGAATAAACTCATGTTTCTCCACAAGGTAACGCTTTTGATCTCGGTGGCCGCCATGATAGTGGCCGCGTGTCCCCGTTGCTAAGGCTACACACATGGTTACCAGAATGGGAGCCCCGCCAGTGTGTACAGCCTAGGCACCGGTCACTGCATTTAGAGCAACTCGAGGCCAGCGACACCCCGCGCTAGCTTTGGCATATGCACCCAACACTGGGTGGGTCACTAGGCGCCAGCACGTTCGTGACTGGGGCGCCCTCCTTTCTCGCCGCACCGGGTTAATCCTTTTAGTAGCGCCTTTTATGTTGAAAACAAATTGCGCTTTTCTACATTAATTCTGCCACACAGTGCAGGAGAACGAAAATGGATTTTCTGGGTTGAGCTCGCGTATGGGATGCAAGGTTTCATTTGCAGTTTATTGTTTCAGTTGAAATGTTACAGCGCATAAATAACTCTAGGAAGCCCTGTAGTCATAGACTTGTGAGGGACCTCCTACTAACAAGTACAAACTAAAAGTACACCTAATGCGCGTAAAAGCAGTAACAATCCTAAAAAAAACAAAGAAAGGACATGTTTACTCAATCAAGCCAAATATTGTTATTGGCGATCAAAAGTATTACACAAAAAATTACCCCATCTTCCCGAGGGGAACCCTGAGTAGGATGCTGAGCATCAGGAGGGTTCCGTTGCGTTCCGTTGTGTTATTAGTTGGGTTTGGGGGAAATTGTCGAAGTTCCGGTACCGCCGCTCGACGTTCTCGAACCGACGCTGCTTGACGTTGCCGAAGCTCAAGATCCGCTGCTCGACGTTGACGCTTCGAAGCTGCTTCGCGCTGACGAAGTTCAGGGTCCGCCGCTCGCTTGAAGCGTTTGCGTTCAGCGTCGCGTGCCCTTCGCTTCGCAGCTTTGTCTTGAGTGGACGTAACGTTGCCATTAGTGTTTGGGTTGATGCTGACGCTTGCTTGCGTCAGCCCACTCACTGACGGGACTGTTGCTTCCATCACACTTCATCGGAAGCATCAACGGATTCAACCGAAGCAAGCGCTGCACTGAGCGCACGCAGCGCTCTACCCGCTTTATATTCACACTTGAAAGAGAGGAGACTAGAGGAGGAGAGTAGCGCATGCGCCACGAGAGCAGAAGCGATAACGCAGGAGAAGGGCAAGCAGGTGGTAGGAGAGAAGTGGAGAGAGTAACGCGCAGCTGTTGGAGAGCGGGAAGGAGGAGAGTTGCGCATGCGTAGTGTGAGTGCGGACGCCGACGCCGCGGGACATACCCCCGAGCAAGAGACGCTCCGCATCTAAAAAGCCACTCAAAGGAGATATTCATTTACATACCACATATACAAGTATGTAATAACACTCGTTATGCCAAAACGATCCGGCGAAGCTGCCTCAAAAATATGAATTGAAGGAGATGATTTAACGGTTGGGGTTATTGAATTCCAGAATGATGCCGCCAAAAAGATCGCAGTTTGTTTGCCGTAGTTAGTGCGAGATTTTGGTAAAATATAGTTATTGTGGTGTGAGAATCGAGTGGCGCCGAAATACAGGATTTGGTCCTGAGATATTAAAAAAATAGGTAAATTTCCTGGATAGAATTTATAGGTTAGGACACAATTGAGAACACGGCCGCGGCGGCCGCTTTTCTGATGGAGGCGAAAAGCAAAAACGCCCGTGTGTACGAGATTTCGGCGCACGATAAAGATCCCCAGGTGGTCAAAATTATTCCGGAGCACTCCACTACGGCGCGCCTCATCGCCTGCGTTGCGTCGGCGCGTTAAACCCCAGAATCAGTATCACAATTGAGAACATTTATTTAAATGACCAGTCGACAAAATAATAAATCTCCGGAGTAATGTCATCGCATAACATGAAAAATGGCTGTGAGTGATTATTCTTAAAGCTTGATTTTTGGATGGCGTCATGCGTTTTGTGGCTCGTAGTACAAATTCGTGTGACGCCCAGAAGGGAAACGTACGCGAGGGATAGCTGACGTGTCTTCTGACGAGCCCGCACAACTTTTCCATGAATCGCAGGTTTTCGTTCAACAGAAAGAATACTTTACTGCTTTCGAGTCCCCTAAACAGGATGTTTCGTTTGCAAATATGACACTAGTTGCTGCGCGATGTTTTGAATCGTTGGCCAATCCATGTGAGTACACTTCTCGACGTTCACTGTTGTCTGCAGAGCTACGGACTGAGCAACATTGGCGTTACATAGTGGTCTCATTTGAATATAGCACTTGACATATCCAACAGCAAGAAATTCACACTTTTTTGTGCTGATGAGAAGTGGCGATGTTAATGAATGGAGCGCACCATTGAAAACTACGCCTCGAGAGCTGAAAATCCAATGCTGAGTTTGAATTCATGGCTTCCATTACACCAATCAAAATATTACAAGTGAGTGTAGTAGGCGCACCGTGTCATCATCTTTTCATGCCTCTTTAATCGCTTCCACCGGAGCACCACGCTGCCGATGTCACCTTCTCCAGCGTTACGGATGGAAAAAATACATAGCTTTGTTTCTGTGTTGCTCCTCCGCCAATAAAGTTTACGAGTTTATTGGTGCAACCCAGTACGCCAGCTGTAGAAGAAAACACGACGCGAAAAAAAGAAACTCTTCGCGAGAGGTCTGTCAAAGAACTTTCATTGGATGACGAGATCGAAAATGGGGGGAATGGGGGGAGCAGGATACTCAATAAGCATGCTGGAATTATTTTAGAATATTCATATTTGATGATATTTCTCTCTCTACACTAACGGCCCTGGCTTGGGAATTCTATCACAAGGTAATACGTAGAACGCTTTTATTACCTTCAATTTGCCGCAAAAGCTTTAATTTGAACAAAAAAAAGGAGTTGGAACGCGAACATTTGGTCCTGCGTTTGGCATATTTCCAACTTGTAATAACGGCGAGGAGGAGAAATAAACATTTAATTGAGCAGTCAATGTTGTTGGGTTGAGCGCCAGGTGGGGACCTCCTTAGTCCAGGAAGCCCTGGGTCTTGGCTGCCTGTCTCGCCCGGTCCACCAGGTGTGGTTGGTGATCCGGGTTGGAGCTGGTCAACCGACCCTCCCACTGCTCAAATGAGGGATTGGGATTTGGGGCAGGGGATGGTCTGTGGCGGCACTCCCATACCATATGGTAGAGAGTGCATGGCTCTATGTACAATTTACAAGTGTATGTGTACAATGTCGGATGCATTCAGTGTAGTAATGTACCATGTGGAAATGTGTTAGTCTGTAGCTATCTGTAATGACCGTGTCTTCGAGAGACATGTTGAGATGTGGAGGCGGAAAGGTTCTTCGTCCCAAGCGGTAGTGGGCCAGGATGTCACTGTACTTTCTGGGGATTATTTCTCTCGTTGGGCTTATGGAAGGACTGGCTGACATGCCAGAAGGCGAAGCTGTTTTTTTTTTTTCGTGTGCGCAGTCAAAATACCGAGAAAGGGCCGAGGTTTTGCGGCGACTGCTCGGCAGTTAACAAAACCAAGAAAATGCCGAGCGCTCGTGCGTGCGTTCCTCTCGACAACCACCCAGCGTCCCCTGCGCGCGTTTCTCAAGCCAGGCATACCCACTTAGGAAAATTGGCCGATACTGCGGCGACCGCCATGCAGTAAAAAAAAAAACAAGAAAATGCCGAGCGCTCGTGTGTGCGTGCCTCACGGCGACCACCCAGCCGTCCCTGCGCACGATTGTCAAGCCAAGCACACCCACTTAAGAAGATTGCCCAAGATTGGAAAAAAAAAAAAACTGTAATGCCCGCCGTAATCCTGGACACACTTGCTCCGAACTAGAAAGGCTACCCTCCAAGATGATGTGTAGCGCTCATCACTTTACAAAAATTAAAAGCTCGCACTTATAGCAGCAATCACGAAGTAAAGGTCGTCGCGACAGCGAAGAAGAAGTAAATCGGCTGCAATCGTGGACTTAAGCCTTCTTGATGGTCGAGAAGGTTGCGTACAGCTTCGCTACCGTTGAAGACTTACGTGTATGTGAGCTTCCTTCATTTTTTTAAAGTGAACGCTATCTGTATTTTTCTTACCCGTTCAGTGGATTAGACAGAAGTCTTACATTGTTTGGTTTGCAAGAAAAGCCACTGATACATCATGATATTCAATAGCTGAAGAAGCATTTCGGAACATTAACGCTAAATAGTGCAACACATGCGGTTGTCCCTTTTAAATATGGCATCTTTTTTTTTCATCTTTTGATAAAAGAGTGCTGGGACAAGAACAAAAAGCCGCAGTACAGCAGCTTGACGAGGTCCTTGCCCCGTTGTCTTGGCAACGGGTACAGCGTATGAATTCGTCATAGATACAAAAAATACAGTAAAACTACAACAAACGTGTACAGGTACAGCGTATGGACTCTTTCATAGATACAAAAAAAATACAGTAAAACTACAACAAACATGTGACAGATACTACAGATACAGATACGTCATCGATGCTAGGCTTTGCACACTAAGGGCAGAATTGAAAAGCACATACATTATATATAATGTACAGCGATATTTCACGAAATATCAACCAGAGAAAATTGGGTGTTTGAAATTATACAAAGTTACATAGGCCGCAGCCCGAGTCACAGGTATATAGGCTTGAACCGACGAAATACAAGCCAATGACAAACACACAAAAGATAACTTTTGCTAGTTTTAGGCTAGGCCTCCATTTTTAATCATGTGCGATTTCAATCGTTTCCTCGAAATACTACTTAAATCTAGGCCAATTCTGTGTAATTTGTTTAATAAACACGGTACACGATACTGCAATCTTGAAAATCCGTAGTTCGTACGCGAGAAAGGTTGTGACCACACGTTTCTCTCCCTAAAGCTATACGGTACTAGAGTTGGCTTATTTAGGTTACACAGGTCTATAAAGGCTTTGTTGTTATATTGGAAAAATTGTTTGCATTTGAGCATGAGGTTAGTTTCATATAAATGCTGAATCGGTACTACATTAAGGCTGCAAAAAATTTCCTAGGTATGCGCATCATATGGTACGTTAGCTATATTTCGGATTGCTCTTTTCTGCAGTACACCTAGCTTGTTTATGTTGGCTTGTGATGTGGTTCCCCATACAAGAGAACAATAACTTAAGTGAGAGGAAAATAATGCATGATAAATTAAAAGCTTAATCTTGGACGGTAACACCTGTCGTAATTTGCCCAATACACCACACGTCCTGGCCAGAAATCTAGCGGTGCGCTCAATATGGTCATCCCAAGTTAAATGCTTATTAAAAATTACTCCCAAAGTTTTAACTTCTGTCGACAACTGTATGTTCTCAGATCCAAGATGAATTGCAATATCTTGGTTAATACATTTTTGCGGTGGCGTAAATAGAATAGCTTTTGTTTTTACTGCATTTATTTCCAAGGAATTGATTTTACTCCATTTTAATAAGTTACTCAAGGCATCATTTGCTAGATTTTCAAGATAATTAATATCGCTAGACTGTAGAAACATACTTGTATCGTCTGCATAAACTATGAAATGAGCATGCTCAGTAACATTGACAATATCATTTACGTAAATATTAAACAAAATTGGACTAAGAATGCCTCCCTGCGGAACACCTTGCGTTATTCTTTGCATCGTCGATTGTTCAGATTTAATTGAAATGCATTTCTTTCTATGCATTAGATACGAACGTATCTAATGCATGGAAAGAGCCACGTGAAATAATACATGTACCATATATGAAACCACCGCGCGCTAAACTACCCAGTGATAACGGCGTTTGAGCATCCTCGTTGTAACAAATACACTGCCCTATAATGCGTATTTACAGCCTGCTAACCAACATAATAACCACCTGCTCGTATTTCACCGCAGCACGCAATCCACTCACTTACACTGTTTTTAACATGCAGTGAACAATGCAGTAACTATGTCTTCATACCCGCAAAAAAGAGAAGAATCGGCGAGGAAATGCAAAGCCTTCGAAGCAACCTTCACAGTGTGCCGGCCTACGGCTCTGCAGGGAGGCGATATTATTCAATCAGCGCCGTCTTATTTTGGAGGCTTCTACCGTCGTAAATATTCCTTCTGCCATCTTTGTAGTATAAACACGAAAGTGTTTTATACCCGGGTACACCAAGATATCACCGGCGTCATATTCGTCACGGAAATGACCTCACCAGAAAAAATTACGCCCACCTCCCCTCGCGGGAACCCTGGTATGATGCAACGCATCTCATGGGGGGTTCCATTGGCGTTTTCCGTCGTATTGATTACGCTTATAGCAGGGATTCTCACGCGAAGGGGAGATGGGCGGACGACCGTCGACTGAGACCGCCGGAGCGCGGCATGCCGCTTTATATCCACAGCGCCCGAAGGAGAGTAGAGCGCGGAGAGAGAGAGAGTACTGCACATGCGCAGCGCGCGCACCACCGAGCGCAGCGCCGCCCACCGGCGCCTAGCAACGGAGTGAGAGCGCGCTGCGCCAACCCGCAGCGTTTGGGAGAGAGTGTTCGCTATCGGAGAGAGGAGAGGAGGAGAGGCGCAGCTGTGCGGACAACGCCGGACAGACGCAGGAACGACAGAGGGGCGAGCATGAGATGCGTTGCATCTAAAAGTTCACTGACGCGGCTGCGCCGGGATTCGAGCCACGAGCTCTCTCGCCGCAACAGGAGGTACACAGCACTCTGTCAACTGCGCTATGAATTCCAGTGCCAGTTGGTGTACGGACGCGCCTTATATCTTTCCCACTACCTTCTTCATTCAGATGGTGCTGCTGTCTGGGAGAGGAGAGGCGAAGTAGTTCATCATGACGCTAATGAGCGCTGACAGTTGGCCCGTCGATGCAACTGTCTTCGCGTACGCGGGACGTGCGTGAATTGAGGCACCCTCCGCCACCTACTGCTTTCGTTTTCGATTTTGGTTCGGTTTCGTTCGCACCGTTTGGGAGCGCCTGGGTTTCAATCGGACTAACGCAATGCTCCGGCGCTTGTAATCGAGTGTCTAATGTTGATGCGTCTAACAGTGCCATACCGATGAAATAAAAATAGCGATATTCAAGTTCATATCGGTGCTAAATAAAAATTGAAATGCTCCTTTGAACGAACATTTCACTTTCGTGCTTTAGCGATTCGTATGAAAGAAATATCAACAACATTTTTTGTTAGTATGCGCGCTAGTAAAGTTATGCTCGACGATCTGTGCAAAGGCGCGTTCTGAGGCCGATGAAGGCGACGGGCGCGGCCCGACAGACCCAGAGTTGTGCGCGTCTGCAGCGGCTGGTTCGGTGTTCGCCCGGCAAACTCAAGTGTGCGGCGCCCTAACGATATGTCAGTGGTTCATGTACATGACGGCGTCGTGGTAATGTCGCACGGCCTCTTCTTCTCCGCTTCGCGCGGCAATCTCTCACTGCGCTTCACCCAGTTAACGTTAGATTTTCTAGTCTCCCATCTAACAGATGACATTAATCCATATTTGGTTTTCACCTATAGTAAGTAACTTCGCAGCCGTTTCTTCAGTTCAATTCTACAGATTCGTTTTATACTGCTATGAAGTGCGCGCATCAGCCCTAAAAAACCACCACATTTCGGGACCAATCTCCGACCTGGGTATGGGCCATCACTGAGAAACAACAACCACATCGGCTATCCGAGCCACTACTCATACGCGTACGAATTTGCTTTCAAAGGAAAACATCTCTTCAATACCATGGAAGCAATTTACCCACGCAGAAAAATCATGCATCCTAACTGACTAGGACGGGCAATAGTCGCCGTGGAGATACGTTTCCCTAACTAACAATAGTTCCTACAATAGATGGCCTAACCACATTTTTTGTGTTATTTATTTATTCACATACTTACATTTCGCCCAGAGGGCATTACAGTAGGGGGGTAAGAACGCATTTTTTTTTTCAAGTTTCAAGTTTCAAGTTTATTCACTTTCAAATTCTGGAAAGTGAAGCAAGAGCTAAAGGCTACAGCCTGACAGAGGCTCTTACTTCACGGGGCAATCCAGCAGTACTAGCAATCAACACAATAACATTCAATTTTATGCACACAAATATATACTCGAAACGTGAGTAGGGTGAGGAGAGTGGGGATCAATACATATATTCACAGGCTCTCTCGTAATGCTGCACAATCCTTAAATACAAAAAAATTGTTTGTAGCTAGCAAACACACAAATTATTGTTGAAGGTACATCTTGTATACATACAGTAAACATATATTAAATGGAATAATACATTTACAGACATAAAAAAGCAATAACACTAACAGGCAGGTTATGAGTATTCAATACAAAGTTCTAGAAGCATTTTTTTAATGAAATTGTTAGACAACTGTCTGCTACAATCATAGTTTTCCTCAATTTTATTTAAGAGCCATGGTATCTGGAAACCAGTATGTTGTTTGCCATAATTAGTACGGATCTGTGGTGTTTTTCTAAGTCTACCACGTAGGCAGTACAGACTCGCTAGCTGAGGTGTATAGGTGTTATAAAGGTTATTATTTCACATTATTATTATTTTCACACACGAAATGCTCCAACAAAGTGAAAGGTGTATTACTAAAGAAAATCTCGGGAGCGATCATGACATCGTCGAAGTGCAGACCTTGTCAGACAACTAGAGAAGTCTCAGAAACAATATATGACCGATTGGGACGCTTTTCACAAAAAGCTAGGAGCCCCCCGTAGCACAGCAGAAATACACGACTGGTGCTACGACATCAAGGAAGCCTTTAACAAAGAGTACGGACAGGAGAGGGAATACCAGTGTGCGTTTACAGCTACCTTATCAGTATGTACGACAAGAAACAGATCATCAAAACATGGAAAGAAAAAAAGACACAACAAGAAGCTAAAGCTTCGCATCAGGAACTTAGAAAAACGAGCGAGAGATTGTGCCACCAGCCTCGCAAATCGAAATTGGAACGCTGTTTAAGAATCACTTAAAGGCACCCAGAACTTCTAAAAAACATGTGCTATTATCAAGGGCCTGTACCCCCGAACAAATACACACACGAGTGCATGCGCACAGGCCCACACGCCCACATGCGCGCACACACACGCACGCACACGCACGCACGCACCTACACGCGCGCACACACACAGGCACATGGACGCACACAACAGCAACCACGCACACACGCACGCACACGACACACACGCACACGCACACACACACACGCACACCCTCACGCTCACACACGCACACGCATGCAAACACACACGCGCGCACGCACGCACGCAACTACGCGCAGGCACGCACACAAGCACGCGCGTACACGCACACACAAACACACACACATGTACGCACGCACACGCGCACACCGCACACACACACACACACGCACGCACAGGCACACAACACACACACACGCGCGCGCGCGCACGCACACACCCCCCCCCCCCCACACACACAAAGAACTAGGAGAGAATAACCGATTTATGGATCGATGATCGACTGTCCCTTTATTGGCAACATTTCACGATAACAACTATACCCAAACACCTTGAAATAAAAAAATGTAAGACCCATCTCTCTTGGGTCGTATGTTGGTAAAATCTACGAAAGTTAAATAGAACAACAACAACATTTACCGAACTGCATGACCGGTTTCAGGCAATGTCTGCCAGGACGCCTTTATGCAGTTAAAACATGACATAAAAGATGTAGACATAGATCCAAGTATCATCGCACTGGACCTCAAAGGCACTTTCGACATGTATCGTATTGAAATTTATTGAAATGAAGATAGAGTAAAGGGGGAAGGGGAGAAAATGATGGGAGAATCTTAGGTGGAACCACGGAGGGTGGAACCCTTTGTCCAGGGCTCCAGCGGCTTCTGTTCCCGTCTTCGCCCTGCTGATTAGGTCCCTTTGGATCTGTAAGTCGGGGCTGACGAGGGCGCCCTCGCATGATTCACGGGAAGTCAGTGGCGGGTTCTTTTGAGGTCCAGCCCCTGCCCAGAGGTGTGGGCAGGCCCATGTGGTATGGAAGAGGGTAGCAGTTTCTTCGCATAGCCTGCAGTCTTCTGTATAGTCGTGGTGCCTTTGATGAAAAATCTTCGCCCAGCGATATTTATGTATGAAGGTATTCGTTGGAATCTTGCGTAGCATCTGGGTTGTGCGATGCGGGATTGAATATGTAGCCCGCTCTTTTCTCGTATTCCCCGTACGTAGTGGTGCTAGGGTATCGTAAGGCGTCAGTAAAGTGCTCACCCAGCACCGTCTACGGCTTCGTTTGGAACACTACTTCTATTGTTTTATACAACTGGTGTTCTGTTTTGCCTCAGTAGCCTAGGGGTCGAGTCGTTCGTTTTGGAACCAACGAAGGTGACCAATGAAGGATAAAAGGCGGCATGAGATCACACAAGGCGTCCCTCAAGGCGGTGTCCTAGTTCTGTCCTGTTTGGCATCTGCCTCATCCGCATCAGAAAAGTATTACCCCAGGGTGCCAACATATCTCTTAATGCTGATGGCGTTTGTGTCCGGCTTCTGAGAAAACCGCGGAAGTAAGCGATCCAAACTTCAGAAAGCTCTTCTTGCAATTCATAAGTACCTTAGTACCAGCGGGTTACTAATTTCACCCAAAAAGTGTGCCGCAGAAGAGGCGTGATATATCCCGCTATCCCCTGGTCATAAATGATACAAAAAAAATGTGGTTGATCCTTCTTTGATACGAATCGGTAAAACATGAAAGTGGAATGCGCCTTCCCGTGAGCATTTGACTGTTTATTGTGCATCGATATGAACTTGCGCATGGTGATCTATATTTCATCGGTATGGCACCGTTAGACGCATCAACATTATTCACTGGATTACACGCGCCGGAGCAATGCGTAAATTCGATTGAAACCCCAGGCGCTCGCAAACCATGCAAACGATGCAAACGATACGGAACAAGTTGTCAGTGAATCGTTTGGTGAGGTCACGGTCCGCTACAGCGAAAGGAGCATGATTTGCGGGTCGGCCGCAGTCTTATGGGTGGGCTTGGCGAGCGACGTCCTGTTGACGAGCAACGTCCTGCTGGCGGGTCGCTTCGGAAAAGGAGCAAAAACATCGGTGTTGCTCCGTGGCGTGTACGCCAGACGCCAGACGCTTGCGTTGCGGCGTCCTAACCTTGTGGAACGCGATGGCGGCGTTCCACAAGCTGCGCGGCGTTCCACATAGGCGGCGGACGGATAAACACAGCAGCTTCCGCTGCTATACGCTGGCCTATCGAGGCGTAAACTATCTGGTGTGGTGTCCCTTGAGGTGCTTGCGATGTTAAGGGTAGGAGTGCATGGTTCGTTGAGGAGGGCGAGGTCGAATTGTTCAATCAGGTTAGTCAATGTTTTTCCCCTCTTGGAGCAAAACTTGGTTTTACACGTCGTGTGAAGAGTGTGAAAGTTTCCCAAGATAAGCAATGGTCGAGAGCCTGCCTTCGTCCCGGCGTCTACAATTGTACTGGCGATATCTAGACCCTTCTTGATTGGTCAGCAATACGCGTTGAGCACAAACACGTTCTCTTCGCTTCCAATATTTCTGCTATGTATCTCAATAAGGGGTGTGCTCACAGCCCTTCTTCTCTTCTGGGAAGTCGATTGTTGAGTAGCTGCGATGCTGTTACACACTAAGGCGGCCGTGCCTTCTCTCCATAGGATCCTTGTACGTTACAAATCCGGGGAGTCTCGGTCTTTTTGCGTCTTTGCAGAGCTATTACATCTGACTTGTACTCGAGAGAGTAAACGTACTGCTTTAACTCCCCCAAGTTTTCTCTGGCGCTACGGCAGGTTCACTGAAGAACTACCGTGACGTCCACTTTTTTCTAGTTCGACGCTCCATCTCAGTGGAGAGAGACCGTGATTTACTGTTCCCTTCCGCAGTTGTCTTTCACGTAAGGTACCCCTTTCTTTGTTTTGTGAGCAAGTAAGAGTTCACTCACGTTCGCCTCCGTGTCTATGTTGGCTATCCTCGAGCTCAATCGCGTCATTTGCGCCTTCAGCAACGCTACCTGGCTTGTGAGCTGCGATACTATACCTTTGATTTCCTGCATAGGCTTGGCCGACGTTAGTTCTTCCTCTGTAGGCGCAGTTGTAGTCTGATCGTCTTGCTTTGGCGATACGGGCTGGGTGTTCAATTTTCCACACCTTGCGCCACATGATGTTTTCACCTTGGCGTCTGTGCTCTACAGACGCCAAGGTGTTACCTTGGCTAGCAGAGAACTGATCAACTGGTGTTGTTAATCTATTTGCTCCGTCTGTTTCGCAATCAGTGACTTAAGTTGCATGCATTCTTGACAGCGTTCTTTACTTTCCTGCCCTAACGAGGGAAACTCGCTCTGGTATGTGATGGAAGATTAATCTGCCCAGCTCACCTGTTTCGGGTCGCTCCTCACTCGTGTGGGGTTCCGGTATTTCGATCTCAACCTCGATACGCACCAGCTGTTGCTGCTGCTGCCCGAAGCTGTGGATTCTCTGCCCGCCGGTGACCGGTCCTGGGACTGCCTTCACTAAGGAGTTGCAGACCTGTTGCGGCCCCGTGCATGTTGGAAAGTTTGTCTATCGCATGTGCCTGGCATGGATGTCCTGTTCATGGAATTGGACCTGGAAGCGAACGGCTTTCCCTTCTCTGGAAGTGGGTACTGGAGCGGTTTCATCCTCCGAGCTGTGGATCTATGTCGGCCGTCGACGCCCGCTCTTCCAATCGGTGCTCCGCGTACTCTAGTCGCTTCAGCACGAACGGCATTCTGAAGCGTTTGGGGCAGTTCTTGGGAGCTGTCTCGTGGGAGCCTCCACAGAGGATACACTAAGGCCGACAGGTAGGTCCAGCCTGGGGATCCCGTACGCCGCACTGGTGGAATGCACTGGTGGAACGCTAGGGACATGCCGTCGCCCTGGGTCCGACTTCATGGCAGACGTCACAGACTGAAACCGTCTTTTTGTACAGCGAGCACGGGCATTCGCCTCCGAAAAGGGTTACGTAATATGGGACTTTGCCGCGAGCAAATGTGATGACGACTGGGTTAGATTGACCCAATCTTCTGCATGAGTAGGTTTCATGCTTGAGTTGATCTATATTTTGCAAGATCATTGGTTCGACTGTGCTGGTTAAAACACAAGATGGACAAGAAAGGGCAGATACAGTTGATGTAGAGACGTATAGACTAGTCCGTCTTGTGTTTTAACCAGCGCAGTCGAAACAACGATGTATAACCAACTAGCCCGCCACTAAGCGCTACTCCAGGAATTGCAAGCGTTCTGCCTCGGAGGAACGTAACGGATCTCCTCAGATGATCCATTTGACTGAGTGACCAGGAGCGAAGCCATAGACTTGTACAGGATGGCTTACGTTGCCAATTAATTTCTTTCACTTGACCAAGAGCCTTCGCTGCGTTCTCGAACGGAATGCTAAATGTTGGAGCGTTCTGTGTGGCGTCAAAGCGCACTTTTAGGTTGGCCTGCCGCCAAATGAAATTGTTGGGGTTGAACGAGGCGAGAGCAATTTCCGCTCAGTCTACAGTTACAATTCTCAAGCCACTCTCGGGGCGCAAAAGTAGCTCATAATCGTCCCTGGTAGGCGGCATTCGCTTGGGTGCGTATCTGCGTAGAGGCTGGTGCGATGGCGCTGCAGTGGAGGTCGCTACGGCTACCTTGTTCGCTGTTTTCTGCTGGAGTCCTCGCTGGGCCCTGTTGACGACGTCGATCCATGTTGAATCCGTGTGGGAGGCCGATGTAAGCTCCCCATGATCTCCCTTACTTGAGTCGTCGGCCATAATATCATCTTCAGGTTCACTTGCGTTCAGGCTCGCTGAGTCCGCACTGCGGTCCCCAGCGGCCACGGTCGAGTCTGACATTGGGCGCGCTCCAGCTGCTCATAGTGCTTGAAGTAGGCTTAGCACACCCGGTAGAGGAAAGTATCCGATTTTCGGCGAAACAAGCACTCACACAGGCCAAACTGGTGTCATCTGGTGCTCATGATGAGTTTCAACAGGCCCTAGTATTAAAATCACTCCCTGAGTCGAAGTTCAGTAGAGGTAGGTGAAAATCTGCAGAACCCATGCAAAGTGTGTTCGCTGGCTCCGTCTTCTTCTTCTGGTCTTCTGCGGTACAGCCTCCCAGCCATGATTGGTTTGCTTAAGACAAACTTTAGAGTACTAGAGCGTGCACCTTCTCGAGTTCTACGCATCTGCCTAGGCCTTCCAAGGTGCACTCTAGGAATGGAAGTCTCTGCAAAGGAAGGTACATGACAGCTCAGACACTCCAAGCTCAAGAATGCCTTCGCTCCAGCCTCCGCCACGTAACCCGGCATGCTGACCATCCTCTAGCACAGGTGTCTTCCTTTCATGTGAGGAGCCTGTACCGGTCAACTTTGAATGACCAAGCAAGCCTGCCTTCCCGCCATTGAATTTTGCCCCGTGGGATATATTCGTCACCATACCAGGGCCCGCTTGCAAGAACAAACGTGCTTATTGGCAGTCTTATTCGCAGTGCCGTCTATTTCACGGACTTCAGTAGGTCCGCGAATAAGATTCGGACTAGTGCGCTTGCTGGGAAACACTCAGGTCAGGCTACAGAGTGGTCTTATTGAAGACTATAAGGAGAGCCGGTACCTAGACGAGCACGAGAGAGGCCCCATGGGAAAGCGGGGAATACATCTCAAAGCAGCTTGTTGCCTGCGCCCAGTGTTGTACGGAACGGCGTTACAAGGAACGGCGTTCCTGGAACTAGTTCCTTTTTGGAGGAACGGAGGAACGCCACCGTTCCATTAAGGGCCGGTGGAACTGTAACGGTAACTCGTTACGTTTTTGAAGGAACGGCAGGAACGGCGTTCCTGCCGTTACATCACTAGGATTTGGCTGTTTTTGATGCCAAGGCTCGAGTACAAAAATCCACAAAGCGCTACTGCGTTTCTCTTCCTATAAGATGGTCAGTTTGCCCGCCCTTCAGCCGTACGTGCTTCCTCGAAGGTCAAAGGCAGAAGAATAACCACGCAGCAGGACGCAGCTTGTGCTTGCTTTCATGCTGGTTGCTTACGCGGCGTTCGACGGGTGAATAGCGTAGCCGCGAGAATGCTTTTTCACCCTTCATGGTTTGTCTGGGGAGGCCAGAATGGGCGTCTGGCCGATAGAATTGTTCCCTGGCGGGGAAAGAATGGAGAGTTTTAGCAGTCCATCTGTTCTGTCGTATGCGTTGTTACTGGGTTGACCGGGACCCGGCTGGGCACTTGGGAATTCATCGCGGTAGGGGGATCAGTTCCGCGGGCCTGCCTTCGCCATGTCCGTGCCTCCACACCTTCCTACTCGCCGTTCCGCGCGCTCAGGAGCAGACCGGTCCCGGTCAACCCAGTAACAACGTAGCCAACGAAACGGACGGACTGCTAAACGGGATCCCGACATTTGGGTATCGGACATTTCGTTCCAAGACGTTTTGGTGTGGACATTTCCGTGCACGGACATTTTGGTGCACGACGTCTTGGCCCAGACGTTTTGAGTGAGGGGATGTCCCAGGCATTCTTTGAACATTTTAGCTTTAATATTGTAATTTCGTGACTTGATATGATTTTACGTTCGAGACTTGTGCTTGCGCCGCCATTCGTGGAAACGAACGCTAAACCCTGGCGGAGCATTGCCACGTGAAACCCAATTTCTGTAGCAGATGGTGAAGATTAACGTTGTTAATTTGGATCCGTTCAACCATTTTTTGTTATTTTAACATTCATGTGAACAACCCTAATACCAGAGTACGGACTCTGCTAATACTTTAGGTGTTACCAAAGCGCTTTCCTTTCACTTCACCCAACGGTGCAAGACGCTGCTGTTTTAGTCTATTCCCCCCCCCTCCCCACCAGCAAAACTTCCGCGAAAAAATAACAACAGAAAAACGAGGTCGATTAGGCGCGTGTGCATTTAGTTTTAATTATTCTCTCAATCAATCTCGCCTTCGTTGTATTCGGTGTCAGTTCTACTTAAAACTAACAAACCAACGATCTCACTTACGGTGGCGTTACTTAGGGGAGGGGAAAGCTGAGCCCCGCCGGCAATCATCCCCCTAAGTAGAGAGAGAGGGGTGTCAATTGTGCTTCACCATTGCGTCGACTGGACTTCGAAAACTTGAAGACGACTGTTGCCGCTCTCGTCACACTAGCCTATTCATTTTTTTTTGCTCCTTATAACGGGAGGAAGCGATGTACACCTGGTGCGTCCATGATATGCACATCTTGATTAGTTAATTCCCAAGGGGGCGACTGAAGGCACAGAAAGAGCGATTCCTGGAGTAGGGGCGCCGTTGATATGAACGCGACGCGCGGAAGGGCATAGCCAGCAAACGATAGTGGCCATTGTGTTCTCAGCGGCTTTTTGGGTGGCTTTTTGTGTCACATTATAGAGGTTTCGTGCGCCCATGGTGAATGTAAAGCTTTTTCTCTCTTTTAAACGCGAAGTGTGCAATGTCATTGTTCTGAATGTATCACCCAATTCCTGCGAAAGCCTCCACTAAGAGGCTAGCAGTATGTTCTAAATAAAAAAATAAAAAAAGTCACTGGGGTGACGCTTCGGAGACCGTGAACTCTACCACGCCAGTAGGATTTTCAGGGGAAACCGAAAATAATATGGCTGAAAAAGAAATCTGGTCGAGATTTGAGCGTACAGGCGGGAGGTGGGAGGGGGGGGGGGCGCTAGAACAAAGAAATAAAATGTGGTAAATGTAGGCTTGAAAACATTAAACGAAGGTTGGTTGTCCTGAACACAATAGGTGGAATTTGTATGCACAACCGGTACGCGCTTAATCAGCATTTAGGACATTAGAACCTGCGGCTGTTTTCCAAAAGGCCCGTTTTTCCTCCCCGACAATATCCTTGACCAGTGTTCGCGAATTCATTTTAGCAAGGCAGCCCAGCCTACGTAATACTCGTCATAAGGTTTTCTTCATTCTGGGGGGCTAGCTAATGTTTGTTACTTTTTGGATATTAAGAGTGTACATGTAATTTATGTAATTTGAGGGTGTGTAATTAAGAAAAATACAAAAGAGGCGGTAGACCATCGTAAACACGGGTAATTGTCCTAGCTAAAAAAGAGTGAATATAAATTAACAACCTGTCATAAATGAAAAAAAAAACGTGTGCTAAAGAATTCAATCGGCTGCATAACAGGTGTCCCCAGGAAGAGGTATTAAACAAAAATATATAAATGTAGAATTTCTAAAAATACCTGGCAAAGATCGAACATGGCATCAATCAAAAAAATAAATTCACTGCTCCAGATTGTTGTCCATAACCCACGTTAAGCGGAAATAAATATATAATGGCTGTCGCAAACAGGCAAGCACCGGATAATTTGGTCGCCGAAATGTCCGTACACCGAAATGTCCTTACACGGAAATTTCCTCACCGAAATATCCTGCACCGAAATGTCCTTGAGCCGTCTGGAGTTTGTCCGGTGCTCCCTGAAAAAATTCGCCTAGGAGCGTTTCTTTTGATTATCTTTATATCCAGATAATCTCCTGCCGGTGGTGTTAATATTCGTATATTATACGTTGTTCGATGTGAGTTTTAAATGTCTCACCTAATTCCGACCCAGGATTATCCGACACTATATTTTAATTTAAAAACCTAATTGTAACGTTAATGTAGTTCCAATTTTCGAAGTGGAACTGGAACGCGTTCCTTTCGCAATAAAGGAACTTGTAACGGGAACTCGTTTCAAAATTGGCAAGGAACGAGGAACGAGCTTTCGCTCCTATTTTGGAGGAACGTGTACAACACTGCCTGCGCCGGCGTTGGCCAAGTGTTTATTTCGAACCATAATTGGGCAAATTTAAAACGTGCTGACCATCAGGCCTTGTCACAGATACGTTACAATGATCCGCCATCGTTTGCAGGCCAACTCATGCGGCTGGGCCTCGGTCCTCCGGCCGGGTAAACGAAGTCGTAAACAAAGATCGTCTGCTACGAAGCGCGGGCCCGAGAAACCCACTGGGCTTACGCGAAAAGCATCCAAGTTGTCTCAAGTTGTCGCAACACGACTCATACTTTTCATCTCACTCTGGATTAGACAGTTGCGAATTGGCTGCCGGTTCATCGCCATAGACTCGGATGCAACGAGCACTCCAGTGGCTCACGGCGCCGGAAATGGCGACACGATCGCAATAGCCCACTTCTAGCCGGCAGCTCGCTTACCGAGGGCTGCAGCTGTAAACAATCGCGCGGTACAATATAGCCGCTTGCTGATATCATGCATGCTTTTACGCGCAAAAGATCCCAATTACCCAAGCAGAATGCGCGATCAGAGTACAAACCCAAATAATGGAGCTTCCTGACCTCCACTTTCGAAGGGACTGGTAGGAAAGACGCGATGTCTGCGCAGGCTTTTTCGAAAACGGGATTTTATTTAACGCTCACGGGCAGAGGGATTACAGGCTGTTAACATTTTGCTGTTGTGGATAGTTTAGTTGTCACATTGCAGTTTTATTGGATGGCTATTTGTTGTTTCTGAGTTAATGGGCATGATTTTATAAAAAATACATTTGTTCGGCCATTTCCATGACACCTTATCGTAGCCACTGCGGAGGAAGCCAACATAGCAGATCACACATTCACACCGCGCGTTCGGCCGCCGATGTCTGCAGAGTAACTTGATATAGCTTACATCGAAGGGCTGTGGATGTCTTTTCGGGACACATATCGGGCCGCTGACGATTATTCCTGTCCATCTTTGAAGTGAGGGTGAAAAAAAGCCGCCCAACCCGGGGTAAACAAGTACAAGCCCATAGCGCACAGCGAAAGTGGAGAACGGTGGTTGACTGCAGCCGTCGCGCCACATCAAAGTAAGTAGACCTTGCGGCTTCCAGCACCGGTGTTGTCTGGCCCTTTCCACCCTGTCTCCCGATGGCATTTCCGACGGTGTCGATCTCGGTAGAACAGGCATTTATTTGTTCGAAGCATATGGTCAAGCGGCCGCCGCTCGGCATCCTTCGGCACTTCTACGGCCTCTGGGATCGTTTTTCACGGTATGGATGACTATCTTTATGATGAAATGACCGACCACGTCAGCATAAGAGTGTGAATAAGACTGCTCAGAGCAGGTTTATTTACGATCTTATCCCAACCTCATTGTGAGTCTCATTCGCTCTTTTACGTTTCCGGAAAGCGTCTTATAGTCTAGGAAACATAAGACCCAGAGTAAGACTGCCAGTAAGATATCATAGCGAATGAGACTGTCCTATTGGGCTTCGAGCAAGCGCGCCCTGGCAAGTATAGACAAAAAATCATCTCTGCCTGAGCCAACTTTACAGTACTTCACGCTGGGGCACACAAGCTCACGTTATCTTGGACACGTTATACAGACGGCTCCGTGAAGTCTCGCTCTTCAGCTATTGGAGTGTGGATTCCTTCGGCGGGGCGAACTGTAAAAGTGAAAGTCAGCTACAAGACGTCGCCTACCGCCACTGAGGTAGCTGTTATTAGGGCGGCAGTCCTTTATATCACAAATATTGCCACGTGGCAAAGGGTGAGTTTTGTCGACTCACAGGCTGCCTTACGAGCACTGATGAAGCCATCCCACGCTAGAGCAAACTTGTGCGCAAGTTAAACGCATTGCACACACTTGGTTTACAAGATGGGCACCGAATCTCGCTTCAGTGGCTGCCAGGTCATTCCGGCATCCAGGGAAACGTCTTCTCTAACGCAGCAGCGAAAGAGGCCCGCACTCTCCTTGTGTCTGTTGGAATCCCGTACTCCAGACAAGGCGGAACAACGGCCGTCTCTGCACTGCGATGGAAACTGCCGGTATCAGCTTGGAGGTACCCGCTTCAGATACCCTTGCGTCTGCATGCGATTAACCCTCAGTGCAATTTCCAGTTTACGCGAGGCCTGAGGGTGTCCTGCACCGACTACGCCTGAACGCTGCCTTAACTCGCAGTTTTCTGTTTAAGGTAGGTTGAGCGGACTCGCCATTGTGTTCTGTGTGCTCTGTGAAAGAAGACATACGGCATGCCTTGTGCTACTCGACGCAGCATGAAACTCGACGCGAAACATCGAAAAGAACTCTTGTGCGACTGCTATTCGGAAACTCTTTAGAAGTTGAAGAAGAAAGAGATTCTTCATCGCATTCTGGTTCAAATGGAGCACCCCTAGCAAAGAACCGACTAGACCTAGCTCTGAAACCCACCTCAAGTCCTCATATTCACCCGTGTGCACACCCAACTACAGGAATAACCTACGTACGTTGCAGTACTTGAAAATGTTCGTTTTGTTACAAAGTAATCCTTCTAAACTTGGTTTCCTAGGATATTTCAACTGTTTTATAGGTATAACTGTCGCCTAACTCTGCCCTATGTTAATACTGGTGCCTTTATACGTTTAGTTCTTGAGTCCAAAATCAATTCCATGCAACAAGTAAGTAAGGGCGTGCGAATTTCTAGCTAAGCATCTGATTCCACAAACTGGTATGACAAGCTGAAAAGAAACCGGTAATTATTATGACACTAGGAGTTTCAATGCAGAATTTTCAAACCATAACTCGTTTTCTTGTATGCACATCAATATGAGAAGTCTTAGAAATAAGATAGATGAACTGGATGTGTTACTACACTCAATTACTTGTGAATTAGACATCTTATTTATTACTGAAACTTAGTTGAATGGGAGTGACCCGATACCACTGCTAGACGGGTACAGTTCAATGCACCTGAGAAGGGAAAAGAAAAGAGGCGGAGGCGTCAGTGTATACATAAGAAACATCATTAGTTTCATGGGTATTGAAGAATGTTCGAAAATTACCGACGATTTTGATTGCTTAGCTTTTCACGTACGGAAAATGACTATGTGTGTAATCTATAGATCTCCTACGGGTAACAAATGAACATTTTACACCTTCTTGGAGCGATAATTGACATATGCTTGTTCGCGCAATGAATCGTGCACTATAATGGGTGATTTGAACATCGATATTACTTTGGAAGAAAGAGCGTCTCTTGAACTGAAAACCTTGTTATCTTGTCATGGTTGTGTTAATCCCATAATGCTACCAACTAGAATTGACATTAACAGTGCCACACTTTTGGATGTTGCATATCAAATTTTCGTGATTGTGATATATTGACAGGAGTTCTGGCTGTGGCTATCAGTGATCATTTTCCAGTTTTCTTTTTTATCGAGACTCTTTCTGTTAGAGATGATCTATCCCCTCAACCGCGCTTTTTGCGTAAGGTCAACAACCGCACAATCGAACATTTCCGAGAACTAGTGGAATCGTTAAATGGCGAAATCGCCTATCGGGTGAGCGATGCGACTATCGCTTGTAATGTTTTCCGGCAATCCATAGGAGAATGCTACGATGCAGCGTTTACTCTACAACCTGCTGGTAAAAGAACCAAGAAGGCGCGAAAACCCTGGGTGGATTCAGATCTGTATAAAGATATAAAAAGAAAAATGCTGTTGAACAATTTTATAAAAACGAAGGATCCCGAAATACGCAAGGCATACAAAAAGTTTAGAAACAAGCTACAGAGCGATTTAAGAGAGCGAAGAGAAAATATTACGAACGGCTATTTTTCCACATACGAGGCCAGCCTAAAAACAATATGGGACAGTGTTAAGAAAATAACAAGTAGAAAAACAATAACACAGCCACAATTCACGCATTTAAATGGAGAGCCGGTAGAGAGACTTCAGCTAGCCAACTGTAAGAATACTCATTTTATTGATGCTGGTGCGCTCCCAACACACACTGATAACGGCGGCCGCGGCGCGGCTGGCGTTCCACTATTGTCCAGCTCTATCTTTTTCGAACCTACGAACGATACCGAAGTACGAGGCCTCATCGGAAAAATAAATAATTATGCTGCGGCAGGAGTGGACGGATTTTTATCGAGTGTGATTAAGCGCGTGGCACTAGAAGTAAGTGACGTGTTAGCGTACATTATTAATCTTTGTCTGTCTCTTTTTCCTGGTGTTTTTCCGGTGTTTTTCCTGGGCAACTTAAAATTGCTAGAGTGTCGCCGATTCATAAAGGGGAGCACACGACAATGTATCAAATTACAGGCCAATGCCTGCCCTTACAGTTTTTTCCAAGTTATTTGAGGGAGTAATCTATAATAGACTATCGACTTTCTTTCTTAAACACAATCTAATTTCGAAGTATCAATATGGTTTCAAAAAATCTAAATCAACAGAGGAAGCATACTGTACATAAAGATGAAACAATTGCAAACAATGAAAACAGGTAGTTCACAATTGGGCTGTTTTTAGACCTTAAAAAAACATTTGGTTCGATAGATCATAATGTTTTGCTAAATAAATTGGAGAGATATGGAATACGTGGCATGGCAGGTAACCTTTTAAAAAGCTATTTGACTCAAAGAAGGCAGTTTGTTCAACTAAACTCCATTGCATCAGACATATTAGAGCTAAAATAAGGTGGCCCGCAAGGCTCCAAGCTTAGCCCGTTACTGTTTATAGATTGTGTAAATGACATCATAAATATAGAAGGTCCGCAAGAACTTGTAATGTATGCGGATGACACTAACGTTTTCTTCACATCTGATAATATAATTAAGCTTCACTTAATGTTAAATATTGACTTGGAACAAATATCAAATTGGTTATTAGATAATAAATTGCAACTTAACGCTACAAAGACAACTTACATGATATTTAGGCCGTACGATAAAAATGCTCAGAAAGAAATCCCTATTGTATTCAACGAAACCAAGGTAAACCGAGTGACAGAATTCTTAGGTGTTTGGCTTCAAGAACAACTTTCGTGGAATACGCGTATTGCTCACCTGTTCACCAAACTCTCTAAAAGTATAGGTCTCATACATAAAATCGGCCATTTGATAGCACTATAGTTGATACAAAACTTATACAATGCTCTCATTTATTCGAAACTATGCTACGGAATTTTCGTGTGGGGGACCACAACTAAAACTAATTATAACAGGCTCATTGTATTGCAAAAAAGAATTTTGCTCATATATTTAGAGTATCATAGCTGTTACGCAGATTTGAGGACAAGTCTTTTATTTACTGAATATTCAATGCGTCGAGCTGACCAAGTCTATTACATGAAGGTTCTGCACACCATTTATAAGCAAAAGACCAAAAATCAAGTTAACAATAAATCTGCTGGCTACCATCTCAGGCATACAATACGGCACACTCCAAAGTAAGAATGAACTATGGTGAGCAATCTTTCCTGTACCAGTCAACTGAACTATTAACTAAATTGGGAGAAAAATAAACTTCGACGCCAATGAACTTACGTTTAAAAAACAGGTCAAAGAAATGTTACTCAAGCAAAACGCTTGCAATACTGATATAAAATTAAGGGTTTGAAATACATATATACCTGTTCCCCAAAGGTAGAAACTAAAAACAATTACAAACAAAAATTTATTAATACGTAATTGTGACATAGTAGTGCAACTGATGAATGTTCATGCGCACGAATTACTGCGTTTATGTGTACACTGTGATTATTCCGTGAATTTTAGGCCTACGCTTTGCATATTACATAAGAAATGTAGTAATGACTTTACTTTGTGCTATTTCTCTATTACAATTGTGCTATCATGCTTAAATTTATGAACAGACGTGTTATTATGTACGCTGTAAATCGGGTGGCGGAAGCCTCTGTCAGGTCACGTTCGCCTTTAGTGTCTGCCTCGCCTTCGTTTTTGCCAAGAAATAAAAATCAAATACTCAAAAATAAGTGCATCACTTTCTTGGTTAGTGGCAGATTTACGCTGATGCGGCGCAAGGGACAAAGGCCCTTCTGACTATTTTTGTCTGACTCGGTATTAGCCGATGTTCTTTAAGCTTTAGATCCTCAGATTTTTTTCTCCTAATGCTGTAGATTTTTTCTCCGTTCCGAACTGATTTCATTTTCTTCTCGCTCTTATTCATTGTTACGGCGTATTCCTTTCCCTTTTCTTTTCTTTTCTTTTCTCGCCATCTGAACTAGCAAGCCCCGCCGTTTGTGGCGCCAACCTCCTCAGTATTCATTAAATCTCTGTCTCTTTCCCTCTCTGTCTCCCTCTCTCTCTTTCTCTCTGGGTTCGACCGGAAGCACCGAAATGTCTTTTTCCGTGGCTCGTGTTCTTTTATTGTTAAATTTTCTTAACTCTCTGCGCATTCTTTTCGAAAATAAAGGTTGTTTGGTATCTTTTTAGGCCGTTTAGATGTAAGGCACGGCATATTGACACGTTTGATTGTGTTTTCGCGTTTCACCGGAAGTGACGGGCTTTTAGCTAGTATCTTTAAACAGTACATCGCACCGAAGAAATACAAATAGGGAGAGTGCATACAAACATATTCGGAAGTTTCTATCCGACGCAACAACAACAATTGGCATAGGCGACACTCGATCCAACCCTTTAAGGCACCAAAGAAAGGCTCGCCCCTGGGATCAATTATTTCGCCTCTTTTGTACAACATAACAGTCATCAAAATTGACAGGAGACTAGAAAAATATAAAGAAGGACAATATATACCATCTGCACCAAAAGCGGAACATTACATTCGAAATTATATCTGCTACAGGATATTATCAGCAACCTTCAAGAACCGATTATAACAAGTAGCTTCAAATGTGCTCTTCAGAAGGCCGAACTCAACGGATTAAGACCTACACAAAACAACATCACCCTAGGTAGCACAGTACTGGATGGACAGGACATCCCTTCCCTCCCGCAATAAGAATACTAGGCATAATGAGACAATAAATAAAGCCACATATACTCTGAGCAAGCGCGGCAAGACAGCTGAACAGCTGGCCAGAGAATAGATTACAATGGCTAAGGAGCGCTTAAGAGAGGAAAAGACCCTCCGCATCGCTCAAGCCGTCATAATGACGCACATTACATATAACCCCTTTGTGACCCGGCCCTTTCAACGGCTGCGTCAGAAACACGAGGATACTCATAAGACCGCTCTAGGCTTACCAATCAACACATGTAGCGAAAAAATTCCCGAAATTCGGCTAACAAACCTTCAGCAAAATAAAGAGCACACTATCAGAGACGCACAATGAACGCCTCTTCGAAGCCGGTACAGGCGGTGAAATTCTTACATCTGGAAAGCAGGTTCACACAGCCTTCATTAACAGAATGATTCAGTTAAAGGAGCCATGAAGAGAAAATACAACATGGTGTAATTTGAAAGAACTAGGATTCAGGATCTCACTCAGCTCCATTACAGCCCCAAAACATGTTTTTAACGAAAAGAAAACAAGAAGTATTTAAAACTTTCAAATTTTGCGCCACAGTGACGTGTTATGAGCAAGAATGACGTCATACGGGCCAACAATAAAACATAATTTTCAGTGCGTTAACTGCACGTTAGCATTCGAGTGATGCGGTCAAATGGAACTAGAGGCCCCATTACAGATGTCCAGTCGTGTGTCGTTTCGACAGGTCAATTTGGCGGCCGGCAATAGCACAAACAAGGTTCCGTGACGCCATAGAAAAGTTGCGGGAAATTAGCCAGGGGGTCGCGACTGCTTCACACGTTTTCTTCAATATCTCCGTTATTTGTTCGATGATTGCGATGATATTGATATCATTGTTATCGGGACTAAACAGTCGTTTTAATAAACCCAACTTGTATTTTGTCTTCATGGCTCCTTTAACACCCTATCAGAGAAGTTGTACCAACACGTTTCCCATTCCCAAGAAAATTGACCTCACTCACAATGAGGGCAGAAGATTGGCAAGAACTCGATACGTTAGAAAGAACATACCAGGATAACCCAGACGCTCTCTACAAGATCAGCAACACAGCGGCCGCAGGTACAAACCGACAACGTGAGAAAAAAAGCAGGCTATTCAAGAAGCAGTACCTACTGCCTTAATTCTAGCAATCAGATGGACTAAAAAAAATAACAAAACAAGAACACACACTTCTCTAGACTCCCACCCATCAGGGGCTAGAGGGAAACGAGTACGCCGGCTGTCTTGCGAGGCCTACATACCATACACCGCAGACAGCCGGAACGGTCGTACGCCCTCCCGTCTTATTGTGAGAAAACAAACAAACATATGAACTCAAAAGAAGATAGATACCTACTCTGCGTCCTGCAGTCTAAGCGCCGAAGAAGCAAGAAATGTTAGAAAAAAAAGGTGAACACCTACATACTAAAACTCCGGACTCTCACTTACGTTTTCTAACAAGTATAGTGAAGACTGCAAACAACTTCACCAGCAGGCCGATTTATTCCATACAGTTTGGAAGTGCTTACTTACTTTGTATGGAAATACCACAAATTCATTACGTAGCCTTCTAAATTGCCCTAAGGTATAATTATTATGTTTATGCTGTTTCCATTTCTTGTACCAGAATTGTTTTTTCTTCAAAATAGCAAGAATGTCGTTGGCCATCCAAGGGCACATTGGAACTTTAGAGGAACGAGAAGATATGGTACTGCTATCATTACTGATCAGTTTACTGATCAGATTACTGATTATTACTGATCAGATCTATAGAGTTTCAATCAGATTGGAGTCCTCAGTATTTACATCATCATGGTACAGGCTGCTTGGTATGTGAGATAAAAGTTCATTCCTTGGTAGTGTATAAATGATGTTTTAAATGGCAGAGTGATTTTTAGGTACAGTCTTGGAAAGATTCATAATTGAAACAAAAATAGGTAGGTGATCAGAGGTCGGTTCGTCATACACACGGCGTTGATTGCTGTGGATATGTTTATCAACACGTGGTCTATGATCGTCGCTGAGGTGCTAGTTAAACGTGTGGGCATGAATTCAAGTTCCGAAGATGGACAGAAACAAGTAAAAACTTGTAATCGGAAGACGTCAGACTGCGCGTACCAATATTGTTCCCTCGTAATGATATTGAGGCTCGACACCGCCACAAGCACAATGTACAAGCTTCTGCTTTGCTTCCAGAAAATCGTGTCATGGCTACCTGCCACCACCCTTCCCTCCTTGGATACACCGCCTGTGATCGGACCCCTCTCTCCGTCCACAACAATGCTCTGCATCCCCTGCGCGCCACCATGCTGTCACAGCTGCCCCGGAAATCCGTTCTTGGTCGAACCAAACGCCTTCGCCTGGCAACAACCCACATCATCAATGTCACCAATCACGGGATCCCAGCAAATCGCATTTAACCCACCCGACAACACCGCCTGCGTGGGGCTGGACACCGCCACAAGCCCAATGTACAAGCCTCTGCGTTGCTTCCAGGTTAGTTATCTCGACTGTGCCAAAGAGTATCGTAGCAGTAACCGTTTCCTTTTCGCTGTGTCTGGCCCCAGTGCTCTGCATTGTATTGCTGTTGTGCGATTGATTTCTGATGCCGGCGCTTGTCTTGTACTGTCAGACTTGCTCTTATTGCTACCGGACGATGTAGAACTTAACCCAGGCCCACCCAAATCTACCCCTAACCCTATTCTGACTGGTATTCAAAAGCTAGCAGCTGGGCAAGCCATCCTACGCACTGAAAGAGAGAAGCTCAAGCTAACCAACGAAACTCATTCCAACCAGTTGTCCACTCTAACCAATAGACTGCTAGCGCTCGAATCCCAACTAAGCAACCGTAACACGAATGCCGAAATGACCACTGATGACATGTTAATGCAGGAAATAGCAACGCTAAAAACCGAAAGCACCGAGTTAAGCAACCGCCTCCGAAAAAATAACCTGCTGTTCCTGCGACTAGACGACACAGGCAAAGAGTCATGGAAGGAACTGGAAGAAAACGTTGTGGCCTTCTGCCAAACAAAGCTATACTTCCAACCTAACGCATGTAACATTGAAAGGGCTCATCATACCGGAACTCCCTCTCTCAACAAAACACGGCCTATCATTGTCAAGTTTACTAACTTCCAAATTAAAGAGAGCATATTATCATGTGGGCCAAACCTAAAAAATACTGACTACGTGATTAGGGACTTCGCGTCGGCCACATGCCTAGCCCGGTCCAAGTCAATAAAATTCATAAAACCTAAGAAACGCGCATTCAAACTAAGATTAGACAAGCTGCTCGTGGGCAATAAATGCTACATCTACAACCCTGCCACCGATAGCATTAGCGAATGCACAAAGTTTTCGATTAGCTCTGCGGGGCATGACGAAGCACCTCTTGGCACTAACAATGGCACCTAATGACGTAGAGCAGATCGTTCCACAAGCTTCCCATCTAAACGGCGACCATTATCATTCCTACAGCTTAACGTCATGCTCACCAACATGCGAAGGTAATTCCAAAACGCATCGAACTTGACAGCTTCATTGAAGACGCTGAAGCCGATGTCGTAGTAGTAACCGAAGCTTGGCTGCACAGCAACATCAGTGGTAACTGGGTCCTCCCTTGTAAGCAAAACTTTAGTGTGTTTCGCCGGGGTCGTATCGATCGCAGAGTAGGTGGCGTCCTCATCGCTACCAAAAACACACTGTCATCACAGCCCGCCCCCTTTCGTGGGGACACGATGCACCACGTCGACATCATGATCCGAAAGCTCAACACGGTACTCCTTTAAGTTCAAGATTATTCCGCCCGGAGTTTTGTTTCAGGTCGACAATTTCTTTCTTTGCATCTCTGAGTTCCTTGATCGGTTGCTGACCTTCCTTTTCTGCTTCAAGACTGCGCTTTTCAACTTCACTAAACTGCTGCCGGACAGCCTTTAGCTCAGCTCTAAACTCATGAAAGCCCTGGCTATGGAACTTGAGAAACTCCTCGAAACCACTAACGGTGGTTTTAAGCTCTGCCATTGGCACCCTGATGGGCTGAACATTTCGATTAACACCATTGGGAGTGCCTTAATAGAAGTGGGCGTTTTGTCTTCCACCGCTTTGGTGAAGAAAGCAAGGGCATCCATCGAGGCAAGCCAGTGATAACACAGAATCGTATCTACATCCCCAGGAACAAGAGAATAATGCCGGCTTAGGGCGAATATGCACAAACGTGTACGCACTCAGAGCATACAGACAGCCATTTTCAAAGCAAGCAGAAAACGGAACAAGCTTCCATAACACACCTGCATTGCGTAAATGCATGAATTAGCAGTCGTGCCGCGACGGCTTCCAGTCTGCTCTGAATGCTGACAGTGCAGTTAGGGCTGTATTTCTTTTATGGAGCTATCTCTCACTTGAAACAAGAACAGATTTTTCACTTCAGGCCTTCAAAAACACAATTCAAGACGTTATAAACCACTAAGCACGAACTGCCCGAAAACCTGTATGAATTACTTCTGTGACGCTTTTTTTGTAAAGACGATAGCCTTTCTTGGTATACACAAACATTTTGGTCCGTCTGTATGACTACCTGTCTGCCTGTCTGTTCCCCGATTCAGCCACCCGGCCAAGAGTTATGAATATTGAAAAAAAGTTCATACAGGCAAAATATTTCCAAGACGCTAAACCTGAAAACATTCCTCAAGCTTGACAACCTTTTTGAACAAAAATAAAACATTAGGCACATTTCAGACGATACATGAATACAAGAGTGGTACTTGCCGTGTTTATGTTATTTAAAGTAGATGGACGTTTTTCATTGGACATCGTACATAAAGCAATACCGGTTGAAAACACAATGTCCTGACCCAAAATTACAAAAAGAGCTAATGGTCGAGCCTGGAACTCGTGGCTGCATTCTAAATCCAATATAACACAAAAGGGCAGTGTACTACGGCAGAATTGAATTGAATTGAGGGAAACTCTACCATGTTTATTGTGGAGGAGAGAGACAGGGCAGGAACTTCGTGAGTGGAGGGCGGAAAAGAGAAGAGCGCTATTTACGCCGCAGAGCCGGTAGACGACTTCCGTCTTTAGACGACATTTGCCACGAAGGGAGCAGATACGGGGCCCTTTTTCTCTCGTTCTTTCTGTCATTGAAATATTGTTGCCTTATACCACGCTGTAGCTTTTTATTTGTGATATGTATTTGGAAATGATTTTAAAAGTAGATAGTATTGCAATAACTGCGATAATTGCAATTATATTGCGATAATTTTGTAGATACCATCGTCTGTATAATTAGGTTTTATTGGGGGGACTTTTTGTTTTTTCTAACACAACCTATATTAACTTAACGTGTCATCATCGTTGATGTCCCGACAACACCACCATCATTGCAGATCATCACACGAGCGGCCATCTCGAGCTGCTTCACCCTTCTTCAAAAAGTCGCCATTAAAAGTCGCTCCAATCCGCAAGGTCGATGTTCGTTTCGTGAGTTCTTCGTTCCTTGGGCTCATTTTCCCACAACTTGGTGCCGTAACCCGGGAATCGACATCGGAGAGGACGAGCAGCGGGACCGCTACATGATTAATATGACTCCTGCTCCTGCGGACCAGAGCCTTGGGACCCCCGATGACCTCCATTGAAAGGAAGCTATGGCAACGAAACACGCTGCGGGAGAATCTGGATGGAATCGTTCGGAACGTCGAAGAAGGCCTCCGCAATGGACGCGTTACTGCACAAATGGACATGGCTATTTCTCTGGAGCGAATCGAATTCCTCTTTCGACAGATCGAAAAGCTCGACGAGAATATTTATCTCGACACTATCGGCGACCTCGTTCCAGCGGAGACATCCGAACAAGCAGCATTCAACGACAGAATCGTACACATTAAGGCGGAGCTTCGCTTTCGGTCCCGAGACCATCCGAGCGGTGAGTCTGGTATTACTCGTTCTCAGACAAGCTCACTGCCCTACGGGACCGTAGCCACGCGAGCGAAGCTGCCAACCCTGGAATTGACCAAATTGGATGGCGATCGACGAAAATGGCTCCAATTCTGGAACCAGTTTGAGAGTATGGTTCATACGAACCCCGAACTTAAACCTAAGGAGAAATTACAATACTTAATCAACCTTTTAACGGGGAAAGCTGTTTCCGCAACATCAGGAATGCCTCTGACAGAGGAATGCTACAAGAACGCGATAGCGCTGTTGAAGCAACAGTTCGGAGATGAGGCAATCCTTGTACGAAATCATATGCAAGCCGTCACCGAATAAAAACCGGCCGCTTCATCCTCAGACGTGGAGAGATTGCGCAAACTCTATGACGAGGGTTCAAATTCATTTCCTAAGCCTAAAAGCCCTCTGAACGAGGCCTACAACGTGCTGCTCCCTGGTACGAGAAATGCTACTCCGGACGCTACCAAGAGATATGGTACTTCAATTTCATCAGTGGTCGAGGATTCCTACGACAAACAGTCCGAATGATGGTTCTCCGATAATTACCGTCCACGAGACAAACTTCGAAAAACTTATTCCATTTTTTTGGGCAAGAATTTGAATGTAGGGAAGCGGTGGTGCCAAATACGTCAAGCTACGGGCTCAACGATGTGAATTCGAAGCAGAAGCATGCAAGTGCCCAGTGCCCTCCGTAGCATCCCTCCATGGCGCTACAAGTGGGACTAAGAAGTGCATCTTCTGTTCTTCCTTGCATGATGCAGTCTTGGTCCTCCCAGTCTATAACCTTGGAGGAGAAGAAGGCCCTTCTTTCTCGAGAGGGACGCTACTTCGGATGCTTTACCTAGGGACATCATGCTAGACAATGCAAGAGGAACATTGTATGCCAGCACTGCTCCCGGCGACATGCTTCTTCCATGTGCGGCAAAGACAAAAGGAATAAAGTCCAACCAGCAAGCAACTAGGGCTCCAGTCCAACTGATGTCCAGACAAGAGCGTTTTATTATACTGCTTCAAACGCTGAATGCCAAAGTGGTCGGATCAACAAGAGCATTGAACTGCAGCGTTCTTTTAGACGGAGGCAGTCAACGCAGTTTCATTACGACGGAAGTGTCCAGGAGACTAGGCTGCGAGTTGGCTTAAGAGGAAACCCTTACAGTGGGAGTACTCAGAGGAAAAGAAACAGCACAGACCCTGAATAGAGTGCGCGTACAGCTGAATAGCCAGACAACCAACTCAGCGGTCTTCGTAGAAGCGCTTGAAGTCGAGCCGATTTGCAAGCAGGATATTCCATTCCCAGATGAAATTGTGACTGCTGCTCTGCGAGATAAGCTTATCGACACAAGGGGCGTGATGTGCCAACATGCAGATCACGATGGCATCGCTATCCTGATTGGATCGGACTTTTACTGGAACGTCGTGACTGGAACTATTCAAACTTTGCAACCTAATCTCAAAGCCATCGAGACCCGGCTGGGATAGACAGTACAAGGTCCAACAAAGGAACCTGCACGCATAGTTCACTGCACAAACGTCGTTTCACTTCATGCCTACATAGAGCCTTGAGACGTAGCATCCACCCTAAAGCAAGTTTGGGAACTGGAAAGTATCGGCATCAACGACCAACGTACAGACGACTTCGTAATGCTGGAGTTTGAGAAGCACATCGCCATCAAAAATGGTCGCTACGAATGGCTCTTCCCCTGGAAAGAGGAAGCATGTATTCCTCCGACAACCTTCAAATTGCTGAGAAACGTCTGGACCACCTCATGAGAAAACTGAAGCTTAACAATTCGGTGTTGAACGCGTACGACAAGGCCATCCGTCAGTACATTCATGATGGTACAGCAGAACGAGTGCCTTGGACCACGCCAAGTGACGGGCGGTATATTTACTATCTTCCTCGCAGAGCCTTCATTCGCCAAGAAAGAATAACCACGAAGATAAGGATTGTGTTTGACGCGTCATCGCATGCCAAAGGCGCGAAGTGGTTAAATGACAACTTGGAGGCCGGTCCGAATCTTAATTCAGACATCGTAGCCTTGCTTCTGTGATTTCGTCAATACAAGATTGGTATTACTTCTGATGTTGGGAAGGCCTTTTTACAGATACTCTACGGGAGCCAGACCAGACTCCGTACGTTTTTTTGGTTTGAGAGTTGCCCTCAACGTGGTCAGCCATTTCTGCCCAACGAGGTGTGGAGAATGTCTCGAGTCCCCGTCGGAGTAACTTCAAGCCCCTTTCAGCTAATGGCAACACTTCAGCATCACTTCAGGAAGCCATATGGATTCTTATCCGCGCACCGCGGGACTTCTTCTCAACTCCATGTACATGGATGAACCTGGTAATCGGTGCACATACAGAATAAGAAGCGATTGCTTTATACAATGACACCATCAATATTGTCACGGGGACACCTACCTAGGCGGCCAATGCCCCATCGTGGCTCATCACAGAAGACGACGAGGACGACGAAGAAGTGGTTGCTCGCAGCGCGCGCTGTTTTGGCCGCATTGTAAATTCTGTAAATAGATCGTTCCTCATCCTTCAACCATCGTTCGAGTCACTGGCTCTGCCGCCACGTTACATTTGGTGGAGAGTGCGGGTCGTCATCCCCGTCCTGAGCCACTTCGCTCCTCATCGGCACACTGGATCATCGAGGGTGCGTGAACCGCGTCGGGCAGCCCCAGCCCCACCGCTAAAGAACTCGACGACGTCCCCCCGCCCCGTGTCCCCAGCCCGTGACGAGCCGATCCGACGACGTCGTTTGACCTGACGACGACGACGACGTGTCCCAGCCCTGTGGTCCGACGTGGTAGCAAGCCATTATTTTATTTATTTATGTATCACATACTGCGGACCAAGTATGGTCATGCAGGAGAGGGCGATACAGTTCAAAATTCTTCTGCATACATACACTTCTGCTGCAGTTACTACACTGCAGAACAAAATTCTTGTTATACTGGAAATTTGTGAAAAACAAGGGACAAATACAGTATTTTCACCGGTTCGTCATTCCTTTGTGGTGTGGCGTCGCTGCTGTGGGCCGGAGCTCACCAAACCCATCCCTTACATCGTGGTGGCAAGAGCTTCACTGTATATTCTCGTCACATCGTTCACCTTCACCGAGCTCATCATGCTACTGCGGCCGCGACCGGGACGGTCGCCTTCGAGGAAAGGGGCATTTTACGCCATCAAAGACGATGAAGACAGCAGCCGCATGTGGCGTCACACGAACAAGCATCTGCGACGACAACGAAGCTTTGTGTGGGCATGCTGCCTGGCATGCGTGTTCCCACATTGCTCATCTGCGTCTCACGCGCGCGTGCAGCTTCGACCGGGACGGTCGCCCTCGACCGGGGGGGGGTAATGTCACGGGACACCTAGGCGGCCAATGCCCCATCGTGGCTCATCACAGAAGACGACGAGGACGACGAAGAAGTGGCTGGCTCGCAGCGCGCGCTGTTTTGACCGCATTGTAAATTCTGTAAATAGATCGTTCCTCATCCTTCAACTATCGTTCGAGTCACTGGCTCTGCCGCCACGTTACAATATTTTCAAATCTGCTTCTATGAATATAAGAAAATGGGTTACCAACAACAGGACCGTGGCCTCTGTTTTTCTCGACAACCAAACAGACTTACCCTCCACCGTATGCTTGCAGCATTCAGAGACTTCGAAAGTTCTTGGACTGAAATGGGAGGCATTGCAAGACGTGTTTGTTTTTCGGCCGCTAGTCCCGACGAATGAACGACCGGCTACAAACAGATTGACACTAAAAGCTATTGCCAACGTATTCGACCCTCTCGGATTCACTAGCCGTGTTATTATGACAGCTGATACTCCGTCAAGATGTGTGGAAGAGACATCTTGATTGGGACGAGGAACTACCAGAAGACTTGGTGTATATTTGGCAGTGCTGGTGTGAAGAAGTGGACGCCCTTGAAGGGATTCCTATTCCACGGTTTTTTGGTTAAGGGCACAATCAAGATATCGCGAAGGCTACGTTGCACGTATTCAGTGACGCCAGTATTAGAGCTTATGGTGTCGCTGCATATCTCTCTTTGGAAGATACGACACAAACGCATAAGACACGTCTGCTTATGGCAAAAAGTCGAGTGGCCCCTGTGAAGACAATCATTATAACCAAGCTGGAATTAAGGTCTGCTTTTTTAGCTGCACGTATGAGTCAATACATTCGCGAAAACCTGAACCTTGACATCATAGAGACGCATCTATGGTCGGATTCTTTGATTACTCTATGTTGGATTGGGAATGAGACCACTATTTGGAAGCCCTTTGTGCAGAATAGAGTAAACGAAATACGAAGAATTACCTTAATCAGGCAGTGGCACTACTGCCCAGGAAAGGATAATCCAGCGGACCTCCTCACTAGAGGAATTTCACCCTGCGAATTGCAACAGTCCACATCGTGGTGGCAAGGACCTGTCTGGATCGCTACACTTGAGTTTTGGCCTAAAGAACCAACGTCTTCAGATGCACAAGGTAAACAAGTTACGTAGAAGACCGGAAACCCGATCCTGACGTAAAATGTCTCGACTTGTGCAGTCGTCGAATTTACCCGATTTCCCTCTTACGCCTCCATTGAGGGTAGCTTGGATACACTGGTTCATACATAACGTTCGGAACAAGAACAAGATTACGGGACACTTGACGGCTCAGGAAGTTGGAAAGGCCGAGCTTTACTGCATTCAGAGCACGCAATCAGCTGGTTTTCCTGAAGAACTATATTGTGTGAAGAAGGGGCTTCCTCTACCATCAACCTCATCTCGAAAAGCAGTGAACCTATTTCTTGATGATCAACGACTCTTGCGGGTACAACAAAGACTGCATGCCAGCCCTGAAGACTACAGCCAGAAACACCCAATTAATATTCCTCACAAGTGTTTTTACGCTGAACTGCTCATACGATCAAACCACACGAAGTTAGGTCACGCTGGTCTCCGTGACACTCTGGTTCAGCTGCGAGAAAGATACTGGATCATGAAAGGACAACTCGTCAAGAAATTGGTTCATTCCTCCGACGAAACGATTTCATTAAAGAGCATGTATTCAAGATGAAGCACCCTTACCCAATGATCGAGTCCATTCGAAACCTGTGGAGTAGAGTTTGGTGGTCCACTCTACGTAAAGACAACATCGTCAGACAACCGGACGTACGTCGTTCTGGTTTTCGTGCGCAGTTACTACAGTGATTCATCTCGAGCTGATACCAGACATGACATCAGAGAGTTTCATTTGCGCACTGCGCCATTTCGTTTCATGACGCGGACAAGGTCATGAATGCGCGTACATTTAAATGCGCGTACATTTAAACACAGCGCTCGAGAACTCTCTGCTATGTGGAAAACACTCAAGCACTCCGATGTGCAAGAATATTTCACGTCCTCGTCAATTGCTTGGAAGTTTATCGTGGAAGCAGCACCCTGGTGGGGTGGCTTTATGAACGGCTTGTGCGCTCGGTAAAAACATCTTTGCGAAAGGTGTTAACACGACGGCTGGTCAGACGTAGCCGAAATGGCAAACATCATCACGGAAGTGGAAGCCATAATTAATTCCCGGCCACTCACGTTTGTTTACAACGATGTTACAGAACCTTCTCCCCTATCCCCGGCATGCTTTTTTGTTTGAAGAAGGCTGACCTCGTTACCACCTTGGCTGATGCATCTTAAGGATCCCTCTAAAAGGGAGTCAACGTCAACGGTGCTGGAAACGATGTGGCGACAGCGAGAAAAAACATTACACGAAATTTGGTCACGGTGGAAGAGGGAATACCTCTACGAACGTCGACCTCAAAGCAAGACGCGTTCAATGGCATCCAATGAACTACAAAAAGGATCGGTCATGCTCGTCAAGGATGGCTCTAAACCACGTGCATCACATTATGGAGTCTGGCTTGTATAGAGAGGCTACATCTAGGTCGTGACAAGAAAGTTTGCTACTGCACCTTGCGGTTTCCAAGTGGACTAATCCCAAAGTGACCAGTGCAACGTTTGTACCTGCTAGAAGCGGACTGAACAGAGCTTCTTCATGGTTGGGGAAGATATAGAAACTTTACGTGTCACCATCTCTGATGTCCCGACATCACCATCATCGCTGCAGATCATCACGCGAGCGGCCATCTCGAGCTGCTTCATCCTTCTTAGAACGTCGCCATTAAAACTCGTTCCAATCTTCAAGGTCACTATTTTTTCGTGGGGGACAGCCATTTTCAAAGCAAGCAGAAGACGGAACAAGCTTCCATAACACACCTGCATTGCGTAAATGCATGAATTAGCAGTCGTGCCGCGACGGCTTCCAGTCTGCTCTGAATGCTGACAGTGCAGTTAGGGCTGTATTTCTTTTATGGAGCTATCTCTCACTTGAAACAAGAACAGATTTTTCACTTCAGGCCTTCAAAAACACAATTCAAGACGTTATAAACCACTAAGCACGAACTGCCCGAAAACCTGTATGAATTACTTCTGTGACGCTTTTTTTGTAAAGACGATAGCCTTTCTTGGTATACACAAACATTTTGGTCCGTCTGTATGACTACCTGTCTGCCTGTCTGTTCCCCGATTCAGCCACCCGGCCAAGAGTTATGAATATTGAAAAAAGTTCATACAGGCAAAATATTTCCAAGACGCTAAACCTGAAAACATTCCTCAAGCTTGACAACCTTTTTGAACAAAAATAAAACATTGGGCACATTTCAGACGATACATGAATACAAGAGTGGTACTTGCCGTGTTTATGTTATTCAAAGTAGATGGACGTTTTTAATTTGACATCGTACATAAAGCAATACCGGTTGAAAACACAATGTCCTGACCCAAAATTACAAAAATAGCTCGGAGGAAATAACTCGGAGGAAAAGAAACAGCACAGACCCTGAATAGAGTGCGCGTACAGCTGAATAGCCAGACAACCAACTCAGCGGTCTTCGTAGAAGCGCTTGAAGTCGAGCCGATCTGCAAGCAGGCGATTCCATTCCCAGATGAAACTGTGACTTCTGCTCTGCGAGATAAGCTTATCGACACAAGGGGCGTGATGTGCCAACATGCAGATCACGATGGCATCGCTATCCTGATTGGATCGGACCTCTACTGGAACGTCGTGACTGGAACTATTCAAACTTTGGCACCTAATCTCAAAGCCATCGAGACCCGGCCGGGATAGACAGTACAAGGTCCAACAAAGGAACCTGCACGCATAGTTCACTGCACAAACGTCGTTTCACTTCATGCCTACATAGAGCCTTGAGACGTAGCATCCACCATAAAGCAAGTTTGGGAACTGGAAAGTATCGGCATCAAAGACCAACGTACAGACGACTTCGTAATGCTGGAGTTTGAGAAGCACATCGCCATCAAAAATGGTCGCTACGAAATGGCTCTTCCCTGGAGAGAGGAAGTGGATCCTCCGGACAACCTCCAAATTGCTGAGAAACGTCTGGACCACCTCATGAGAAAACTGAAGCTTAGCAATTCGGTGTTGAACGCGTACGACAAGGCCATCCGTCAGTACATTCATGATGGTACAGCAGAACGAGTGCCTTGGACCACGCCAAGTGAGGGGTGGTATATTTACTATCTTCCTCACAGAGCCGTCATTCACGAAGAAAGAATAACCACGAAGATGAGGATTGTGTTTGACGCGTCATCGCATGCCAAAGGCGCGAAGTGGTTAAATGACAACTTGGAGGCCGGTCCGAATCTTAATTCAGACATCGTAGCCTTGCTTCTGTGATTTCGTCAATACAAGATTGGTATTACTTCTGATGTTGGGAAGGCCTTTTTACAGATACGTCTACGGGAGCCAGACCACGACTCCGTACGTTTTTTTTGGTTTGAGAGTTGCCCTCAACGTGGTCAGCCATTTCTGCCCAAAGAGGTGTGGAGAATGTCTCGAGTCCCCGTCGGAGTAACTTCAAGCCCCTTTCAGCTAATGGCAACACTTCAGCATCACTTCAGGAGCCATATGGATTCTTATCCGCGCACCGCGGGACTTCTTCTCAACTCCATGTACATGGATGACCTGGTAATCGGTGCACATACAGAATAAGAAGCGATTGCTTTATACAATGACACCATCAATATTGTCACGGGACACCTAGGCGGCCAATGCCCCATCGCGGCTCATCACAGAAGACGACGAGGACGACGAAGAAGTGTTTGGCTCGCAGCGCGCGCTGTTTTGGCCGCATTGTAAATTCTGTAAATAGATCGTTCCTCATCCTTCAACCATCGTTCGAGTCACTGGCTCTGCCGCCACGTTACATTTGGTGGAGAGTGCGGGTCGTCATCCCCGTCCTGAGCCCAGCTTCGCTCCTCATCGGCATCACTGGAATCATCGAGGGTGCGTGAACCGCGTCGGGCAGCCCCAGCCCCACCGCTATAAGAACTCGACGACGTCCCCCGCCCCGTGTCCCCAGCCCGTGACGAGCCGATCCGACGACGTCGTTTGACCTGACGACGACGACGACGTGTCCCCAGCCCTGTGGTCCGACGTGGTAGCAAGCCATTATTTTATTTTTATTTATGTATCACATACTGCGGACCAAGTATGGTCCATGCAGGAGAGGGCGATACAGTTCAAAATTCTTCTGCATACATACACTTCTGCTGCAGTATACATACACTGCAGAACAAAATTCATGTTATACTGGAAATTTGTGAAAAACAAGGGACAAATACAGTATTTTCACCGGTTCGTCATTCCTTTGTGGGTGCGTCGCTGCTGTGGGCCGGAGCTCACCAAACCCATCCCTTACATGCGTGGTGGCAAGAGCTTCACTGTATATTCTCGTCACATCGTTCACCTTCACCGAGCTCATCATGCTACTGCGGCCGCGACCGGGACGGTCGCCTTCGAGGAAAGGGGCATTTTACGCCATCAAAGACGATGAAGACAGCAGCCGCATGTGGCGTCACGAACAAGCATCTGCGACGACAACGAAGCTTTGTGGGGCATGCTGCCTGGCATGCGTGTTCCCACATTGCTCATCTGCGTCGTCACCGCGGTGCAGCTTCGACCGGGACGGTCACCCTCGACCGGGGGGGTAATGTCACGGGACACCTAGGCGGCCAATGCCCCATCGTGGCTCATCACAGAAGACGACGAGGACGACGAAGAAGTGGCTGGCTCGCAGCGCGCGCTGTTTTGGCCGCATTGTAAATTCTGTAAATAGATCGTTCCTCATCCTTCAACCATCGTTCGAGTCACTGGCTCTGCCGCCACGTTACAATATTTTCAAATCTGCTTCTATGAATATAAGAAAATGGGTTACCAACAACAGGACCGTGGCCTCTGTTTTTCTCGACAACCAAACAGACTCACCCTCCACCGTATGCTTGCAGCATTCAGAGACTTCGAAAGTTCTTGGACTGAAATGGGAGGCATTGCAAGACGTGTTTGTTTTTCGGCCGCTAGTCCCGACGAATGAACGACCGGCTACAAACAGATTGACACTAAAAGCTATTGCCAACGTATTCGACCCTCTCGGATTCACTAGCGCTGTTATTATGACAGCTCCGTCAAGATTTGTGGAAGAGACATCTTGATTGGGACGAGGAACTACCAGAAGACTTGGCGTACATTTGGCAGTGCTGGTGTGACGAAGTGGATGCCCTTGAAGGGATTCCTATTCCACGGTTTTTTGGTTAAGGGCACAATCAAGATATCGCGAAGGCTACGTCGCACGTATTCAGTGACGCCAGTATTAGAGCTTATGGTGTCGCTGCATATCTCTCTTTGGAAGATACGACACAAACTCATAAGACACGTCTGCTTATGGCAAAAAGTCGAGTGGCCCCTGTGAAGACAAGCATTATAACCAAGCTGGAATTAAGGTCTGCTTCTTTAGCTGCACGTATGAGTCAATACATTCGCGAAAACCTGAACCTTGACATCATAGAGACGCATCTATGGTCGGATTCTTTGATTACTCTATGTTGGATTGGGAATGAGACCACTATTTGGAAGCCCTTTGTGCAGAATAGAGTAAACGAAATACGAAGAATTACCTTAATCAGGCAGTGGCACTACTGCCCAGGAAAGGATAATCCAGCGGACCTCCTCACTAGAGGAATTTCACCCTGCGAATTGCAACAGTCCACATCGTGGTGGTAAGGACCTGTCTGGATCGTTACACCTGAGTTTTGGCCTACAGAACCAACGTCTTCAGATGCACAAGGGAAACAAGTTACGTAGAAGACCCGAAACCCGATCCTGACGTAAGATGTCTCGACTTGTGCAGTCGTCGAATTTACCCGATTTTCCTCTTACGCCTCCATTGAGTGGTAGCTTGGATACACTGGTTCATACATAACGTTCGGAACAAGAACAAGATGACGGGCCACTTGACGGCTCAGGAAGTTGGAAAGGCCGAGCTTTACTGCATTCAGAGCACGCAATCAGCTGGTTTTCCTGAAGAACTGAATTGTGTGAAGAAGGGGCTTCCTCTACCATCAACCTCATCTCGAACCTATTTCTTGATGATCAACGACTCTTGCGGGTACAACAAAGACTGCATGCCAGCCCTGAAGACTACAGCCAGAAACACCCTATTAATATTCCTCACAAGTGTTTTTACGCTGAACTGCTCATACGATCAAACCACACGAAGTTAGGTCACGCTGGTCTCCGTGACACTCTGGTTCAGCTGCGAGAAAGATACTGGATCATGAAAGGATAACTCGTCAAGAAATTGCTTCATTCCTCCGACGAAACAATTTCAATAAAGTGCATGTATTCAAGATGAAGCACCCTTACCCAAGGATCGAGTCCATTCAAAACCTGTGGAGTAGAGTTTGGTGGTCCACTCTACGTAAAGACAACATCGTCAGACAACCGGACGTACGTCGTTCTGTTTTCGTGCGCAGTTACTACAGTGATTCATCTGGAGCTGATACCAGACATGACATCAGAGAGTTCATTTGCGCACTGCGCCATTTCGTTTCATGACGCGGACAAGGTCATGAATGCGCGTACATTTAAATGCGCGTACATATAAACAGCGCTCGAGAACTCTCTGCTATGTGGAAAGCACTCAAGCACCCCGATGTGCAAGAATATTTCACGTCCTCGTCAATTGCTTGGAAGTTTATCGTGGAAGCAGCACCCTGGTGGGGTGGCTTTATGAACGACTTGTGCGCTCGGTAAAAACATCTTTGCGAAAGGTGTTAACACGACGGCTGGTCAGACGTAGCCGAAATGGCAAACATCATCACGGAAGTGGAAGCCATAATTAATTCCCGGCCACTCACGTTTGTTTACAACGATGTTACAGAACCTTCTCCCCTATCCCCGGCATGCTTTCTTGTTTGAAGAAGGCTGACCTCGTTACCACCTTGGCTGATGCATCTTAAGGATCCCTCTAAAAGGGAGTCAACGTCAACGGTGCTGGAAACGATGTGGCGACAGCGAGAAAAAAACATTACACGAAATTTGGTCACGGTGGAAGAGGGAATACCTCTACGAACGTCGACCTCAAAGCAAGACACGTTCAAAGGCATCCAATGAACTACAAAAAGGATCGGTCATGCTCGTCAAGGATGGCTCTAAACCACGTGCATCACATTATGGAGTCTGGCTTGTATAGAGAGGCTACATCTAGGTCGTGACAACAAAGTTCGCTACTGCACCTTGCGGTTTCCAAGTGGACTAATCCCAAAGTGACCAGTGCAACGTTTGTACCTGCTAGAAGCGGACTGAACAGAGCTTCTTCATGGTTGGGGAAGATATAGAAACTTTACGTGTCACCATCTCTGATGTCCCGACATCACTATCATCGCTGCAGATCATCACGCGAGCGGCCATCTCGAGCTGCTTCATCCTTCTTAGAACGTCGCCATTAAAACTCGTTCCAATCTTCAAGGTCACTATTTTTTCGTGGAGTTCTTCGTCCCTTGGGCTTAGATTCCCACACAACCAGCATACGAGGGGCCGCCTGCGGTTTGTCAACCTTGTGACGTTAAATTCCGAAATATCTGATTATAAGGCAGTTAAATTAGCAGTCCTCCAGGTGGGCTACAGTGAACTAGAATAGCTTGATCCAGTGGCGCGAACGGGAGCCGCTCTGCAGCGCTCGGCTGAAGCAAAACGCGTCTACCGCCGCCAGGGGCGCCACTGCGCCTTCTTCGAACGGTGCCGCCGTTGAACGGGCCATTGCTTGGGGCGCTCGCCAGGTATTGCCGCTGCCGTTTTTTTTAGTGTGGCACAGTAATTAACCTTTATGGAAGAAATACACTCGCTTTTGCTCTCTCTGTACCTTTCTAGGGACGCTTTGTCGCTTATCAGACCCGTTTGAGCCATCGGGTAACGGCTACAAACAAAATTGTGGTCAACCGTCTGCTAGCGGCGCAGACGATCAGCGGATGTGCGATGCGTTGGCGGCGCGCAGTCAGACAGACTGTCCGTCTGTTTATGGTCGAGGCCTTGCATTTTCTGCGTGTTTTGCGTTTCCGTGATGCTCCTCTACAGCAGCAAGGGATATGCAATCGTCAGAAAAATAGTTATGGCGAGTGCTGTCTAGCTCCTATACCCCTCTGCGCAGCTATGCCAGTTTGTGGCTGATTTAGAAAATGCCTTCACTACGTGTCTAAGCCTTGATATTGTGCAGGTGGTAAAGGCAAAAAGGGAGCTCAAGCTTGGTGGCCCTGACACTGCAAAAATGTGGCAGCCGAGCTCCACCGCTTTTAAAATAACGACACGCAATTTTTTTCACTAAGAGCATTATCAGCAGCAACACTCGAAGGCTCCAGGCTTCGAAGTACTTGAAACTGAGATGCAGAACTTAAACTCGCAGGTGTGTTGCTTTGTTTTAAACTCTTTTATGCGATATAACTTCGCCTCGCTAAACCATTGTCGTGACTCCCGCCTAGGGAAAATGCGTTTTCATTTTTATTTTCCAAACTTTCTTGAACTTCAAAAAAAAAAATCAACAAAAAGCTCGCCTTTCTTGTATTACTTATCGCGCCTGGCAAATGTCATGCACAACTTCTGCTAAGTTGAGGCTCAAAAACATTTGGTGGTTGCAAATATAGGAAACAGAATAGGCCGCCTAAATTAAAAATTCCTTCACTCACGGATGCTACTGGACGCGTGAATGCTCGGTATAATTTGCTTCCGTAGAGGCAAAGCCACCAGTAGGCTCACGCCGGGACTTTATTACAGTAAATAAAAAAAGTAAATCCATTCGTAAAGAATTAAACACTGCAGTTGTCCGCCTGCAGCACATCGAACGCGTACACTCGTATCGATCGTCTGCGCAGGCAGCAGACGACACCAAAAAACTCGATTTATAGCCGTTTCCCTACACTTCAAACGGGCGGTTTTGCAACAAAAGTTCCTATGGTACGGGGATGCCAGATGAGAGCAGCCTTTTTTTTTTGTAAAGGTTAATTACTGCCAAACATTGAAACAACGACAGCCATAACCACTGCCGATCGCCTGAAGTACAGCGACTGCCGCGGCGGCGCCTCTCGAAGAGGGCGTGGCAGCGCCACCTGGTGCTTTCTACACAGAAGAGCACGCCCCTTCCTCGCCGTTCGCGCCACTACATCATTCTAGTTCACTATAAGGTGGGCATTCCCGAGCCATTGTTATTCTTACTTTATATATTACTTGGTTAATATTGACGACTCTTACAGATTTGTTATTTATGCAGACGACGCACCTTGTTTTTTCTGGCAAAAATAGTACGAAATTACTGCATGATGGAAACAATGTGCTAAAGAAACTGGATAATTGAAGCACAGCTTATTCATTAGGATAAACAATTCTAAAAGAAAAGCAGTGCTCTTAGATCCAATACATCTTAAAGCAAGTATTTGCAACAGCCTATGCAACGGTTCTTCCAGGCTCGAAATTATTACTTATGGGAAAAGCCTTACCGTTTTTTAGAGGGATACCTACCATGAAAGAAACACGTCGAGAATATTTCGAGCAAACTTGCTGGCGTCGTTGGTGTCCCAAAAGGTTGCGGTTCTTTCAACCGCACAAAACATTCATTTATCATTCTCTATTTTGTTTCACCATAATTACTACTCCTTAGTTTTGATGACGTACCCCCGCAACCAATAATACTAAAGTACATCTACTACAAAAGAAATCATTGCAAACTGTCGCTCATTCTGCGTACGATGCTCGCACAGCCTATTTTCTAAAGGCTCGTCCCGTTTTAGTACTCAAAGATGACAAACTTATTCAGAGCTGTAACAGTGAAACAAAAAGAAATTGAAATTTTATTAGAAAACTGCGGAACCTGATTCCCCGTCATAAAATTTATAAAAGATGTCATAGAGATGCATGGTTTGTGCCTTAGCCACGTACCAAGTACGGAAAACAATTGTGCTACATGTTTTCATGTCTAATAAATTCACTTATTCTGTGAGCAATGTTGGGTTTGTATTATATTAGTTGATTTTCGCATTTATGATCAATGTTGTGTTGGTATGTTATTACTGATTTTCGCATTTTTGGGATTGACCTTCCTGGTTCTGTGCAAGCCCCTTGTTGCATTGTGTTATTAAGTTTGGTTTTCACATCAATTGGTTATGTTGCTGCCGAGGACTGTGAATTCTTGTTCAACACATTGAATCAAGTATATATTTGTTTTTCCTATTGTATTAGCGTACACATTTCTTTTATAAACACATTAGGGGGCAACGACCCCGTTAAGCCACTTCTGTGGTCTTTTTTCCGCCCTCCTCATAACTGTATTTCGATGTTGAATAAACTTGACTTGGCTTGATTTGAGTTGACCTCCGCCGGTATATTGTACTCAATGTGCGCATATTTTTTTTGTATTTTTCCTCAATAAATTTAAAAAAATTACGCCCATCTTCCTGCGAGGGAACCTGACTGACGCTGGTATTGGATTGCCTCAGTCCACTCGCTGAAGGGACTGTCGCTTCCATCATGTCTTCATCGGAAGAATCAAGCCAAGCACGAAGTCATCAATCGAAGTCACGCGGAGTCGAACGAGAGCGAGCGCTGACTGAACCGCCGCAGCGCGCTACCCGCTTTATATTCACAGCGCCTGAAGGAGAGGAGACAGCGGAGGAGATTCGCGCATGCGCGCACTTGCGCGACGGGAGCGGAGCGAAGCGAGCGAAGCGCGCGCACGCAGATGTTGTTTATGATAATGAGACGGAGTGAGAGTGTTGCGCACAGCGGTCGGAGAGAAGAGCGGAGGAGAGTCCCGCATGCGTAGGTGGCGTGCGGACGCCGCCGACGCCGACGCAGGAGGGACATGCCTCAGAGCAAGATATGCGTCGCATCTAAAAAGTAAATTTGAAAGTTCTGCAGGCTTTACCGTGTTATACGAATGAATAACTCGGACGTCATTTTTGTTGCATCCGCCGCGGTGGCTCAGTGGCTAAGGCGTTGTGTGCTGCTGAGCCAAAGGACGGGGATTCGGTTCCGGGCAGAGGCCGTCGCTTTTCTGTTGCAGGCACAACGCAAAAACACCCACGTGTTAAAGATGTCGGCGCATGTTAAAGATCCCCAGATGGTGAAAATTCATCTCAAGCAGCGCATTATGGCGCGCCTCGTAACCTGTGTAGTTTCGGCGCGTTAAGCCCCATATTCAATCAACCATTTGTATTGCAATATAAAGATTAAGATGTCCGGATATTAGCGTGTTCTGTAGTAGCGTTCTCGTATACCATGACAATATGACACATGAAGCGTTAGAGGCTGAAGGCGTGTTCCCTCGTGCAGTTCACGAAGACATGCCTAGGAATTTAAAAGTGGAGATTGTATACATGCCTAGGTTTTCTTAATGGCTGTTACACAACAGTTTGGCGATTATTTTGCAACTGCCAGAAGTGGGCTGGTATGTACACGGATTGAATCTTCACAAAACAATGAGAGACAATGTAACCGCAATGTAATGCCTACCTGCCTCATCCTCATGCGTCAGCACGCCAGAGTGTCTTGTGCCGCCTTCTGCAGTTGTTGTTAACCAGATGGCACAGTGGAAGCCCGGGCGCCAATTTGTTTCCCAGGTGTGAATTGCGCGAGGTCCGACATTGTGGTCAACTCGCGTACGGAAAGCATTCGGAAAGCATTCGCCACGTGTGTTTGATATAAGAACGCATAAACATATTTCTTAATTCATAAGGAAGGCCTTGTGATAGGCACACCACTTGATTCTCCTCTTACACGCTGTCATAATTCAGCTCATATTGAAAACTCAACGATCCCCTAAACTCCAGGGAGCAGAGTTTGCAAAAAATAAAGCATGCAAACGTTTGTCAGCATTTACGCTGGAGGAGTTCATTTTATTTGTTCACTGGCTGCACAGTTTCATTATAACAATCGTGCACGCTGTCCTGGGCATGATGGTCGTCATTACTTTTGTTTTGGGAAGATCGAAATCTCGCCCAGAGTCCAACATTTATCGCAAAAGAAAGCAACAGAAGTCCACCTTGGAGCTTGAACAGGCCATTGTATGACCCAAAGGTATCCCGAAAAACACCTGGAAGAAATGAAAGCGAAATGGCATTTTTATTTACCTGCTAAGAAGCCGGGTAAGAAACAAGTTTGCAAGTGGCGTAGCAACTGAAACGACAAAGACGCGGAACTTGCTGAGCAAACATGTACTCGAGAACACCTTTATAAAGTATTTGCTTTTTTATAATATAGCGAGAACAAAAATATTTAAAGTTGTACTACTGGGAAGACTGAAGGCGAGCGAAGCTGTTTTGGCTGATATGTGCATTAGCTATCTATGGGGACCTACTATATTGATCTAATGAAGAATACTCATATAACTTTTCTAAACTATTTCTAGAATAACTAATATATGTTCTTTCCGGATAGGTTCTGTAACACAAGAAATACAGCCGTTTTCTGTAACCATACTTCCTGCGTAGACAACCACTGTTTGACAGCAGGCGAGAATTTTTAACACTTATAAGTAAAATAAAAATTGTGACCAGTAAACGAAACTGGGCGCAATGATAGGGACTGCTCAGCGGGTAAATTTGGTATAATTTTTAAGGCGATGCTTATATCAGTTTAATATTGATTGGTTGTGGGGTTTAACGCGCCGACGCAACGCAGGTAATGAGGCGTGGCGTAGGGAAGGGCTCCGGAATAGTTTTGACCACCTGGGGATCTTTAACGTGCGCCGAAATCTACCAGATACTAGCTCTGAAGACGGCACGTGTAATTCGTTGTCCTCGCGACCCGATGGACACACTCAATTTTGTTTAGAACCTAAAGCGAGACGGCTTCACCGTTAAAATACCACATATTAAAATACCGCCATGGGTGTAGAGTGGTTTTTGGTGGTTGGAATTCCGTCTCTACTTTTCCCAGACGAATCGCCGGGCATATGCAGTTGGCGGTGTTTATGGACCATGTTAAACCGAAAGCTTTGCTACCCCTTGTCCGGCTTTTTAACGAGCTCAAACTATCCAAACGCAAGTGCGGCAAGCATGACGTCACGCCACTCGATCCACTTCAGACAGGAGTCGCATCTTTGCTCACTGGGAGCCTCGCAAGTGGTATCGGGGTAATTCGGGTTAATTAATTCATCTTCCGCCTGGCATCCTGATTTACGGCATCGAGGCGATCCCAGTCCCTCAGTGCGAGTTGCTCGAGTTGAGCCTCGTACGCAAGTCAGTCAGGGCTGCAGCACTGACCGCACAAGGAGGTGGTCAATGCTTCTGCGCAACTCCCCAGTGTTCGTCGTAATTCGACGATTCAGGTGCATTGTCTGTGCGGAACGCATCTTTGCACTCTTCGCCCATGGAGGGAGAGACCCAGACGAGGGAGTGTCATGGCCCAGCACACGAATACAGTAAAGCGCGCTTATATCAAACAGCGCGAGGATTGTAAAATAGTTCGATATAACAAAAATTCGACATAGAAAGTGAAGTGAAAAAAAACGTATATGATAGCAATCATGCCGACGGAGTCACGAGCTAACGCTGAGCTCTTACCACCCTGCAGTCCACTATGGATGCGACACTTTCTCGGAAAGAAAACAATAATTTATTGGGGCGGAAGAACTGCGTGAGTGTAGCCTGCTTCTTGGAGCGCAACGCGTTGCTGGTGACTGCTTGCTCCACGGTAACTAAACAGTCGACAAGCACAAGACCACTGCATTCAATGGCACTGCAGTGTCGCCGTAGGAGGGCCACGGCCGCGACGGCTTCGCTGGTGCTAGGAAGCGGTACGGAGTCCTCAACGTCTTCGTCAGAGCGGAGACAAGCATGGATACAAGCGAATAACGGCGAACCCAGCGAACCGAGCAAGTGCGCGCAGCGAGTGGCGTGGACTTGAAGTTCGGTGACACCGCAGCCCGCAGCGCCCAATGTGGCGCTTTCAGCTCCAACTGCATGCATGCGTGGAGCTGGTCCGCTCTGCCGCGGCCGGTTTGGACCATGGAGGAAGAAAAAAGGTCGCGCGGGAGTCGCAAGCGACACCCGCGCCACCGCTGCGCGCCGATGTATTGCGGGAAGGCCTGCCGCATGCCTAAGGAGAGCGAAAAATCGCGCGCGGGAGAGTTCGATATACCCATTCAACGGTGAGCCAAATTGCGTTCGATATAAAAAGTTTTAAATGCATGTAATTTTTGCCAGAATTATACAAGGGCAATAATTATATAGGCAATAAATTCGATATACCCGTGTTCGATATTAGCGGGCTTTACTGTAGTTGGTACTTTCTGTAGAGGTTGTTGGTAAATAAAAAACCGGACATGCCGTTTTCTGCTTCGGCGTCGCCCATACTTGTTAGCCAGTGACATGTATGACGTTTTCCTTCCGAAAGTTGAAGCCACACTTGGGCGTACCAGGAATCGGTCATGTTTGAAGCCTTCTGTAGGGCGTTTCTTCGATAGAACTCTCTAGATGCACGGACCAGACAGTAATGTCGTCAGCATACATGATGTCACACGTGTCGGGTAGCCCTGCCAACCGCCAATCTAGAGTACCGGGAATATTGCTCAAGCCACCAAATAAGACGTGTAGCTAGCATGCACTCCATCAGCTTAGCATTTGTTTGAAGTAAAAGCTATTGGCTGAAGGTGAGAAATACGGTCTGGGCATCGGAATATTTGAAGATGTAATACATAATAGACTAACAAACTTTTTCAACACACACAAGGTCATTTCACCGTATCAGTACGGCTTTCAAAAAAACAAGTCAACGCAGGAAGCTCTGCTTAATATTAAGGACAGTATAATAGAAAATATAGAGGGAAAGAAAGTTACACTCGGGTTATTCGTGGACCTACAAAAAGAATTTGACTGTATCAATCATGAAATATTGCTAATAAAACTAAAAAAATTAGGAATACGCGGAATAGCGGTTGACCTATTAAGGAGCTATTTAAGTAATAGGGAGCAATTTGTTGAATTTAACGGTATTTCATCGGAGTTATTGGCAATAGAACACGGTGTTCCGCAAGGGTCAAAGCTGGGACCGTTGTTATTACTTAATATATGTGAATGATATTCCAAACATACCTTGTACACCCCAGATAGCCATGTATGCAGATGACACGAACATATTTTTCTCCGGTAGCAGTATAAGAGAACTCCAGTATGAAGTAAATAGATATTTAGAAATGTTGTCAAAGTGGTTACACGAAAATAACTTACAGCTAAACGCATCGAAGACTACCTACATCATTTTTAGACCAATTAATAAGAAGATAGATCAAGGCATTCATATTGAATATAGGGGCAATATGATCAACCAAGTCAAAGAACAGAAGTTCTTAGGAGTGTGGTTTCATGAAGAATTATCTTGGCATCCTCATATAGAACACTTAGGCAATAAAATTTCAAAAAATATTGGCGTTCTCTACAGATTGAGAGACTTAATACCGCTTTGGTTGAAAACACAGCTTTATAACACTCTTGTCTATTCTAGGCTTTGCTACGGGATATTAGCGTGGGGAACAACAAACAAAACAAATTACAAACGGCTGATCGTCTTACAGAAAAGAGTTCTCCGTCTATTTGCCAATTTTCACGGGCACTATGCCGACTTGAGAACGGGTCCACTATTTGTTCAGTATAGTATGCTTAAGGCTGACCAAATTTATTATATGAAGCTTTTACAAGCTATACACAAAGAAAATCTCCATGGCAAACATAACGGCAATAGCAGTATATACCCTCTTAGGTGTGCCAAAATACATACACCGAAACTTCGAACAAACTACGGCAGGCAGTCTTCTCTGTTTCAACGCACCGACATACTCAACAAAGTTGGAGACCACATTGACTTCAAATGCAGTAGAAACATATTTAAAACACAGGCGAAAGAATACCTCTTAAATCAGAATATCTGCTTCAATGGCTAGAGCTGTGGATGTCGTCTCGACCTGTTTAATGCGCAGGTTTTGTAGTTGTGTCTATCTTTAAAACTCAATCATAGTTCTACTCTGATTGTATTTGTATTACTGTATTTTGTATTACTTTACTCTTTTGTACTCTAATGTACGTTACTGTACCTCTCCCATATTGTTCTGTAATATCTTGTGCTCTACATGTTGTTTGTATTTTTGTAACTCACATTAGAATTTCTAGCTTGTTTGATTCTGCCTCATCATTGTACTGTACCAAAGGGGGCTGGGGCCTCTGTCAGGCTTTGTAGCCTTTAGTCCCCGCCTGCCTCCTCGTACTTCTGAGGAAATAAAATCTTTTGTTTGTTTGTTTGTTTGTTTGTTTGGAATAGCAACGAGTTCCGCGTGTTACCAGGCTACCAGAATCGCGGCTGAAGTCCATGCTCTATTTATGGCTTCATGTATCACGTGAAGTGTGGGACCTTCTGTGCTCCTGAATAGCTCATAAAGAATGCCATCCGGTTCCGGTGCAATGCTCAATGCTCAGCCTGGCATGGCCGATGGTTGTCAAGACTGAAGGGGGCTTCACTGAAGAGTCAAGGTGGCCTTGTGAAGGGGGCCTCACTCCCTTCAATATCGCTGCATGTGGGAGCGAACTGGAGCATGTCAGTAGGCAGTTTGGAATCGCAAAGACAGCTGGTGGGGTGTCAACGGCGGGAAAGAAGTACTTGCAGCAAAATATGGAAAAGCAGATGGTGTCTGGCCAGATGCTAGTAGCGCACTAGCTGCTGAATCTGGAGGACGCTGACCCCGTTAGGTTGCTGACAATTTTCGCCAGAGTGAAGCATTAGAGGACGAAGGCCTGAGCGAATCGCTCCAGTCTAGCCAGCGGCCTTTTGATAGCCATCGTTGATGTCGGCGGGCTGCTGCTGTGAGCTATTGAAGCTTCATACATGCGTCTATTGATCCGGGATTCCGCACTGACGCGAGTTCAACTTGACGGCGGGCGACCCACAGACGACAAAGTTGCAGGTCAGGGGCAGGCCGCGATTGCTCAACCCACATCGAACGAGTCGGTCATTCCAAATCAGCGCGGAGACTTAGGAAAGGGTCAGATATGTTTCTGGACACAATGATAGCTGATTTCGATCGAAAGAAGTCCCAGTTCCAACGGGACACTGTTTTCGAAGTCGTTTTGCCCGGCCGGGAAAAAAGGTCGAGATGAAGAGGGTGGTGGTCACTACCCCAGCCGTCTGGCTAACCCATCCTGAGCCTCACCCTGAGCACGGGACAAGCACGGGTACAATTCCAACAGTGGAAGTGCTCTGCCCAACCCATGTGCAATTAAAGGACGCGGCCCACTACGCATCCCACCCGTCCACAGCAGTAAGCCTTGTCGACGGCTCAGGCGATGTCGTTCGCACTGCGACCGTTAAAACCAGAAACGTCGTTGAAGCCAAAGAAACGGCCATCGCACTGGCGATGACGTCTCCAACTTCGAAAAAACCACTTTACATAATCACAGACTGCCAACAGTTATGCAGAAACTACGGTAACTGTGGCATCTCAATATCCGCCTTTAGACTCCTCCGTCGCTTCGTGACCCAGAGCCTATCCAGCAGCAGTACCGCGCACTTCTAGAACACCACCGCCTTGCCAGATGTGCCTACCCACCACAGCACCAAAAGCTAACCCGAGAGGATGCTGTAGCCTGCCGGCAACTACAGACTAACGCATACCTCCACTTTGCTTCCTACATATTGTAATTATCCGAGGCTGTTCACTTCGAAACCATCATTTTATTCTGTTCCTCAACCTTCTCTTGTTCTCCTGCCCCCTTGTCCTGCCTTTGCCGTCTTCGGCTCTCCAGACTCTCCGGGGCCGTGTTTTCGTCCTCCCTCTGTGTGTAGAGAACCACGTTGCTGATGGCTGCGACTTCCATAGTCCCGTTACCCGTCATGTACCACACGCTTTTCAAAACGCCATTGGTAGGTGCTATCTTTATGACTTCGAAGGGCCCGATAGGTGTGGTTTTAAATAATTTTAATTTGGCAGCAAACTTCCTGAAATCGGAAGGGTGGCGGTTCGTAGTGTCGAAACTCGACACTACAATATGTGTCCCTGTCACGTGACCTGCAAACCTAGCAGCTACTGTAACTGCTGAAACGTTTATTTACGTATTAAAAACCTTTTAACACACGTATTTACAAGCTTAAATAGTATATGTATTTCTAAACATTACTTTGAAAATTCTAAAGACACGCCGCCCGCCGCCGCTGGGTTGCTCTCAGTGTGGCTACTGAGCCACCATGCCCAGAAATCAAGCGGCAGCGTTCAGTAAACAGACCCAGCGAAGGAGCTTTTGACGATTCTGCCTGAGTCAGGGGCGTTTGTCTACCAAAAATATTTCATTTCAGTCTCAAATACGCCAACAACAGATTAAAAAAAAAAACAAAAAAAGTTGCGCCTCGGGAGAATCGAACTTCTCCGCCTCCACAACGTGAAGCCAGATTCTACCTATCGTTTATCCCAACAGATGGCGCATTCGTGCAAAATAGACCCTTGCAGTAAAAAAAAACACATAAAGGAACAGGAAAGCCTGCGATTCAAAGTTTTTTAGCTGGGAACAAGTTTTTAAATATCGTTTTTTATTTCGTGTACAGACAAAAGTATGTTGCCGAGCTACTCTATGTCATGGTTGCCAGCATTAGTTTTGGGAGGGACACATACGGCTCGTAGATCAAAAATTCGATTTAAAAAGTTCTAGAGCGTTATCAGCAAAACCGTTTCTCGTCAGGGTGCTTTAAGTGATGCCCTTTCATTTGGGATAGAGAATATATACTCGACAAAAATCGGTTGTCTGTCCCTTTAAGTTGGCACATCCTTTTCGCACCAAGACCAAATCGCCTGGAGAAATAGCCGGAATACTCGTGTTGTGACGCCTGTCGAAGAAACGTTTCATCGTCTCCCTATACTTCATTTCACCTTCAACTGTCCTTTTCGTTTCTTGAAGTTTAAGCCTTGTAGTCAGACCAAGGATCTCATCATCGGGCAGGTATGATGGCTTACCAAAGGCTGTATACTGCGGGCTGCACCCCAGCGCAGTTGTGTGCGACCGGTTGTGATGCGTGACCGCCGTCTCCAGACAGCACTTCCAACCCACGGGAAAGTTAGGATAGAAGTGGGTGTACTGTTTAATATCTCTTATAGCCCGTTCTGCAAGACCGTTAGCCGCCGGATGATATGGGGCTGCAAACTTTAGTGTGATGCGTCTGCTTTCCGCCCAGCGTGTCATTGCTCGGCTCCTGATAGCAGGTCCATTGTCAGACACAACGTATTTTACACCATTAAACATCTCTCTGTTCAAAAGCGCTATTACAGTATTTGCTGCAATAAGGTACGCATTTGGGCTGGTTGGTTCATGATTACGAGTGAAAAAACAGCGTTATAAAGACAGGACAAGAAAGGACACAGGACCACGGCGCTGACTAACAACCAAATGTGTTTTATTTCTTCAGTCAGCATATATACTTCACCATTATCACAAAGCAATGACAAACAAATTGATTGGAATACTCAGCCTGCGCAGAGGCTAAGAGGCGATCAATCAGACATGAATTTTATCCCTTTTGGAAGGAGGGAAATCGAGGGGAGGCTAACACATGCCTCGCCACTGTTGTGGATGTGATAGGCTTCTGAAATGAGACGCGCGCATTCATCATGTTATTTTGACAAGAAAGTGGTATCTTCAAAAATTGGGTGGCACTTGCATTTCTTACAGTTCTTACAATGAATGGCTGACTGACTATCAGCAGCTTGTTTTTAACCTTATTCGAATGTTCCCGCAAGCGGTCATTCGCGCACCGCCCCGTTTGACCGATATAATAATTCCCGCAAGAAAGAGGAATTTTGTAAACTACACCTTGGCGACATTCAACAAACTTCTGCTTATGTTTCTTAGTACATCCTCTTGTTTTCCTCCTCCCCTCTCGATTCACTTTCTGGCACAGAATACCGAGCTTATTTTGGGCAGAAACAATAGCTTAACACCTGCCCTGCCGACAACCTTCTTGAGATTGTGCGCCACCTTGTGCACGTATGGGATGACGGCTATTTTTTGCTGCGAGTTTGTCTCCGATTGTATGGCAACTGAGCGTTTTTTCTTAAGGCCTGCTAAGAGGCTTTCAGCAATGTTAGCCAAAAGCGTTGCTGAAAACCGCAAGCTTCAGGCGTGCTACTTGCGACAGAAAACTTTCATCAACTTGGTGGTCACAAGACCTACTTAGCACCGCCTTCATGCACGCTGTTGCAATGCCGCGTTTTACAATTTTCGAGTGGGCAGATGAAAAAGGAAGAAGGCTCTTTTGAGACCTTGGCGCATAACGCCAACAGACATGGCTATCTGAGAACGCGAGCTCGAAGTCTAAGAAGCTAGTGTTGTTATCTGAAGGGTGCTCATCGTCAGTTCAAAACAGCTTAATTCTGCGACAAACACGTCAAGACAGCCTTAGCAGCAGACTGCTCGTCAGAAGGGTTAGTGCTGTAAATATTAAAAAGTCACCACATATCGCATCACCTTAACCGCGCTCGTCGACTTAGCTTTGCTCTCAAGCTTACGGTCGTAGCTGGCTAATAAAATGTACTAAGAACAGGGGCGATGCAAGATCTATGCACAACCTTTCCGCTGTATAAAAAGCTTATCATCCAGCAGATGAAGGTGGATTGCATATGAACTTAAAAATTCTAGAAACCTGTCTACAGTGGTTCCACATGCGTTCTGAAACTTAATAGCCCCGTATCTGTCAATGAATTGCTCACTTCGGTACATACTTCTTCTGGGGCAGCGAATAATATAAGTCCTTAATGTCCACGGAAAACGCACTCACACCCACTGGACACTCCTCCAGGTAGATAGTCAAGAGACAGTACCTGGCGTCCTAATGAGGTAGGGGTCGTCGACTTCAAGAAGACACAAGCTTCTTTGCCAAACCTACCAAGTTCTCGCTGCCAAGTTCCCCGCTCAGAAACAATGGCTCGGAACGGGCATAGTTACCTTGTGGGTCTTGCACTGAAGAAGACCGAAAGACTGGTCTCTTTCAGGCCTTCACAGGGAGATGCAAGTTTTGAAAGTCCGGGCTCTTGCACAGCTGAACAGCCCTTGCTTTCTGAACAGCCCTTGTCTTCTTGAAGTCGACGACCCCTACCTCATTAGGACGCCAGGTACTGTCTCTGACTATCTCCGGGAGGAGTGTCCAGTGGGTGGAGTGCGTTTTCCGTGGACATTAAGGACTTATATTATTCGCTGCCTCAGGAAGAAGTATGTACCGAAGTGAGCAATTGCATTGACAGATACGGGGCTATTAAGTTTCAGAACGCATGTGGAACCACTGTAGACAGGTTTTTAGAATTTTTAAAGTTCTATATGCAATCCACCTTCATCTGCCTGGATGATAAGCTTTTTATACAGCGGAAAGGTGTGTGCATAGGATGTTGCATCGCCCCTGTTCTTAGTGACATTTTATTAGCCAGCTACGACCGTAAGCTTGAGAGCAAGCTAAGTCAGACGAGCGCGGTTAAGGGGATGCGATATGTGGATGACTTTTTAATATTTTACAGCACTAACCTTCTGACGAGCAGCCTGCTGCTAATGCTGTCTTTGACGTGTTTGTCGCAGAATTAAGGCTGTTTTTGAACTGACGACTGAGCACCCTTCAGATAACAAACTACGCTTCTAGACTTGCAGCTCGCGTTCTCAATAGCCATGTCTGTTGGCGTTATGCGCCAAGGTCTCAAAAGAGCCTTCTTCCTTTTTCATCTGCCCACTCGAAGATTGTAAACGCGGCATTGCAACAGCGTGCATGAAGGCGGCGCTAAGTAGGTCTTTGTGATCACGCAAAGTTGATGAAGTTTTCTGTCGCAAGTAGCACGCCTGAAGCTTTGCAGGTTTTCCAGCAACGCTTTGGCTAACATAGCTGAAAGCCTCTTAGCAGGCCTTAAGAAAAAACACTCAGTTGCCATACAATCGGAGACAAACTCGCAGACAAAAATAGCCGTCATCCCATATGTGCACAAGGTGGCGCACAATCTCAAGAAGGTTGTCGGCAGGGCAGGCGTTAAGCTATTGTTTTCTGCCCAAAATAAGCTCGGTAGTCTGTGCCAGAAAGTGAATCGAGAGGGGAGGAGGAAAACAAGAGGGATGTACTAAGAAACATAAGTAGAAAGTTTGTTGAATGTCGCCAAGGTGTAGTTTACAAAAATTCCTCTTTCTTGCGGGAATTATTATATCGGTCAAACGGGGCGGTGCGCGAATGACCGCTTGCGGGAACATTCGAAATAAGGTTAAAAAACAAGCTGCTGATAGTCAGTTATCCATTCATTGTAAGAATTGTAAGAAATGCAAGTGCAACGCAATTTTTGAAGATACCACTTTCTTGTCAAAATACCATGATGAATGCGCGCTTCTCATTTCAGAAGCCTATCACATCCACAACAGTGGCAAGGCATGTGTTAGCCTCCCCTCGATTTCCCTCCTTCCAAAAGAGATAAAATTCATGTCTGATTGATCGCCTCTTAGCCTCTGCGCAGGCTGAGTATTCCAATCAATTTGTTTGTCATTGCTTTGTGGTAATGGTGAAGTATATATGCTGACTGAAGAAATAAAACACATTTGGTTGTTAGTCAGCACCGTGGTCCTGTGTCCTTTCTTGTCCTGTCTTTTTAGCGCTGTTTTTTCCCTCGTAAACAGTATTTGCGTCCTCCTTTGCTGGTTTTGCAGCCACTATCCTGGAGCATTCATAGGTACACAATAAGAAAGACTGTGTGCTTCTTACCCCTTCACCCTTCTTTTTGAGCTCCGCAAAGTCGACATGTACTGTCTGAAATGGTATTTTTGAATGGGCTGGCAAAGCCATAGCATGCATTTTCTGTTTGTATTTGGCCTTGTTGATTTCGCATGAGTGACAAGAGCGCACGTATGCGCTTACATCTCTTTTCATGTGTGGCCACGTGAACCTCTTCCTGATCGTGTATTAGGTTCGCCAGAAGCTGTCGTGACCTCCTGACTCTGGACTGTCGTGGTAGAGCTCCAGAACTTTTCTGACCTGTGTAGGTGGAACGTGAAACCGCCCATCTACGCACTGTAGTTCTGTTCCTTCCCACAACCTCAGAGCAATCAGTGCATCTACTTCTTCACCAGCCTTGCAGCTTACGTCAATAGAAACACGGGAAAGGGCATCAGCTTCTGAAAGCAATTGTCCAGATCGGTGCATTACGTCAAAATCGAACTGCTGTAATTCGCTGATCTAACGAGATACTCGTCCTTTAGGTTGACTGTCATGCAGAGATATGTAGGGCCGGTGGTCATAAAAGCTTCACTTCTTGCCCTCGAGGTACGATCGAAAGTGCCTCACCGCTAGCGCAACAGCCAGAGCCTCTTTCTCTGTTGTACAGTAGTTCTCTTCAGACTTGTTGAACGTATACGAGTAGTACCCAACCACGTGTAGTTTTCGATCGTTTGTAGCCGAATGTCCTCGTTGGTATAGAACGGCACCTGCACCATAGTGAGAAGCGACCGTGGTGAGCTTATACGGAAGTGAGAAGTCTGGCAGCGTGCGTACGGGATCAGATGAAATGGCTGACACTAAGTCGTGGTACGCTTTGTCGCACTCTTCTGTCCACTGGAAAGCCGTACCCTTTTGAAGCAGGCTTGTCACTGGCTTGGCACGAGCAGCGAAACACGGAATAAAGCTCCGGAAGTGTCCTGCCAGACCGAGAAAAACTCGCAGTGCGTGTACGTTTCCAGGTCGTTTCATTTTCAGTACCCGTTCTACGCACTCCTCTTTCGTGTTTTTAGTGAATCCATCCAGCATGCGCACGAGAAATGTGATTTGCCGGCTTAAAGAACTCACTTTTTTTAAAATTGACTTTCAGCTTGGCTGCACTAAGGGCGGTCAAGACAGCGGTCAAATGTTGCGCATGTGAGCTGTCATCTTTCGAGTACACTATAATATCATCAACATAAACGTTTCAAAATAGGCCCAAAAATGGTTTTAACACACCATTCATCATCTCCGGAATCCAGCCTGGGCTGTTCTTCCACCCCTGAATTCTAGGGGGAGCATCTATGCACAAGCCTTGAAAACACTCCAAAAGTTCCTCACTTGTCTTTGGGAACTTAAACTGCACCTGCTTCTGAAGATCCTTAGGCAACCCGTGAATAATCAGTGTCACAGATGAAGACTCTGGGAGATTAGAATCAGCCATTTGCAGTAGGTGTCCTTTCTCGTAAAAATACTCCAAGGGTTTCCCCGATCGCTATTTATACAAAATTGCATGATCCCACCTTTCCACAGGGTCTGCTTTGAACGCTGCGAGAAAGCTTGCCTTCCAGCTGTCCAAGCTGTCGGACGCGTGTGTGGAGAAGTGCAGCTCATACCACTTCTTTGCAAGTCCCGTCAAAAACAGCCGCATTTTTTCCACTCGGTCGGTAGCTCTGTGCCAGAAGTTCTCGGATGCATATTCATTGGAACGAATCCAATCCTCAGGACTTGAACTCTTTCCGTCAAACGGATCCGGCTTCACCATTTCTGTGCGCGGTCTTTGTTCAGCTTGGACCGTATTGATGAGGGTCTCCATGAGATGTTGTTTCCTCTCTGCCTGCCACTGTTGCTCTTGCAGAATGACAAGAAGGCTTGAGTTTATGGTGGTAACGTTAACGCTCGGTGTCGTGTTCGTGTTCTCTGACACCCTCATGGTTGGCTTCATGAAGTATTCCTGGAACTCGGACAGCTTCCCCCTGAGCTTGAGAGAAGACTGGGTAGTCAGGTCCTCTGTTGTCTGCCCGGACTTCTTAGCAACCCAGTCACACAGTTGTGGTGTTGTGATGAACTCGGGCAAGTCGTACGGCCCTTCGTCGTCGACTTGGTATGACGAGAATTAAAACTCGCCTCGTGAGTTCTGCGTGGGATGTAGAGTAATCCACGTAGTGTCCGTCTCTGGAATCCTGTCGGCTGCGCCAATGTAATGTTCCGAGGCTGTTCACTTAAGAATCATCATTTTATTCTGTTCCTCAACGTTCTCTTCTTCCCCTGCCCCCTAGTCCTGCCTCGTCTTCTGCTCTCCACACATATCATACACCACACAGTATATCCACCAACATGCCGATACTGCAGCGAAACATCCCACACTGCACCGCGCCACGTGGGCTTGCCAAAACACACCAGCAGCCTCCATTACTCGCCCCCCTGCACTGAGCCGTTCGGACCCTGATGACCGGGTGGACCGGGCACACAGGATCGCAGCCGCCGCAGGGGACCTGGACTGAGGGATCCTCCGCTTGTTGGGCGAACCTCTTTTTCTTGAAATAAATGTTTTCCCACCCCCAGAACCACACCGAAGCATTTCTAATCACAAAGATGAGTGAGGCGAGAGTGGAAGTGTCGGTAGATGTTGACGCCGGCGTGTAGACACTGACATGTGATTTAAGAGCACAAGCTGAGCGTCCGTAAACGGCTCTTACGCCCATATACCACGTGCACTGTCTATGAAGTATCCCCATTTAGTATGAAGAACGTTGCAACTCTCGTAACCAAAACTGGAAAGCCGGGGTGCCATCGACATACATGGGAAATCCAGTCGAGGCAGTTTGGTTGCCCGGGCGATGTAGGGGCGAGGATAGTATGACATTATGATGACGTGCAAACAAGGGAGGCAAACGAGTACCACGACGACTTCCTGCCACAATGTGCACCATTATGCCAGGTCTGTGCGGGTCTGAGAAAACAATGATCGGGCATTTACGGTGGCCTTTTATGGAGAAACATCAGGCGTAATGGTTCGATGATCCAGAACGGACGGAGACGAATAAGCCATCGATCGAGGAAGGGAATGCGGGCCATTTCGTTGCTGAAGTAGTAGTGCTTATATATGTCCGTTCCCACGCAGAATCCGCTGTCGAAGTTCTCCGACCTTGCCCGATATACACGGCAGTTCTATGGCAGAACGCCTTGAGACGAGCGCAGAGACGCAGGTAGCACCACACGTTGAGGTTAGCCAATAATACCAATGTGAGAGTCTAGAGTTATTTCGCGACGAAAGCAAGAGTTCACGGTGGGACATGCTATTCGACGTAGCAATACTAGAGTGATGGCTTAAATGGCCAAGGGTCAAAAAGGAACAATGTATGTGGTCCGGAGGAGTAGGCAAGCCATGCAGTGTGACAAGACAGGCGCGGATTTTGTCCATGTATCGGACGGCGATTACTTCGTTGGTGGAGCAGTTGTTCAGGAGCCTTCACGGAACCTACGCCAGACCCAGCACAGCGTCTTATGTTCCAGCTACCAAGAATGCTTAGACCTGTATACAGTGTTACTGGGAGGACTGGTATGCTGTTTAACGCCTGGAGCATGGTGGCTTGTTCCAAAACGGCGCAGCAGGTTTTTGCACAGCTTTTTGCACAGCAAAAACGGCGGAAGTCTGGGACGTTCAGACATGTGGTCCCGCTGCGTGTTTCCAAACCCCCTGGCTGCACAGAGCACCCACCTGACCTGCTAAAACGAAGTCGACCGTTCTGGCTCTGTAGCCTCGACGTTGAGCACAGACCACTGGCGCTGTCGCTTGCGCTCGAGCACAAGCAAGTCTATCTCTTAGATTTTTTTTCATTCTCTATTTTTTTTCTAAACTTACTTGTTTTCATAACTCAAATCTACGGGCCGTTTCCGTTATTAATGAAGATTTGGTATGTTTTAGGTCGTTTTAGGTTTGGGGACACAGCCAATGACCACGTTGAATTACCGCTCTCCATCGCGCGAGCAGACATACCACGTCGGTGCTCTATGAAGCGAAGGGTTTGGAAATACGCGTCCCTGCTGCTTGAATCAGCCGACTGTGACAACCTGACACGATCATGCCTCAGGTGACATCTAAGCTGTAGTTGACATAAGCGGCGGCGCGATCGTTATGACTCGGCCTGCGTTACGTTTTCTGCTGCGCCTTTGCACTCGATTGGAATGTTAGCCGTGCTTGATCGCGGAATCGGATAAATAATTTGCGGTTATCTCGTATCCTTTTTCCCGTCGTTGCGATGACCGGGCTCGTGACGCGGTGGTAAAGGAACCCGCGACACAACGACGGAGCTGCCTTGTCTGTTCCACTGACTCCACGTGCGCGGCAGCAGCGCAGCGGCAGTGCGCTGCCGCCGAAGTTCTTTCTGGCGTGCTAAGCCTACCTGCTGTACCGAAGAAGACGAGCGGCTGGGCGACGAGGCAGGAATATTCAGGGGACGACGGACTTTTTGAGTTCCCGACAGGGTGGTTGGTTACCGACTGCAACAGTCTCTAACAGGCAGGATTCCTGCTGTAGAAACATACGGCGTGAAGGACAAAGTGCTGTTAAACATGTCCGACTGCAGCGAACGCTACCTATAGCATCCCCGACGCAGGGTTAGTGGAACACAAATTGAAAAGAAAATGGCGGGTCCCACGCAGAGGTCGAAAGCGACGTAGGACAAAACTTCTATCCTTGCATACCTAGTTTACATTGCAGTTAGGTGTGACCTTTGTTTTAGTGTAAATGTGCTGACGTAGCTGCGGATAACTCAAAATTGTGAGGCGTGGTGATTTCGCCTAAGTAGTGCGAGTCGTAAGGAGAAGCGATCAAAGTTTCAAACTGCCTCGCAAAGTCGGCGCCAGCTTCAAGCTCAGACAACGTGATATATGTAGGCGCCCCCCTGAAATTCACTGCCCCAGCCGACCGTTTCGTCGCTGGCCGCGGAAGCGAGCGTATCTTCTTTGACTTCGGCACGCTCATCCGGCTCCCCGCGACTAGCTTACCAAGCCCCGTGGGCGAAATCAGCAGAGGCTTGCTGGCGTTGTACAGTATAACTTAAACGCCCTCGGCGTTCGACCTTGATTGTTATTACTGCAAAGCAGTATATGTTTCACTCCCCAGTTTTCATTCCGGTGTCATCGATTTACTCGGCACCGCTCCGGGGCTCCTCCTCACCACCGCTGACACCCCTTTCCCAAACATTTTCTCCCTCGCCTCCACCGATGCCCGTTTGGTAAGTCGCGCAATCGGCAGGTAGCGGGGGTACTGCGGTTATCAGATGATTGTGAAAAACAAACAGAAGCACGAATTGGTGTGAATAAATGCACTGACGATTACTACACTCCTAATACAAAATTTGTGAGCAGCGCGAGCTGCAGTCTTTTCTGTCCCGGCGCATTTCTGCTGCGTCCCAGAAAGTGTTCGCGTGATCAGCGAAGCGTACGGGGACGTGCGCACTCAGCAGCTACCTCGCAATGCGCCGCCGCCGCCGGCCCGCATGTTGGAAATCGTGTTTCAACCTAGCAGGCAAATGTCACGTGGTTCGGATTAAGACCGCACAAGGGAAAAGCGAGCATATTATTGCATATCGTGTTTGAACCTCCCGCGCAGACGTCACTTGGTTGGGATTACCGGAAAATGGAACAGCGTCTGGTGAAAGTGTCAGGTGGAGGGCGCTCCTTGGTGGCGACGCATGAGACATGTGTGAGGGAAAGGCAGTGAGAGAGGTGAGGCCGTAGCCGCACATGTCGCACTCCACTTCACCCTTCTCAAGAAGCTCCTCTCCGTTTTCATTCTTTCGTCACTGCGACGTTCGCTCACTCGCTTACATCGGACATAAAGAGACGCCGCTCCCGCGAAGCCCAGGTAATGGCTGCCAAAGGGCTTGCCCCTAAAACGACCGGAACCCGCCGTGGCCGTTTCGCTCGAAGTCCACTTCTCCAAGTAGCTCCGAATCCCTCCCGGTAGAAGAGAATCTCCCCCAGTAGGAACGCCGGCTTGAGCACGTCTTTTTCAGGTTGAAAGGCCTTCCCAGCGACGTTTTTGCCGGTGCCGTTCACGCCTAAATATGCACCACCACCGGTTGCCGTTTTATGCGTGCACAGTTCGCGAGTAGAAAAGGGGGGCGTGGACGCACCGCTAGGCTTTATGCGGCTACCAATGAAATGCCGGTTGTGCTGGTGGGAGATTTAGATGTCGAAATTACATGACTCAGTGCAGTTAGTCGGCTAACCTCCTTAATAGAGTGGTTCAGGTGTGGGTTGATATGTTACACAGACATCTTACACAAACAGTAAGATGCATACGAGGGGGAAAGAAAACGGACAGCCACTTGTTTGTACGCGAGAATAGAGTTCAAGGGCATCAAGGTGCTATATCGTTATGGGAAGGATACATAACATTCCTTTGAAGAAACTCTGGCAAGGATTGAAGCGTTGGCCCGAACACAAGCGATGGGCGCAAAAACAACGGAAAACTGCTGGCGCCTCTGTTACCGCCTCAAGTTCAGCTCGTCGAGTAGAGACGAATCCCTCCCGGATGAACTCCACATTTCCCGTTGAGAACGCCGGCTTCAGCCAATATCACTTCTTCAGAGAGGTTTCAGGGGGTATTTTGGACGGCGTCTATCATTTCTAAGCCTGGGCACATGACCAGTTTCCGGTTTATGCGTGTGTAGCTTTGTATTTAAAAAATACCTTACAGGCCCTTGTTGCAGGGCATTGTGTAAGGGGGGTAACAAAGGGTGAGTGTCGCGACAGAACTGTAAGGGAACATCAAACTTTGAATGAACTTTGAAAGAACGGAACAGCAAATAACAGGATATATGTCACTAAAGAGAAAAAGAATGTACAAAAAAGTCACTTGAAGTGACACATACATGGGAACATTGCAGGTGGGAAGGAATGCAAATATGCGCAATACAACTTAGTGAAAAACACCTACTACACACGTAGTTAAAAAATATTCTATAACAACGCGCAGAAAGCAACTTGTTCTTGTTTCGAAAACACAGGAATAATAAAGGGCGATAACAGAGTTTTACTTGTGTATATAAGGACATGATAAACTACAAAAATGCAGCGGTCACAATGTGTGAAGCGGTAAGAAAAAAGAAAGAAAAAAGAAGAACGCCGATGCTGTTTTACCGAACACAAGGCCTTAATCTGTAAGCGGGAGGAAGCGGAGTAAAAACGAATGGATATAATACACTGGAGCGATACAGGAGGTGGCACAAATGCTTGTAAAAAGAACCAGTCGAAGTTTCTATCACTGAAAGAAAGAGTGGAGAAGTTGTCTGAATTTTCGTGGTCTGATTGATATGCGATGTCATTCGAGAGATCATTCAACAAGGCGAATGGCGTGAGGAAGAGCCGATGAGTTAAAGGCGTCGGTTGACCCCATATAATCGCGTGAAACTTAAGTTATTATGCAACCTGCGAGATGTAACGGAAGGTATATCGAGTTGAAATGGGAATGGTTTATTACTGTAAACATACTTATGGAAGAGGCATAGAAGAGAAATATCCGCCGAGACTCAGCAATTGAAGAGAAAGGCAGAGCTTAATTTCGCGTTAGCTGCTATGGTAGTCGTAATTTCTCGAGATAAACGGGCTGGCCCTATTTTGAATCGCTTCAAAGCATGTTGATTAGGTAATTTTGGTAAGGGGACCAGATGGATGCTGCGAATTCAAGTTGTGGGCGAACGAAGGTCTGATAAGCTAGTTGACGAACATGAGATGGGCAGCTATGCAAGTTACGGCGTAAGTATCCCAATGATTTTGAAGTTTTTGCACAAATGGTGGTGATATGGTGTGACCAAGAAAGATTTGGTGTGAAATGAATACCTAGGTACTTGTAGGAGGATGCGTGCGACAGAGGGTAATCATCAATGATGTACGAACAACTGGAAATATTTTGCTTTCGTGTGAAAGACATAATTTTGCACTTTGCTTGTTTAGCGACATCAGCCATTTTTTGCACCAGTCATTAATCTTGTTGAGGTCATTTTGCAGTGTTAGGTGGTCGTCAGCACAGCTTATTGAGCGATATATAATGCAATCATCGGCGAAAATTCGCATGCGAGATGAAAGGGTGATTGGTAAATCGTTAATATAAATTAAGAATAGCAGGGGCCGAGGACGCACCCCTGCGGTACACCTGAGGTTACGTGGGAAAGGGGGATTGGATATTGTTTATTCCCTGTGAACTGCTGGCGGAGCGATAGAAAGTTTCGAAGCCAAGATAAAGTGAGGCGAGTCTAATCGAAGTGAAGATAATTTAGAAATCAGACGAAAGTGGGGTACACGATCAAATGCTTTTGAAAAATCGAGAAAAATGCAGTCAGTCTGAAGGTTATTGTTCATGTTGCAATGTAGTTCTGACGTAAATTCCAGCAGCTGTGTTTGCACGAAAAACCTTTTCTAAAAATCCATGTTGGTTGACAAAAAAGAAGTGGTTAGATTCTAAGGTGCCGGAAAACATGAGAAGAGCGATTATATGTTCCAGAAGTTTGCAGCAGATGCACGTTAGAGAGATGGGGCAGATAACTTCGGGGTGTGAATGTTTATCGCCGGCTTTAAACACGGGTACTATTTATACCAATCTTCCAGTCAATGGGAAGCTGGCCTGTTGCTAACGATTGTCTGAAAATCTGATACGGAATATTAACAGAAACAGAAAGGGTGTTTTTCAGAACTTGGAATTTATATCGTCAATGCCGGCTGAAGTAGATAGCTTAAGATTAGTGACAAGAAGTGCGATATACCCTCAGGCGTTATTTCAATAGGTTGCATGTAATCTATGTTGAGATCGGGGAACGTTCGGAACTATCGGTGTGGTCTTCCCGGGTGAAAACAGATGAAAAGAAGGTGTTAAATCGCTGAGGTGCAATGACTGTCTGAGAGGGGAGCATGGTGATCATCTAGCAAAGAAATCTGTTGAACATCGTGTTTCCGGAGATATTTGTTCCAGAATGTTCTAGGATTTGATTTCAGAAGGGAAGGCAAATCGTTAGAGAAATACTTTTGTTTAGCAGATTTAATTGTGGAACAGGATATTCCTACCATTTTTGTACGCCTCCCATGCCGAGGACGGTACCAGTCGTTTGCGTCGCGGTATAGACGTTTCTTTTTATTTCTGAGCTGTCGGATGGATTTTGTAAACCAGGGGTTAGTTTTATCATTTTTGACGGAGACAAGTGGAATATACCGATCTGCTAGCGCGCAGTAATTTGTTTTGTAGAGCACCCAGTTATCATTGACGTCACGATTGGAAAAGGATGGCAGGAATATGTCATTGGAGAAGGTTTCTAGTTCAGCGTTGATTTTGCTGTAGTTAGCTTTATTGTAATCACGGATTTTTTTCTGTTCAATGCCAGAGAAAGGTAGTCGAATGTTAAGGGTTACTTGAAGAAGACTGTGATCGCTGATCCATCTATGTTCAGTATGGTATTTACTGTTTCAGGAGCGGTGGTGAGAAGTAGGTCGAGGATGTTAGAACCGCGAGTGGGCTGATTCACCATTTGCGATAAGTTAAAGTCTAAGGTTAGGTTGAATAAATTCTGTAGACATGCGGCAAGGGGAAGACAAACTGGTTCCAGTCAATCGCGGGAAAATTGAAATCGCCAAGGATGAATATGGAATCGGTATGGCAGAGACGGATGGCCTCAGTGATGCTGCTGCGCAGTTCTTCCAGAAATGAATGGTTACACTCAGGAGGTCCGGTAACAATTTCCGATGAGCAGTGTGGCGGACTTGGTTAAGCATGCTACCCAGATAATTTCTATGTTAGAGTGTACTTTGATGGCATACGATGTAAAGTTTTTTTACTGCGAGAAGAACTCCTCCGCCCCGCCTATTAGTACGGTCGTTTCGGTAAATGTTGAAATTGCTACGATAAGGGAGAACTTCGTTATCGGTTATGTCAGGGTAAAGCCAGGTTTCGGTGAGGGCAAGAATATCGCAGTCACAATCGTCAAGAAAGGAACATAACAAATGCCGTTTTGGCATTAGGCTGCGAATGTTAGTAGACGATAGCGATAATGTGGTGATGGCTTGAATGGGCGAAGTCATATTCCGATCTTGTCCGCACGTGTTATTAAGCTATCTGCTAGCTAGTACAACACTATCACTGGTGACGTCATAGATGTAAGTCTGCTTGTTAATGTGCAGGCGGTCAACTGAAATTTTGAAAGCCTTGTTCTGAGACTGGACTTAGCGAAGCCTCACCAACTTGCGTCTTTGCCTGTCGTGTTGCCGGGGAAAGTCTTCACCAATAGAATACGTAGTTCCTTTTAATTTGCATGCATTGGACAAGATCTGCTCTTTGTCCTTATAAAATGTTAGTTTTGCTATGATAGGCCTATTTTTTCCTTCAGTGAATTTGCCAAGCCTGTGTACACGCTCGAATTGTGAACTAGTTGTTGTTAATTCAAGTTTTTCAGAGCAAAACGCTATTACTTTCTCCTCCGCCGCGGCCCATTCTTCCTCCTCGTTGTCTTCTATCCCAAAAAAGAGAAGGTTTGATCGCCGCTGCCTATTTTCGGCATCGTCGCATCGGGACGAATGGCTGCCAACTGAACAGAATAGTAAGAGAGAGGAGGGGGTCGTGCACGCGCAGCTCTAGGTTTTATGCCCTTAGTGATTGATGTCATGTCTGTTGTGCTGTGGCGAGGTTTAAACGCGGACGTTGAACAGCCCAATGGGACCTGTCCGGAGTCCTTAGTGGAAGAGCGGATTGGGTTTATGTGTAGTTTGTGTTCAGACTACCGATGCAAAAGCAGTATCGTGATCTATGGACGTGAAAAAATGGCATATCATCGTAGTTCGGTTGGCTGAAACTTGAAATGACGTCATTCTATAAAGTTATTATGAGAATTGCTGCAAGAGTCTGAACCACGCCTTACACGACAATGAGATGCTTACGAGGCGGTAGGGACACAGCTAATTCTATGTTTATCTGCAAGAACAAAGCGTGCGATCCTTCACAGGTTCATTCAGCTAGTTGGCTAGGAAGTGTGCTTTATCGCAAATTACGAAAAATGTGTTTTGTTTGGCGCCCTCCGTGGACGGCGTCCAGCTTAGCAGGTCATCGTATCACATAGTGGAAGGGCACTATTTTTTGTTGATGCGAATGTGCGATTCAAACATGAAGTAGGTAGTCCTTCCACGAAGTTTTTATGTCTCCTGAGGGTGTACCTAGAGTCGTTGTACAGTTGTCACCAGGGGTCACTTTTCTCTGCAAAAGATGGTGTCCCGATTCGCTCTTGCATGGCTACAGTGCTCGGTGATCTATACTTTTCCCGTGGCGACAAAGAGCTGCACGATTCTTTGAAGGCATTCTAGGTGTTTAAGAGTTTTCGGTATGCTGATGAAATTTTAGTGTGCCTACCGTGAAGTAGTAACGTTCATAACGTTTCTGAAAGTATTTTAAAGATGTTTAAGACTGCCTACTTTGGAGTATAGTTTACAACTGAACTTCCTGACTATGACTGTTTGAAATATTTACATTTTACCATCAAAAAAACTCTGAACATAATTGCTGGTCCTATCGCACCCGGTCTAAAAAGGGCGTACTCCCTTTCGACTCTGCCCATACAAGTTAATCAAGCGTGGAATTGGGTTTCCGTATCTTTCGAATATGGGCGCAAAATCTTTGTCCCACCGTATAACGGCAAGCTTTAGCTTCCAAGTCAAAGGTACAAACAAGAATGGTTACCGCGACTTGTTGTTAGTATCGGTTGAAGAGAAAGTCCTGAGCACTGTTGCCAAAGGAAAAGGTGTAGAAGTAGGAGCTGCGAAAGAACGCAGGCCACCTGCCGTCTTGCAATACGTTCACGGCGTTTCTCACAGGGTAAAGAGAGTCAGGGGCAAGTGTATGTACCTGTTGATTTTACTGCACCTTTAAAGCTCGGTGGCACTTGCAAGGCGTTACAGACCAAAAAGCAAATGGAGGCATCTAAGGCAAACTGCAAGGATCGGCACGTGCGCAAATTTGTCAATAGCGCTAGGGAGCTGATTATAAGACACCTTAGTCTTGTGGTCGTTTCTACATAGAACAATCAGGCCAGTGTATCAACGAAAGACCGCGTTAACACAGATATGCGTGCCAACAGGGTAAGCACAGTGGGAAACCTTGTGACACAATGGGCAAGGTGTAAGTGTGAGGTGGCGTTCGACAAAACCACGATTTTGTTCCGCGCTAAAGATGAAATGTCCCGGGAGATTTATGTAGCGGTTTTCATGATATCAGGTCATTAGGGAGAGTGCGTGAGCTCCCCGTCTATTACGCTCACCCAGCATGAGATTCAGTTTTTATAATCGTCTTTTTAACGACACTACGTGAACCGGCTTCAACCCCCGCTATCTTTTAGCTTCATATTTTACCCTTGTGACATCCCTTCCCCATATCCCCTGAATTTTTTTTTCATTCTGTGTTGTTATATATATATATATATATATATATTTTCGTCTTGTTTAAAATAAATCAGTTGTTAGTGGGAAGTTTTCTCGTGAAAGTGAACGTTTTTTCCCTGTGTTCGTCTCTGTGATCATAACAAGCGCAACTTACTTTCGAGAGCTTGTTACACCAACTAGCGGGCATCAAGCTTTACTGAACTTCAATCAAGGGCACTGTGCAGAGCAGTGCAGTTGGTGCAAAAACATTTTAGGTGCTTCTGCGGCAAGCTTCAGGTCTTATTCACCGGCTAGAATAGAGAGGAGCAGAACAGCCACCAACTGGGGGATAGGTGTTCCGGCTAGGGGCCCCACAACCCTTGTGCACGGACCGCGAGGTCCTTGCATAAAGTTCCTTCTGTGGCCCTCGGTTTTTGCCAGTGGCCTTATCATCTCCATGGAGTTGAGCCGTTCTTAGCCGGTACTAAATGTGGTTTTGTAGATCTTCCTTCACTGATAGCACAAGGCAGAACAATGAAGGGAAGTTTGACAGCCACCTGAGTGCTTCCATACGGCTAGAAAGGAAAGCTATATAGCTTTCTCAGAAACTTCGCAGTTGAAGAAATATTTGTCATGGTCCAGGATTCGAACACGGGACCACCGCTTAACCGGAGCAGTCGCTCTACCCAACTGAGCTAACCAGGAGGCTAGCAGCTTGTAGTGCGAGAGCGAATTTATCAACAGCTCAGTTGGGTAGAGTGACTGCTCCGGTTGAGCGGTGGTCCCGGGTTCGAATACTGGACCAGGACGAATTTTTCTTCAACTGCGAAGTTCCTGAGAAAGGTATATAGCTTTCCTTTGTAGCCGTATGGCTGCACTCAGGTGGATGTCAAACTTTCCTTCATAGTAACTTACTGCACCTTCGGGATTTCCCCTAAATCTGGTAGATTAACGCAGAACTGTTGCAAACACTATGGGCCGTACCTGCCGCTTAGTGTTTTGAATTGATGGCGTGTGACAACGGGGCATATTTTCTTGTCTTTCCCCATTCCAACTAACGAATTTGCAATAATATGCCCTGAAATAAACGGAAAAAGAAATTCTCGATTTCGGATTTGATTTTATGAATTTCCACTCCGCTGCTGCCGACGGGCTCTTTTTTGTATCCCTTAAGCCCGAACGACACTGGGATATTTCTGAGATTATGAACTCTCGTGAAAGCATTCGTATACAGCACCGAATAAATAGGTCGAAAAAATTATGTTGCTGAAAACTGTACACTCTTTCCACACAAATCGTACCTGTAAATAGGGTCCCATGAATTTGTGTTATGCGTCTTCCGACACCAACTCCTCCCCTAAGTGGAACAGGGGTGCGGGCGAAGCTTGTCACCAGTCAGTATAAACAAACGAAAACTCAAAACCCCGAACCAACCTTACCTAAACCCCAACCCAGCCCCTGCCACAACGCAAAGCAAACCTCACCCAGCCCACTGGATGAGCTTGGCCCCATCTCAATGGACAACCATACCACACACACCACAATAACGAATCACTTCTAATAACGTAAAGAATCACTTCATCACAGATTGACTCTACTGGCGTGTCTACTGTCACGCCATAGTTCTCTGCAACTTTCGAATCAGCCGCTCATCTTCAAGCGTGAAGCGCGGCTTATCAATAGCAGTGTCTATGCTAACGGCATTGCGGCAAACAGGGACATGAGTCTGCAGCACGTCCATTTCAAATTAGCCGCTCAACACTACGGCCTGCAGGACGGTCTAGGAATGGCGGCGCCAGTGGCAACGCGGCAGCGCAGGGTCCAGATCCAACGCGAGGGAGCCAGGTTCAGTTTCCGGCACGGGAAGCGTTCTTTCTTGGGGCTCTTGATTTTTCGGAACACCATCACGATCTCCAATGATACACGTAAGTCAATACAAGGTTCACTTGAAAACGTGTCTTATGGCAAAGCGCACTTTTTTGAAGTGTCTTTGAAGCACTAGGCATTTTATTCGTGTGTGGGCGTTCGTTAGTTTGGCTGTTTCTTTCTTTCTTTTCTTGCGTGCTTATAATTGGCAGGTGCTGAATGAGGCATCCACCGGTGCGTAGACAAGCTGTCCCAGCCGAGCACGCGACACGGAAAGAGGAAACTCCCCATTTGGAATTTGACTTCATTTGTCTAGCCGTGACGGACTCCCATTAGCCGCGGACGTCAAAAATTTCCATTTTCGCGAGACGTGCTGACTCTGGGCTCAAAGGTGCCGTGCACCGAATCTTTCTTCCGAGAAAATGCATCTACCCGCCAAATCCAGAGCTCCGGGCGAGATTGAAGGACCCAGAGGATCCGCTATTCGCAGCACGACTGCCATCAAGAGGTCGTGCAATTATTCAAAACCATGTCACTTCAAAATCATTTCTTGTCCACCCTTACGGAGTAGAACTGCTGGTGATTTTTCTAATGGTTTTCTGCAGAGGTATTTCTTGCCCATCTCGTTTCCTTTCCTAGCTCTAACCCTTTAAGCCCTGATTTTTTTTAGTTCAAGCAAAACAATGTTTTTGGTTTGTTTTACTAACATTTATGATCCCATAAGACCACAACCAAAAAATAGAGATGGAAGTGCAAATGTTAACAAATAGCACAATAATTAAAACATCTCACAATTATTAATGTTATGGACAGCAGAAACATCACTTTTGCAAATTTTTTTCAACCTTATCACTACATGAACCTACAAATAAAAAATGAGCTTAGTAGTGCACGTATTTATAGATATACAAGCTTGGGAATAAAACTGGGACCGCCATGTTTTTCAGCCTCAATGTCGTAATTTCCTATTCACCAGAGCTTCTTCTTTGTGGCGTCCAGCTCCATTAAAATGAAACAACAGTGATATATATCGCAGTAAGCATTATCCGAGAACAATTCCCCGGAAAAGTAGCAGTACTGGTTTCGTTCTGTATGTACTAGAGGAACTTTTAGGTAATGGCATAAACTGAAACCGCCAGCTTTGAAAGGGTTAAAACGCATTTCGTGCAGTTGATACCAAGCGCATGAAAAAAGGATGGGTTCAGACTCGTGCTCGGGATCAACTGCTGTTTAAAGCAACGCAGCGTCGGTGACCGTCACAGAAGAATGACATACGCACCACATAGGCATAAAAGCACGGCATTGAAGCATAGACACACGTGCGTGCACTCGCTCCCGCACACAAATCGCTTCTGCCGTTAGCAAAGAAAGGGCGCTACTTATGGTTGCTTACACATGTTACTTTGCTTTCCTGGGCACATTGAAAGCGAAAACGTTTGTCTGTCTGTCTACTTTCCTGTCCCTCGATTAACCATTCCGTACTTTATTGTTTTTTACCTGTTTATGACATAGCGCTTAACATCACACAAACATACAATGTTGGGCTGATGGCATAAAAACATATTTCTTATGTCAGTCTTCCGAACGAAATTTTAAATTACTTGTCGCAAAGAAGTATATGTAGGCAGAACCGTTCCAAAGCAATAAAACTGTTCTAGAAATTCCTACATGTGCCCATTTGGGAACGCAAATTTGCGCTAACAAATGAGGACATCTGTGATCAAATTGAGGCAGGTTTGGAACAAATATGCACTAACGTAACTTTAGGCAGATCTGAGGCGAAATGTAAGTACACAACCCTGATATCCCTCGTTCTTATAGTTAAGAATACACGCTGGGTCGGCCTTTACACTATCGAGGGAAAAATGATGCGTGAAAATCATGGAGGTAGCTTTGAGTTCAGAAGAGACAGAACGGAGCTCGCGTGCTCGTGTTGTTCCAAGTAGAACTAGAAACAAAATATAAAGCAAAAGATGAGTGTTGTCCCCACTTATAGAGCGCGAGCAATGCGAAGGTGGTGAAATTGAATTTAATGAGCAAAACTTCATTCAACTCACTACGAGATGAGCGAAGGGTGGAGGGCACAGTGCGAAAGCTGCTAGCGAAAACCAGACGAGTGACGTGCCAGGAGTGGCAGGCAAGTGTCGTCTTTCGGCCATGCTTGCTGCGAACCAGCAGGTGTGCGGACAATTTGTCACCTAGCCCCGTGGGGCAGGATAAGGGTAGCGCGCTCAATTACGCTCACAGAGTGAATGGTAAATGTGCACTTACCTATTATAGGAGGCCGTACGAAGTATCCAATGGCTGTCACTAAAGTCATGAACCCGTACGCCATCGGTAGGTTCTTGGCCCCATGATCTTTGGAAAGAAGCTCTGATGTGCCAACATATATGTAGCCTCCAGGAATTCCAAGCAGCGCCGCAAGTGACATAAAGGCAAACTTTCCGGAGAGAAAGGGGGCCACCTCTGCGATCACAGCGAGCACTAGGTAAGACAGGGTGAGCAGTAGCTCCGTCGACATCACCTTGTAGTCTGACAGAAACGGAAGGCCAAAGCGCCCAACAGTGTCCAAAGCTGAAAACAGGGCCAGAGCGTGAACAGATTCACTCGGAGGCAGCCCAATGTCTTTGGCAAAGTCCAGAATCACCGACAAGTAGGTGTCCACAAAGAAGGCGTATGTGAGAAAGCTGAGCGAGTGAAGATATATCCGTGGATTTTTTAGCACGTCTTTCACGTTGCTGATAGAGAAGGCTGGTGGATTTTCTGGGGTTTCGACAAAAGAGGTGACCGGAAGGTTACTAGGTACAGGCGGTAAGTTACACGAGCTGCGGGCACTTATTAGGGTGCTTCGTCTTGAGCCTGCATTCACTTCGCTCAGAGTGTGCAATTTAACCGCGAACATGGAACCAGCGACGCTCATCACGGTTCCTCTCCTTTCCATAGAAACACGTCTATGCTGACTTGCCATGCAAAGAGGAGGTGCGTCGCTTTCTTCTGCCTGCCCATTTTTACTCGCGATGCTGTTCTCTCTCGACCGACTCAGTGACCTGTGGCATGATTGCATAGTTTCTCTTCTTGAAGAAGCGGTCTTCTCAGCTGCCCCTGGGCCCTCTATCACGAGGGACGGCAGCCTGTTCACAACAGCAGGCGTTCTGCTGAATACCATGGGTTTCCCATTCTCAGTCTGCGAGCAAATCGTGCCTCCGGGGTTGTCTTGACTGTCACAGGCCACGGAGTGTCGTTGAAAGCTCTGGCCCACCTGAAAAGTATTAAGGGAGTATCTGTGAAATGCAGCGTGATTAACTCAGAACAAGAATGCTATGTTGTCTCTTAGCCACGGCATCGGGCTCGAAATTGTGCAGAAAACTGGGCATTAGATGCTGGCAGTATAACGACGACCAACGCGATCGTTGTAGTGTACAGACTATTAGTGCCAGTCCAGTTTCTCCATCCCTTTGTTTGTTAGCGGTTGTTGGTTATTATACATGTCCATCCATATAGTCACAAGCGCCCCTTTATAGAAAATTACACCGGTTACCTGGTGACGTGCAAATAGCCCCAATTTCATACAACCACACATAATAAAGGAGCGGTGGTGCGCTGTTGCTAGTCATACTTTATTCTTCGCTGAACATTTATGAATTGGGTGGATTTGTTTCTGAAATAACAGTGGTGAAAAATGTTTAAGCAAACTATAAGGTCTACTGCAAGACATTTGAAATTTTCTGAACAACCGAAATTGCAAGGCTATAAAAATAGGCTGGTTCACTGTAAGATGACACGGAAATGCATGTTGCTCACTTTTGTACGTAGTGTGCCACGCTATTTTTTGTATTTTGCTTAATTAGGTAATCAGTCAAGATTTATTAGCCAACTTCTAAAGCCAGAAAGGTAAAAAAAAAGTTCCAATTAGAAAGTTGCAGAGTGTTTAGGAAAATGTCCGAATAAACGGTGTCTGTATTTCTATCTATTAAGCCCGCATGTACGTAACACGTTACAAGGAACGAGTTACCTAGTTACTAGTTACCTAGTTACAACGAGTTACCTAGTTACTATTTTCGGTAACTACGAGCGTATTTAGTTACATTTAAAAAAAGGAACGGGTAACGTATTTATTTCCTTTCGACGCCAAGTAACGAGAAACGATACCTCGTTACTTCTGAGGAGTAACACGGCCTTGTTTCTATTAAAACCTGTGCATTGCCCATTGGGCACGTTGCGCCCATTGCACTGATGTTTGCCTCGACAGCAGCAGCGCGGTTTTCTACATTCTCGTATTCCGGGGTGCCATTTGTATTATGAAAGATGCCACGCTCATCACTGCCTCTTGTCGTATCATTCAAATCGGCGCACCACCCGAGATACCAACAGCCCGGATTGTCACGAGTAGAGCCCGGGCGCCCACAGAAAGAACGCATGCGGGTATCGTCATCATAACAAAGGCCGAGACGAGCCAATAGTTTAGGCGGCGCAGATGAAAAGACGTAACTCCTTTATATTGATGCCGACCAATCAAACAGCAGGTAATACAAAATACAGGAAGAAACCGATGCATTCATGGGTTAATAAACACGGGCTTTGCGCGAAAAAGACACCACACACAGGACGGACGGTACGAGCGCAGATGCATTCATCCCGGTGCATTCATCAACCGATGAATGCACCCCGTGATTCGATGAAGACATTTGTTCTCCCCCCTTGCTTTCCCTTTATACACAATCCACCAACAACATAATGTTCTGCGCATGGCTTCGGACTCATAGTAGGCCATGTCGACTTTGCACCGTCTTACAGTTCATCCCCCCCTCCCCCATCGCCCAGCGGCTCGTTCAGTGCTTCCCATTTCCGCTGTTTTTAATGCCAAGCGCTGTCCGAAAGCAGCCGCCTATGCTATGAGCAACAGAGCACGGCTCAGCAGCGCCGATACAGACGACGAAGTTTGGAGGAAGAAAAGAAAACCCCCGAAATCTGTGCAACAACCTCAGTGCTTATTAATTGCTTGTCCACAGCAGTTCTGAGCTGTTCCTGGGCAGTCCGGAACTGCATCCACATAAAACGAATGAAATATGTGCAAATGGGCAAATGAAATACGGAGCTGATTTCTGGCAGTTCTTGGAAGTCTAAAGTGACAAATTAAGAGACTTGTTATTTGGCGGGCGGACATCGCTGCGCGGTAATCTGCGCATCAGAATCTTGCTACAAGAGCACTGAAAACCCCCCAAAGACTACACGTTTCCCGTTTCTTTTCATAACAAACATGAAAAAGGCGTCCGACTTCATGCCACCTAGGATAAGTTTCGGCCCACCACCACCAGCATTTGGAGAATCTTGAGTGGCTTGTCTTCTTGGATATTCACAAAGGGTCAAGTATCTCTCTCTTTCAGCGCGCAGCCCTTTGGCGGCCGTTTCTGGGCCGAGCCGGTTGTCGGCGTTACCGAGGGAACGATGGCCTGGACCGACGAGTGAAAGAAAAAGCGGAAGATGAAAGGAAGCAAAGGAGGAGAGTGTCGCGAAATTAGGACTGGAGGGCGTTTCGCCGTGGCGGCGCGACCAGTGCTCTCCAAAAGTATGTGGTGGGGGACGGGAGGGGCAGTATGCTGTACCCGCACCAGGCGCTCGATGGCGCGACGCTGGGGCGAAAACGTGAGTGGGGCGAGCGCGTGACTATGCTGTGCGTTCGGTTAAGAGCCATGAAGATAGAATAAAAGTTTGTTTTATTCGAAAGATTTCGCGCTTTATAGCGCCCCCAGCGCTTGCCCGGCAGCAAATGATGCCGTATTCACTGAGATATTGATCAATTTCAGTAAAAATTTTGATTCTCCCGCCAAATCGTAGGTTTTCGTAGTCACAAATGACGTCAGAAGCGCGTGTCTTCAAGCGAAATTCCACTGCGTCATTCGGGTTTGCGGCCTTGCTGTCCGTCAGCCCTCCCAGATGGCGCTGCTATAGTCATCCACGAACCGTTATCCGCCGTTGCTTTGTTTTGAGCGTATTTGCACCTGGCTTGTTTTTGTTACTGTGAAAAGTGATCGTCTCATGAAACCTGGGGTATCCTCGACAAACAGGGTCACGTAAGACAATGCCGCTTACGCCAACCGGCCAGTGTCCTATAAAACAACTTGAAAGCGGCGGAGTGTTGTGCACATACACCGATCTCCACTAGAGTTGCTGCATGGCGCTTCGAGCTCTCCGGCTCGCGGCCGCCGGAAGTTCGAGCCATGGAGGAAGAAAAATGTTAGGAGGGAGCATGACGTCAGGCGGCACAGCTTTGGCAAGCCAACCTCCTCTGACGCCGCATTCTCCTCTCCTCGGGCTCCTCCCGCGCAATGCATTATGGAAGATGCACCACTCTCAGGCCCGCGGTAGCATTTAGTGGCTCCGGCTGGCTGCCGGTGGAGGAGGAGGCGAGTGGCGTTGCCGAAGGCGCCGTACGCGATTTTTCGCCAGCGTTGCGCTCCCACCCTCATATCCCTCGTATCGTGGAAGTACTGTCGCTGTTCAAAGCGACACGATACGTAGATCCCATGCTCACGGAGCACCTTCACGAGCTGCGAGCCGAATTTGACGCTTACCGCTGGAACCACGACCGGCTTTGATCGAACGCGCCGCTGTAAACATTCACAAGCACGGAGCGGCCTACGGGTGCAGGGTGTTTGCCAGGTGTGCTTTGACGATTGCGTTTCCAATTTTGCTGGGAGTTATCGCGCCACCTTCCCTTTACATCATAGCGCCGTAACGAGTGTCCCATCAGCTGAGAGGTTGTGCGAGAGGAAGCTTTGGTTTCGCTCGCGTGCGCATTTGCATACATTCGCCTTATCGGTGCTCCGGCATGGTGGAACGTTGTACGTGCCACAATTGTCGTGACGATGTCTGTTTTGCGTTGCTGTCTCCTTCAGTGCATTAGAAAAGAAAAGGTGCAGAACCACTGACGTTGGGTGCGGGCGCGGGAAGAACAAATCATTTTCCGCCTCGCGTCGCAGGCAGAACGCGGGCTGGTTGTCCGAGTACTGCTCAATCCGTGCGATAGGTATATGGGTAACGAACGCTAAATTACGCCTGGGAGGTGAAAATATAAAATTACCAGAATCAAGGAAGTGAGGTGTGTTTGTGAAATAAAATGTGAGGCACGGATGTCGTACTCTGACATCTCCGCTTTTGCACTGCGGCGGAACACGACACTTCGACTGCGGCGCACTTCGACGGATCCCAGAGCTCAATAAATAAAGATGTTTTCTGTCTCTCCCGTCCGAACACTTTGCCTGCACGATCAGCCCGCTGCGCGTTTAGGGTTGCAGGCAGCGCTGCGCGCAACGCCCGGACGGGGACTCGTCGCCGAAACCCGAATACCCGGACGGCCCGGCAACCAAACGGAACGACGCAGCATAGCGCGGGCAGGCGGACGGCCGCGTGAGGCGCAAAGAACTACCGCTTGCCTATCACGTGAGGCAGGGCATCTCCCATCAGTCTTTCCTTTTTATTTTTTATGACTAGGCTTCACGATAGTCACGTGACGCTCCCTCCTAAACTTTTCTTTCCTCCATGGTTCGAGCGCTCGTCCCGGAAGTCGGGCAAATGGCCGCCGTTCCAGCATAGCGCATGCTACGTATGGGCTGGTTTCGCGCGCATTCCGCCAAAAATGCCTGCTTGTTGCGCCGTCAACTGCACAAGCAGACCAGAGAAGTCGTCTGGGAAGACGTTCCACTTAGAAGTATTACAATATTCTGTACGACGTGCGTGATACGCAGCGAAACGCAAATGTCAAATCAGTGTCGTTAAGGGTGTGGCTCTTGTTACGCAGATTCCCTCGCTCTAAGCCGGATTTATACCGGCGTTCGGTGGCAAACTTATACCCTAGTTACACGGCGAAAGTAACCGCAGTTAAGTTTACCCGGGGTTACTACACTTGAACCGCGGTTATCGCAAACTGTGGTGTTGGCTGTTACACGCGAAATTGCAAGTTTGGTGACCGCGGTCACTTTATTGCGATCGAAACAAAAATAAATTACCACACTTTTAACTTGAAGTTAAAAAAAAAGAAAAGCAGTGTAAACAACAAAATATAAATAAAGCAGTCTCTTCTGACCCAAACGCGACGCACTCGCGCGCAAACCAAGCTCGCAACCGGCTTGGTTTGCTTTCGGTGTTGGGAACTTTCGCCTTAGCATCGCGGTAGATATTTGACCGTCGCTATCTCTACAACTGCGAATTACAATCCATAGCACAATTTTCACCGCACTAACATCTATTATCTCGCATGCGGAAGTTCGTTTCCCGATCAGATTGATTTTGAAGAGCGGCGATGCGATAAGCTGTTGCTGCCATGGTATGGGCCAGTTCGGGCAACGCCGCCTGTATTGTTCGGGCCGCTAGCAGTGCCGTGCGGGCAGGCGCGCCGGCGTGTATGCAGGCACGGCCGACGCAGCGCCGATCGTTTCCGAGGGCTGAAAACGCTTCAGAATTGCTTGCTATATCCATTTTTGGCGGACCACGCGCGGAATTTACAAATTTAGCACAGCTTTTGTCGTAGTTGATCGGGCGGATCGGGAAACGAGCCGTTGCTGACGGGCAGTCGCGCTGATTGCGAGAGCCATGCAAAGAACGCAAGCGCGTCTTGGGGAGAGCTTTGGGGCGTCCGCTATTTGAGAACCTTCGTCTCTTCCGAACGCAGGTGATTTTTTTTTCGCCTCCGCTGATGCGCCGCCACTTGCGTCCGAACTGACTTGTGCGATTTTGAGCACTGCAGCGGCAGAAACTGCGGTTAGCGTGACCGAACTGAGGTGGCCAAGCTGAAGTTTGCGTTAACCATGGTTAGCGACGTAACCGCCGTTTTGTCTGTCGTGTAACGCAGCAAACTGCGGTTTTGTCTAACCCCGGTTCGCTTAAGCTGGGTAACTGTGCCCGTGTAACCAGGGTATGAGGAAGGGACAAATGGGCTCCATCCCCATGCAGCAGGCTCTGCAGTGACTACTTTACTGACAACTGTTTTGACAGAACGGGCGCATGAACTCGGGTACAGCCTGACGATGTGCCCACGTTGTTTTCTTTCTAGCATAAATCCCTAGCGTAAATTTCTAGCATAAATCCCGTTCTAGCTGCGTCGTCTGCCGTCTGCTCTCAAACCAAGACTGAAGTGACATTTTCGTTCTCCTTCGCAATTAAATTCTGATTCATATTAACGTCGCATGTTTCGGTATAGCATAAGTTGCGATCTGAACGCGATGTGTATAGCCAAAATGCAATAAAGTGAGAAAGAAATGGCAAAATGTGCCAATCGGGACGCTTATCAGCGGCTGAAAAGCGTAGCAGACGCCCGACTTCCGGGACGAGCCGTTGAACTTCCGGTGGCCGTGCGCGCGCCCGGCCGCGAAAGCGGCGAAGCGCCATCCAGCAACTAAGTGGAGAGCAGTGTGCACATATGCTGTGAAGCTAAAACAAGCATAGTGCGCCCAGTACCAACGGCACTGCGCATCGGTACTTCTATGCTTACGTGCGTTTTTGTAACTTTCATTGTTTCCCGCACCATTCTTACTGCTGTCAAATTAATATGCATTACACTAAGCGCAAATAGTTCGTTCGGAAATCTTATAAGCCGTGCCTAATTTGCGTTTACTTTTACGTCCTCAGCCAATCGCACAGCTGAGCTCATGTGACATCATAGGATCTGTTGCGGGAAATGAGCTAGTGGGTCGCATGGCCATTCCGTTTTTTCCTAGTTATGTTGCTTATTTGAGCGAAGTGTGCGTTAACGGTGGTGTCAGTATGATTTTATGGAGGCAATCTTTCGAATAAACCGAACTTGTGTTTTGTCCTCATGGCTCCTTAAAAGACGCAGTTCGTGGTCTCTTCCTGGGACGCACTTCGCGCCGCCGACGAAAAGGCTCACCATAGCTGCCATCGAGAGAACCCACGAGTTAGTGCTGCCTCAGGGCATTGCTGCTGCGCCCAAATATCGCGTTCGGAAGTATCGTAATCGCCAGTTCCTTTTTTTTGTGCAGGGAAGCGAAATGTGGCAAGAAAAAAACGGTGCCTTTTCGGAGGCTCGTTTTGCAGCCAGTAACGCGGTTCAAGAAATTGCCGTGCCTGACTATAATAGTTAAAAAAGGCATCCCTTGGCTGCTATGAGATACGGGAAAGAGCTTTTCCACATCATTACCGCACCTGAGAGTGGCGCATAAAAAACCAGTTCAACGCCCATCGGTAGGCTCAGGTCGAAGAAAATCTACGATAGCTGGTGACAGTCATCAACACTATAATTTTTCTTGGTGGACAAAATATTTCTTTGCGGGCACGCAGAGATCATGGGGCGCTCTTGAAAGCTGGTGAAATTAACTTTTTCTTTCGCGGGCGAAGGAAATTTTAGGGAACTTTACGTTTCTGGAAATGTCCACGAGCCAACTATTATAGGGTGAAGATCTGGGGCGCACCGTTTTCTCCATCTCGCAAAGGCAGGAAATTAATCTACACAACTATGTCACAGTTGGGACAGATGGTTATAGCACTATGGTGTCGGAAACGAAGAGAGCGGTAGCAGAGATTTAAAGTGCGCCACATGCTTTAAAATATCCAGGCTACATTCATGCGCTTAATTTATCAATTTCGAGATAAATTAAGTGCAAGATATCCGAAATGCCATCGGTGTAACAAAATAAGTAACTGTAATCTTCGCAGCTTCGTCTCAAAAAGAATGAAGTTCTCAAACAGATCTTTGGAGGGCAACTCACAGGATCCTGCGAAACCCAATGGTTCGAGCGCCATGAAAGTGTGCTGCAGTGTTGCCGCTCTCCCTCGAAAATTGCCAAAATGTTATATAACAGTGCCCATTGGAGGGAACGCCAGAGTGCCTCCAGAGCGGCGACACTGCCGCTGCAATATCTGACAGCCACTTCGTTAATGCTTTGGTGGTCCTAATGGTCTTTTAGCACACACGTGTCAGATCAGCACGGCGTTTCAAAAGCCACCGATAGACGTTAACAGGGCTCAAGATGGTGTACAGGACACGCTTACAGTACTGCGGGAAAAGCGGTATTTCACAAAAGCGGATTTTTTAACATTTTTAACGAGGCCACTGCGCTCGCTGGGCAGATCGGGAAAGATCTTCGCCGGAAGCAGGAACCTAAAAAACAGGCTTGCTCCCGACATATGCCCACGAGTGACGTTGGCACTTACTTTAAACAAATTGTCTACGTGCCTGTGTTGGACAATGTGATCGTGGACAACATCCCCAGATTTCCATCTGAGACACTGGATATACTCCAGCTCTTTTCTGTTGTTGCCGTCGACTTTAGTACTTGTTAGTTGTACTTCCGGATTTAGCCTGATTTGTAGCAGCCTTGCAGTGAAGTACGGGTCATTTACCCGCATACCCAGACAAATCATCAACAGGCGTTCCGCGTTGAGTACGACTCGCGGACTGCGAAGTGGCGCGGAGAGGTGGTGCGTGCATTCCATCGACAGCCACTGAGGCCTTCAGCGCTTGCGACAAGGACATTTTTGCGACCGTTCACACACTCCTACAGGTCCTGGTGACACTGCAGATCCGCGCTGCGACAGCAGGAAGGTGCTTTTCAACTCTTTGCAGACAAGGACGTGGATTCGGTCCACCATGTGCGTAGATTGTTAGGACTTGCATTACTCACTGCGCACCGGGAAGTGTTTGGCGACCTATATAGTGTAATTGACCAATTTTCCCATGGTGGGAACCGCAGATTGCTGCTATCTCTGTAATCCGTCTTTAGTGGAAAAACGAATGGCTGTATATGGACTGCTGTTACATTTTTTTCCGTCTATGAGGGGAAACCGAATAGCCGTAGATTTATTTTCTTCGTCGATGTGTTAGTTCATGCCTCATTTCGTGTCACTCATATCCATCAGTTGTGTGGGGAGGCTGAGAAATTTATTTGAAATGTCTGTTTAGGCACAGTATACACCCTAGTGTTATGCTACATGGTGCTGGAGGGATTCCCTGTCTGCATCAAGGTATGTCATTTACCTTGCTGGAATTTTTGTTTGCTCTTTTTTCGTGTTGTGGATCAGTCGGCATCGCTCCTTTGGCATTACATAAAAGATCTAAAAAATAAATTATCAGCCTATATACTGACTTTTTTTTGCTCTCTGCATGACGTTTCCCTCCGATACATAGCATACGTACAGTAAATCCTTCCTTATTCAATGTGTGCCCGAAGATTGCACTTTAACTCTGACTGGAACTTAACGTAAGAAATTATGATGGCCGTGCTAGTACTTGTCTTACAAACATATTAGGCCTAACTCTACAGTCGCATGTAGACACTGCGTGCTTCGTTTCTCTGGATTCTTCAGCACAAAAAAATAGCTCAGCGCATTCTCAAAACCATTATGCAGTGCCGCATGGTCTGTTTTCTTCTGCACCTTTACAATAACCATGCTTGCGGTGTACAGGTTTAGTACACAAACCAGCAAGAAATAAATTGAGTACTTGTGTGGATTTCTTCAGGGGGCACCTTTCGAATCGCTCTCCGCGCTTCCCGTTCTCTCCTACGCAAGTGTACTGAGGCCCCCACCCCATTGATGCGAACCTGGATCCACCCCTGCACCAAGCAGCGGCCCCTGTCCGTTGCAGGGTGCCTGTTGCGAGAATGGGGGTTGGGCAACCCAAAATACAAACACTACGACAGCACAGCAACGTATATTGCTGAACGCGTAAGTCGAACAGTTGACTTACGTGCACAGGAAGAACAAAAGATAACGGACAAAATATAACGAAACCCGCCGCGGTGGCTCAGTGGCTAAGGCGTTGCGCTGCTGAGCACGAGGTCGCGGGTTCCATTCCCGGCCGCGGCGGCCGCTTTTCTGATGGAGGCGAAAAGCAAAAACGCCCGTGTGTACGAGATTTCGGCGCACGATAAAGATCCCCAGGTGGTCAAAATTAATCCGGAGCCCTCCACTACGGCGCGCCTCGTCGCCTGCGTTGCGTCGGCGCGTTAAACCTTACAATCAATCAAAATATAACGAAACAAAACAGTTGTGCATTTGGTCATCAAAGTAACGCGACAAGTAACTCGTCACTGTTCGTGTAAATTACGCCTTTTTAAAAATCGATAATAAATAACGTGTTTCGTTACTGTTTGAGCGAGTAACGGGTAACGGTATTTATACTTTTATAGGGTAACGTGTACATGTCTGATATTAAGTATAAGTGTTTTTCAATCAGTGATAACGCCCGAGAAATACTTAAAAACTGTATGTGAAAAATTGCTTGCGCGTCGTGCTTGCAGTGCTCTCAAGCGTTCTGCGTACAATCAATCATAGGCGCGCTGCCGCTTAAAGGGACCATGCAGACAAAATACAAGTTGGTTTATTTCGAAAGATTTAGTGTTTCATAGTGCCTTAAGAGCTTGCCCGCCAGCAAACGATGCTTTATTCCGAAAACGTAAACATTTTAGGCCAAAATTTCAAATTTAGCACTAAACAATGTGGTTTTGTGACGTCCATAATGACGTATCAAGAGGAGGGCCTTAAAATTAAAGGCATCCTCTGACCAGGGCTGCTACCATCTCCCAGACGGCCGCTTGGCTATCTAGTTGATGGCCCACATTCATAGAAGCGCTGCAGTACCGTGGCGTAGTGAATTTGCGAAAGCAGTATTCTGCCTAAAATCTGACGCTTTTTCATGCCTTGAATCGACCTAGAGAACGGTAGCCCGTTTGGCTTTAGGAGCACAAGGTAAAACAACTAACAAAGCAGTGCATGGAGACAGGGATGGGTGTCGTTTGAGGAGCGGAAGCTCAAAGTAAATTTTGTTTCGAGTGGAGGGGGAGAGCAATGGATCAACGTTGGTAGATAGCTTAAGGTTTTACGTACAAATACATGAAAAGCGTGGACACGTGATGGTTGAGCACAACTAGATGAGGAAAAGAAAACGTCGCAGTGGCATTGTAGCTTGCAGCGTCGACGTCCACCGTATTGTCGTGCTTGTTAAATTTCCGTCCGATGATGTCTGTCCTAGCCTTACTCCTCTCTTTGTGAATCGCTGGGTGCATATTTTTAGGGGAGTGGGGGGGGTAAGGTGTTTATATGTTTCCGCTTCTGTGGCGCTAGACCGTGCTACTGCTCTAGGATTTACCTTTTCGATGGGTCTCTGATCGCCTACTGCAAGGCTCGTCCTGCCTTTATTTTTCCAGACATTGTTTCTGAGCTGAGAGGGAGGCTTTTCTTATTTCCGCAATGGTGTTCTAAAGGCCCAATTTATCTTTTTGCTCGGTTGCGGTGGAGCGGGGAAGGTTCAGGACTGCCTTGTAGGCACTTGGTGTGATGATGTTAACTTGTTCCTCGTCGGAGTTGATAAGGTTGTGGTATGGTAGGCTGTAGGTGATTCTGCTCATGGCCAGTGCCTGAACCACGCGTATAGTCCTCTTTTCTCATGCTGTTCCTTTTCTGCGAGAGCCTGCGAACGATTTCGGTGAGTTGTAGTGTCTTTTTGTTTATTCTGGGGAGTCTCGTAAGCTCTTGCGTGAGCCCAGAACTATCATTCCGAGGGTTCGTATTTGTCGCTTTTCAATGATTGCTCCTCTGCCAACGGTGAGCTTTATTGGGATTTCACGGGCTGCGTTGTCGTAGCAACGTACTTTTATTACTTCCGCTTTTTCCGGTGTGCATTTCAGACCGTCGTTTGCTGTTAGCCTGACTACCCAAATGATGGCGTTTTGTAAGTTTTAGGTTTTGTTTGGTGGGATCCAGCTGTTCTCCATATCTTGATGACATCTCCACAGATCACACGCCGGACGGCTTGGAGTTCTCGGAGCTTGTGTGCTATTTGGACCATTGTGATGTTGGAAAGCAGCGGCGAAAGGATGGAACCCTGTGAGGTTCCTTTGTTTGTTTAGGTAAATGCTATGATCTCAAGTCTTCGATGCCAACGCTAGCGGTTCGGTTTATGCGGAAGGCCAGCGCGAAATTGTATATGCGTTTCCCGCACCGTAGTCGATTTCTCTGAAAGTGACGAGCGGGCAGTACTCCACGCCTTCCTCCGCAGCCTGGGGTGCGAGTGCGCAGGTTTGTTGGTGAGCAAACTCGTTACCCCCCATGGAGGCGTGAACAGGCGTCGACATCAATTTGATTTTTCTATTTGCTATTTTCTTATGCAGCAATCTTAGGGTCGCTGGAGACACCCATCCCGATTGGTCGTTCAGATATGCTTGCTGCGAGTCGGTGACCATCGTTTGTACCGGCGTTTGTGTGAGGGCCGTTCAGTGATGTCCGTGGTCTTGACTGTTGCGCTTACAAGGAGACTGTTCTTGATGGATACACACTATCGTTGCGTATAGCTTGTCTGTTGAGTGGGAGGCGTCCGTGTATACGACTTCGGGGTCTGTTCCATAGTTCGTGTTTAGCGTTCGGGCTCTGGCTGCTCTTGCGTCCTCGGGATGGGTGGCGTGCATGTTTATGGGCAGTGGGTGAATAAATAAAGACTTGTGCCAGGCGGTTAGTATCTGCACCTGCGGGATCGCATTGAGGGCCGCCCACCCTATCTTGAGGAGACTTTTTCGTCCATGTTTAGTTTGTGTGAGTCTGGCCTTTTGGCTGGATAGGTGCCCTTCGATCAATTCTTCGGTGTTGTGCAGGCCCATCTTGAGTAGCTTATGTGTGGACGTGCTCATGAGTAGACTTATGTAATGTTGACCGACTTCCATATGGGTACATTGAGGAGATATATGACACTCGTGTTCAATAAGAGTTACGGCGTGAAGTAAGTTATCCTTGAAATGACGAATGCGTGGACCAAACGCAGGGTATTCACCTCTTTCATCCCTCTCGTCTTGGCTGACGCCCTCCTAATCATGTAAAACTTGGAATCGTCACGTTTAAGCAGCGTCTCTCAAAGCTGCATCCCCTCTTAACTTTAGTCGCACAACTTTTAGACACGCACCTCGGGAAGTAAAGGAACGTTTATGTTTATCGAACATTCGTCCATCCTCGATTACGCATGCAATGCGTTTGATGCCCACGCTCAAAATGTTATCTACCGCTATCCGTAGCCCTCCACTACGGCGTGCCTCATTGCCTGCGTTGCGTCGGTGCGCTAAACTCTACAATCAATCAGAATCCGTTACGAATCGTGCTGCTCGATTTTTGACCCAAAATTATGAGTTTCCAACGCTTGGCTGGCCTAACCTTTCTTTGCGACGGTCACATTTTCGCATTTGTTTCCTCCAAGGCGTATACCTTAAACGCGCTGCTGTTACCAGGGGTTTATATTTGCACCCACCTACCTACGTATCTACTCGGCATGAACACCAATTTAAGATAAAAGAAATAGCTGCGTGCACCTCAATTTTCGTGAATTCTTACTTTCCTCGTTGCATAAAGCATTAAAGTCGCTCTCGCAAAACGGCATGGGGATGATAACCGACGAATAAGTTTTTGAATTATAAACCCAAAATTTTCTCGGTGAGTAGTAATGTGTTTTTGAGTTTTCACTCCGCGAATATTGTATGCAATTTGTCTTTACCGCGTTTTAAGCCCAGTTTTGTGACTTCTTTTATTCCCTGTTTCATGCCTTTCTTGCTGTCTTTACACATAACGTTCCAAATGTTAGCACGTGGTGGTCATGCTTATTTGTTACCATATTGTTGTTTGTTGTACATTGTAATTCTTTCTCTGTTCAGAGTTTTCTCGGGCTGCAGCTTTGGAAACTGTTACGCGCAATTCTTTATGCTTTGTATTATTTTGCCCCCTATGGTAATGCCCTCGGGTGAACGTAGGCACTGAAATAAATAAATAAATAAATAAATAAATAAATAAACCCAGCCAAGAGAAAAAAAAAAATGGTGAAACACATTCTCCCTACTGCGTTTCTGCAGCTGGCTGTGTTTATACAAAGAAACGTGAACCACGCTGTTGATCTCAAGTATATTGATTGATTGTAGGGTTTAACGCGCCGACGCAATGCAGGCGATGAGGCGCGCCGTAGTGAGGGCTCCGGATTAATTTTGACCACCCGGGGATCTTTAACGTGCGCCGAAATATCGTACACACGGGCGTGTTTTGCTTTTCGCCTCCATCAGAAAAGCGGCCGCCGCGGGCGCGAATCCAACCCGGTCAACGCCTTAGCCACTGAACCACCGCGGCGGGTTGATATGAAGTGTATTCGCCAATGTGGTTGGTTTAGAAAACAAGGCAGTGAAATGAAGCTGAATTAGTGAGACTGCGTCCTGATATAGTCGTTGAAGCGCCCGGTCGCACAATGACAGTGGGGGACAATAGACAAATAAACGTTTTCGAGTAATGAAAGAAAGCCTAAGGCGTTGTTATTCCCACGCAACCTTCCACGAACAGGGCAATGTTTAATGTTGTCTGGCGATGCAGATGCTGTGGGAGGGCTGTGGGAGATGCCCGCACAGCACGAAGTGTCTCGGTTATTACAGGAACTCGCGAATGTACCTTGGATGGAGCTTCCGCGGAAGTTTCAGGCTTTCTTTTTTCCCAGGGGGGCTTGTGCAGCAGGGTGCCCAGAGCCGCCACGTTGGCGAAGCACGCGCCCACGAGAAGGAAAGTGCCGCGCAGTCCGTACTCGTCCAGCATCCACTGCACAAGCTTCGGCACGACCAACGAGGTGACGGGGGGCCCCGCGAGGTTCAGACCCAGGGCGATGCCCCGCCACTTGTCGAAGTACGTCGTCACCGCCACGATGCTGCAGCTCATGACGATGCCCTGGCCCGCTCCTTCACGAGAGAAACAGGGGAAAAAAGGCACCACCTTACTCTGTGAAGACGGATGACCCGCGAAGCGCATGACATGAACTTGAAACTAGAATTTAGGGGGAAGGTGTGAGAAAGAAATCCTTTTTTCTTGAAGGCTCACGGCAGTCATCCCAACAAAGACGCATACATACTAACATACACGCACAAACTTTTATTTTCACTCTACTGATCAAAAAAGGGGCCTACTGATAACTAATTACTAATGTACGGACTTGCGGACGCCAGGGGCAGCAGTGCGCATGATCACTGTAATATTCACGTCTTATCACTGAAGGTTCCACGACGAAGTGGCACGCATCTCCAGTATGCTGATCGAAATTTGTTTTCGCAATTGAAAGTTTTTTATTTCAGTTTTTATACAAACAGAAAGAAGTCGAAAAAACTGAGGGCAACGAGAACAAAATGCGCGTCGATCCAGTTTATGAAGGTGGTTGGAAAGCGAAGCTGTAAACGACACCCACAACGATTACCCATGCGACATCACTTGAATTCACACACGTGGCTCTACAAAGAGTGAAACCAGAGACTTTGTAACAGCGATGCTGTTTAAGCTGAGCTGATGGTTGGGCCGGCAAACATGCGCACGAGAACCTCTCCGAGTGATGACGGCATCGCGAGCGCACAACCGCAGCTTCACCAGCAGCTTTTCCTCGGCGCGATAGGGCCCAGAGTTTCTGTATATAGCTCCCAGGGGATCACAGTCGCGCGTCCGTCCGTCATCTTGAGTTCTAATGCCGTGCGGGAAAGCCACCCGTCAAGCGTGTAGGTGGTGGTGGTGGCGAAAAACATTTATTGAGACTATATACAAGTGAGAGATAGGGGCGGCCTTAAGGGCCGACCCTGTACAAACTCTAGGAGGAGTCCCTAGTCCGGGACCCCTGTGGCTTCCGCGGCGGCGCGCGCCCTGGCCACGAGGGCTTGTTGGCCCTCCAAGGTCGAGCAGCTGCCGCCGTGCAACCGCGCCAGGGGCGACGGCGGGGAGGAGTCGGCGCATGCGTGTGCCAGGAGCGGCGGGACACGCGACTGAGGGGTTGGTCGGCTGCTTGTGAGCTGAGCGGCCGCCGCCACCACAACCTTCGCCGGTCGCTTGAACAGAACTGACGGGAAACGGTGTCTTGTGCGCAGCACAGCAAGCCCGCTGCGCTGTCGTAAGGACGAACCTGTGGCACGTGGCCATCAGACGCGCAACTCTAGCGCTGCGCGATATACACGAACTCTACTCGGGCCGGACCCATCTCGCCACCTGTAGGTGGCGCGATAAAACTTGTACAAGCACGGCTTTTAGAACGCGAATGGTAAAACTGCGAATGAACCGAGGACACAGGAGAAGACGACAAGACACAGAGGGCGCATGCTAGCAACTGATTTTTGTTTGAGTAGAGCTACACATCATGAACAAACAGACATTCCGTTCAGAACATCACATACCAAGCAGTTAAAAAGAAAAATTGCGACCCTCACGCCAACGGCAGGCTGAGGAGAGATTCCATTCACAGGTGGAGCGGCTGAAGGGAGCCGGGTTTCCTCGCGACCTTCTCTTGGCAGTTGGCTAGAAGCTTCTTGTCGAGTCACGCACCAAGAAGAACACGTCCGAACGAGGTAAGGCTGAGAAGATGGGAGTGTTACCTTACGCCCGCAGAGATAGGGAGTTTTAGCTGACCGTTTTACACGCTCCGCTCCGCTCCGATAGCAAGCGGTAGCGCTACTGCGCATGCGTGGCGCGCTTGGCCGCGAACGGCATTGGCTCCGGTTGGGCCGAGCGCGCCGCCGATACCGGAGCGGACCGTCGAAAACGGTCAGCTAAAACTCTCTATTGCCCACAGGATAAAAAAAAAAAAGTAGTGAAAGGACCGTGGTTATAACAATGGTGAAGACTTTATGTGGCATCAAGGATACATGATGCAGGAGACCTGCAGAAAAAGCTGGCGTGATGCCGGCTTGACAAGGCCCCCCTCCCCGAACACATGACAGCAGCCGTCACACTTTCGTAACAATATTCCGGATCAAACGCGTGAAATAAACAGGTGTACGACAAGAAAGAATCATCACTGGACATGTGTGATTACATGAAACGTGTAATGCTTGAGCAATAAATCAATTTCAGAAAATTCGAAAAATGTAGGCGCAGTTTTCTTTAAAAAAAAAGAAAAAAAGGAAGCATACGCATGATACATACAAGTGGAGCATACGAGAAGGTCTACGAGAAAAAAGGAGCAACCAACACTGTACAGGTGCCATGAATTGGTGCGTATAATGCTAGAAACAGATAATCAATTTGGCAATGCGAAATACAGGAGCGTTTGCCTTGCAAACACAAAAACAGCATCATAAAAAAGAAAAATGCCAAATTTATTGCTTTGGCAACACCACAAATACATTTTCCAAAACAGAGTAAAAAAACAAACAAGACGCAAAGAAACATATCGCGAAAAAACGCAAAGCAGTATCAAAAAACGGGATACAAAAATACATTCTTTAGATAATTACAAGTAACAGAACAAGTGATCATGACGCCCGAAGAAAATGATTCCGCACTTTTTTAAAGGTGACTTTTTGTATGTGAATTTCTTTATCCCTGAGTTCATTTTTTTCTTTTTTTTCCTCAACGATGTGTAAACGTTTTTCTACGAGTACATTTTTTTTTTCTTTTTAAGTTACTCCTTGTATAGCAATTTTTGTCATCGTGCCGTGGTTTTCTAATTGCAAATAGTTGTTATCGGCTCACTCTTCTGCACTGGCGCGTTAAGTGTCATGCGTGTAAAATTCTGTGCAGGTATGCGCTTTCTCTGTTGTGTTTTCTTTTGTTTTCTTTCGTTCTTTGACAAATGTTGTCAATGTGTGTCGTGTTATTTTTTCGGTGTTGTATTAATATGTACCCAGTTAACTTTTGCTTCCTTATGAATGTAAACATATAATCCCACCCTGCCCAAGGCCTGCCTCTCAGGCTGGCAGTATGCAATAAATAAATAAATTTAACAATCTTGAGAGTTTATTTCCCAGCGATTGAACACCGTATGTGGTTCTAAAGGTTCGAACATTCCACACTTCATTTTTTCGGGTATTATACTTAGGATCTTGCCAACTGCTCAAGAAACTGGTTACAGTTTTGTCTTGGCTTATATTTTGCTACTATAATTCTTATATTATTCTTGCCTATATTACTCGTGCTCTTATTTCGGCACTTAACAAGCTACATAAGTTGCGTAAGCGTTTGAAGTCCGAAGAAATTAGACATGTGAGGTGCCGGAAAAGACACGAGAAGCGCTTTGTTGACTGTCAAGCATGCGCGGTTTAAAAAATCCCTTGGGTGCTCGTACATTGGGCGATCGTACATTGGCCAGACGGGCCGATGCCTTAATGATCGACTGATAGAACACGCCAAACGCCTCCGCACCTTTGCCGGCAGCAACCTGGCCACGCACTGCAAATACTTCAAAGGCCCTGCGCCACGCTTCGAAGCATGCGAAGTTAAAAGGCATTACAGGGGTGCGCGCGCGAGGGAGATTTTTGAAGCATACGGCGTCCTCAAAATTGTTGTCGTTTCGCTTTGGTTAACCCTGGTTGATAGAGAAAGGTTCCCTGCCCTAGCTAGGCCCATTGTCGCGGTGTGGTCGAGGCGTGGCTTCGCAATGACATACAGATATGTCTGCAATGAATACTCTGAATCATCCTTTCTTCTCCAGTTTTTTTAACCTCGCTGTTGTACGAGCGACCGCAGCTAGATGTTCGTCTTTCTTCATCGCACACGGCCCTGCGCCGCACGTGGCCTTCTGGCCTTCCTTTGTGCGTGGGCTTATCGCTGCGGCGGCGGACTCCTCGCCTTCCTCCTCCGGGTGGCGAAACGGGTTCCGCGCGCGTCTCCGTTCCCTGATCACCTATCTATACCCTGGCGCCTATCTTTCCCCTCCATCGGGCCGCTGCTACGTGCCGAGCGCTCCGCCAGGTGGCGACACGGGTCTCGCGCACGTAGCCTTTCCCTCCTCCGATATCTCTAGCCATAAGGGTTGGAAGCTGGGCTAGCTCGAAAGACGTTTTCTTGGTGAAACCAGCGCGAACTTAAACAAAGACAAATGAGGTGGAACACAGGTTGCGTTAGAGAGAACATTAATTGTCATTAAAGCCCCTCCCCCTCATCCCATTATACTTCACATTGTATTAGCTGGGCGAATACAGACCTAATTTTCCTGCCAATGACATTTTATTTAGACACCGAGAACAAACGCCACGCAAAATTATGGAAGCATTCCACATAGCAGAAATAGTAGACAAGTGTGTCAGCCAAGCAAGCATATGTTTTTGTCCAAAAGAAATTGCATATCTGCGTGGGCCTATACTGTAGCCTCTGTCAATCTAGTTGCCCTATCACCATAGCTTTTGTAAACTTCTTTTGCTCATGAGCAGTGTTTTTATTATTTGTGTGAGTGTTTTTATTCATCCTTCTTATAATAACCTTTAGATTTTAGACCAGTGGCTGTGCTTGCGTACCACTTCCTTTGTCTTTGTTTAAGTTCCCGCTGATTTCATTCAAGAATAAGCCCTTCTCTCCCTTGTCGCCTATCTGTCCCCGCCATCGGACTGCTGCTCCATCTCTGGCGCTTGCGGAAGGAAGTGTGGTTTTACGTCCAGTTCCCAAGGTCAAAACTGGTCTTTCCGCGAAGAGCGCCCGAGGTAGCGTAGGTAGCTTTCGCTACAAATAACGCGAAGGGTGCGTCAGTTCACCGTCTGTGTCAGATCGCGTGTCGGGCCAGGACTATAGAAGGCGATATTTGATGCCCTTGAACTGCCCCGGCCCTCGCCTTGTTTTGTTTTGTTTACGTACGAAGGGATTGCGCATGCCTGATGTCAAGTTGCTTGCTCCTCGTGTTTCGCATTCTTTTTTCTTGTGTGTTTCTTGTTAATCCTCGTTCTTTGCCCCAGGTTACCGCAAATGCGTAGAACGCATTTCCTTCATAATGTACTTTTTTACTCAAATAAAAATCAGTTGCAAGCCTGCACCCTGTGTGTCTAGTCGTCTTCTCTTGTATTCTATACAAACTAGCCAAAGTTTGAATTCTACTTCGAAAGCGCGTCGCAGGGTGACTCGCTCAATTTCTTGTAGCGATGAGTCATGCACTTTTGACGGCGCCAAGAGAACAATAAAGGTCAAAATGAAAGATGTCGAAGGCCGATAAGCGATAACGTTAATAAACTTCTTAATTAGCGTGGGACACAGCAGATCCTACAAACCGAACGGTGGGCAAAGAACGAGTTCAAACAGGTTGAGCAAACGCTCGTTAAGCTGCGCTTTCCGCTACTTTTGGACCTTCACCGCAAAGTCGGTGGGCACGCGTACATGGTTAAATTTTAATGACCGAGTGTTTTAATGGCCGAGGGCTAACGTCTACTCCACGCAGCAAACTTGGCAGAGTCTCCAAGCATAACCACGCATAAAGAAGCCGAACCTAAAATAAGCTAGGTGTGGCCGCCATTTCAGCCGTTTGCTCAGGATTCACACCACCAGTGTGAAGCTGCCCCAGTTTTTCATTGAAAGAAAAACTTATTAAACTTACCTGTCGCCAGTGCCACAGTGAAGACCAGAAATGTTGTGGAGTTCGCAAACACGGAAATGCAGAACCCCATAGTCATCATAACACCCCCGAGAACCATAGTTCTTCGGACACCGAATGCTTGTATCAAAGCACCTGCCAGAAGGCCTGAATAAAAAAAAACAAGAACAAAAAATATTGTTTCATGGTGTAATTGAAAATACACAATAACGCCATTTGACGGGTCAAAATATAAGTATCACCGTGATTAGGTAAAACCGGCGTGCATGTTTCAGTGGGCACGGCGGCATCGCCACAATGCGCGTCGCATCTAACCCATTCCTGTGTTTCGTACAGATATTTGGCTTAGTGCACATCGGCAACGAAGCGCGCGAAGACGAGAGATGCCCTTACAATCATTTACGTAGCAGCTGACCGATTGCATTCTGCGTTACCAGTAGTTCGAGTTAACTGCGCGACGGCTGAGCTGTGCTTCGCTTTTCAACTTGCGCTAGGATACATTTTTTGTAACTTCTTTGCATTCTCAATATTTGTTTCGCTTTTACCTGTTGTTTATGGATATCTATGGCGATTTTTCTTCTATTTTCGAGGTGTGACGTACTGCTGAATCACGCAGAAAATTCGCTAGCTGTATAATATTTTGCGGGTAGCAAGTGTACAAGAATAAAAAAAGAAGCGGTTGTTAATGGCGTGGGAAATGTACTGGTCATCGGCACTTCATACTCATTTTGTTACTCACGAACGTGTAATTATGAAACATAGTCTCTGGAGAAATTGTATCGGGTACAGCGAATGAACATGGTGGCCTCTGGAGCAATTTTCTGTACAGTCAAACCCGTTTATAGGCGTAGTGCAATATGCACCGGGATTAGTTCGATATATTCAATAGTTCGATATAGCCGAACCCACCTATAACGAACTTATTGTTACAAATTCGCAATCCGAAGGAGCCCCTCCCCACCCCCGTTCTCGCCCTCCCCAACTCCACCATCCCCGCATGCAGAAACAAACACATTAAAGTAGCCAGTACCATACCAAAAATAATCCATTTATTGCAAGTAATAAAGCTACTTTCCGCCTGAACTGCCTACTTTGCAAATAAAAAAAGCGGTGATTTTTTTTCTCACTTTCGTTTTGGCGGCTTCAACTAGCATAACATTCTCCACACGAAACATTGTTCAGTTCTAGTCCGCGTCCTCCAAAATGTAAGACGCATTGGCCGAGCACATCGACTCCCGAAAGCGCTTCATTATAAGCGTCGGACAGCTTTCACTCGAGACATAATCGGGAACATGGGGGAGCTCTTCCCACAGTTCACCGATGCTGCTGTTTTGGTCCGGACTCGCTGACTGCGCGGGTTCCGTCGTGAGTCCCGCGCGTCGGAAACAGTTACGGAAAGTGTCTGGCGTCACGTCGTCTGTGCGAGGCGAAATGTCTCAGTCGCAACTCTTGCTTTGTGGTCGCGGCCAATACGTATCCCAATCGCCGCTCCGAGACTGTGCAATTCGGCGGCCATTTTCGGCGCGCAGATTTCGATATATCGGATGTGAACTTCATTATAAGGAATATGTTTCCCATGTATTTCCGTAACTGAAATATTTTTGTTCGATATATAGCATAATTCGCTCTATCCGGGTACGTTACAGCCGGGTTTGGCTGTATACGATGAATTGTACGATGCGAAAAGACGATCTCAAATCAGCAACCAAACGCGTAAATGAAGTCAAAGGCTAACCTAAGTGACTTTCCTTTCCTCAGAAAGAACAATCTCAATCCAGAACGATACTCTTGCAAAAATACAAAATAAAATACAGGATTTAGAATCCAAATTCGCATCAGAAGCCTCACCTTGAACTTGAAGCAGTACCAACCAGCATAATAGGTGGGTGATGCACAGTTACATTGACGATTTAGACAACCGCTCGAGGCGATCTAACGTTCTCTTTTACGGTATTCAAGACAGGGGTGTATCGGAAGACTGGGAAACGTCCGAGCAAACACTGACAAATTTTCCAAGACAAACTAGGAGTATCAACACCCTCAATCGCACGTACTTATCGCCTTGGGGGATTTTCACATGAACGCAGTCGACCAAATATTGTGAAGCTTTTTACAAAAAAGAAATCGAAGCAGTTCTCAGTAATGAACCCAAGTTTCGAATGAACGCAGTTTGGAATTTCTCGCGATTATTCAGAAGCTGTTCGCGCTTTGTAAAGTATGGCAGTTTTTAAAAACATGTAGAAAAATAAAAACCGCGTGAGCCTCGCCTTTAACACGCTAAGCATTAATAAGGAAGTGTAAGTATGAGACACTCCAAAAAACTGTGCGAGGCTTGTTTCCTCGGTTGTTTCTCCATTCTGGCACGTCGCGGGCATTTCATCTTGTCCTAAACCACCCGCATTAATAACTGGTCAATTTGGTAATGGGCGCAGTTGTTGCTTTTTATACAAGAACATAAAAGTCTTATTCATAAAAAATGTCGCGGTTTCTTCCATAATCGAATCAAACAACCGCAACAGTAACAGCATTAAAGGAAACATGGTTGATCGAAACTATTCCTAATGGAAAACATATTTGTGAATATGGTTTCAAGATGTTTCGTTGTGATAGGCGACAGCATCGGTGTGGCGGTGTAGGAGAATTCCACCGCATTTTTACCGAACATATGCATAACTTTCCACATTATAGTGTAATCATTTTTTGGACTTAATTTTCCCGGCATGGGGAATACTATCAGCCCCCGGAGCAGAATCTGAGTTCCATGCGTTGTTTTTTATTGTTGCCACGATTTCAGCCTGGTCCAATTAGTAGTATCATGCCCAACAAGAAGGTCTACACATTGTTCAAATATTTGTGACATGATCCTAACGAACAATCCAGATAAAGGCTCCGAAATAACTCATATCGATGGTTCATCCGATCATGACGTTCTATCGTATCGCTTCATTCTGTCCCCTATCAAAAGGGAAATGATCAACAAACAGATTAGTTGCTACAAAAGAGCTACCTTCGATCGCTTTAACAACAAACTATCGCTTTTCCGAGTACAAATTTTGAGTGATAACGTGTTGCGGACAGTAGGACAAAACTTGTTGTTACTTAAAAACGCACTTATTAATCTCATAGATAAATGCATTCCTGTCATGTCTATAACACCTGATAGCACTGCTCTGTGGTATTTGAAGAAACTTCGTCGCCCTAATAAAAAGAAAACAAGATTGCTCAGCCAAGCTGACAAAAATAAATCATCTGAATCGTTGCAACGGTAGAAAGCATGCGACAACTAATACCAAAGGTTACTCAAAACCACCCGCAGACAATTCTATAAACATGACCTATCATCGATATTAACAACAAACTCTCGGCACTTTTGGCGTTTCATTAATTCCAAGCATATTCCTAACATCGCTCTTAGCTAAATAGATTGTTCCCAACTACTCAACAAAACATTTTCATCGGTGTTCACGTCCCTACTTGGCCAACATGACAAGGCGGATAGTCTCTTCTATGTCGGAAAAAATAATTAACTATTCTGGAATTAATTATCCCCTTACTAATCTCAAGATTCCACCTTCGGCGGGCATTACTGAATCAAGTAAAAAAATCTATGCAATCGAGCACCAAGCGCTTTTTATTACTGTCGGCCTTGTTTTCGCAGTCACTATCAACAGGCGTAATACCCTGACACTGGAAAGCGGCCAAGGTGGTACCATTCTTCAAGTCAGGTGATCGTTCCTCGCCCCTCAACTATCTCCCCATTTCATTAAGAAGTACCATTTGTAAGTTGTTGGGGGTATAATGTATTCACAAGACATTAAATTCTTGAAGAACATAACCACATTATTCAGATAATTCAGCATCACCAGCCCAATTATCGCAGAGGCTAATAATGTGACACACCACCCCACGGCTTCATTCACTACACATTCATCTATAGATACCAGAGTACGAGTAGATGCCATCCTCCTCGATTTTTCGAAAAGATTTTACCGTGTCCCTCATCGCCGACTCATTCACAAGCTTACTAACGTGAACATTGACCATACGGCTGTCAAAAGAATTAAATTTGTTTTTCTAATAGGATGCAATTTACACCCCTTAACAACCACAACTCATCTCTAGTCCCCGTACCACAGGGGAGCGCGCTTTCGCCTCTCCTTTTTGTAATTTATATTAATGATCTACCCGACGGCGTTAAATATGATATCAGGCTACTCACCCGGATGACTGCGTAACACATATTAATATTCATTTTAACGGTGATGATGACATTCTTAAATCCGTACTAAACGCTGTAAACGCAAGGTGTTCCAACTGGATAATGCGTCTAAATTTTTCTAAAACAAATTTATTGGGTTTCAGTAAGCAGGCACCCCCAACAACAATCGTGTGTAACAGGTGTTTGCCTACAAATACGTTGGCATTCCTCTAACCACTAACCTTTTTTTTGCGAGAGTTCGCTTTACGGCATAACAGTTATATATACAACATCACATTTCTTTCACGCAGAAACGTCAGCAGAGACCTGTACCGAGAGCCCCATATCCACCGCTGTAGATCAGAGGGTCTCCAAGGATGGGTCCCTGTGCTCCGGAGGTGTTGCAGGCGAGAGGTTTGACGGGCAGGGCAGGTCCATAGGACGTGGCTCGTGTCGGCTCCGGATATAGGGACCGTACAAAAGGGACAGGTGTCCACAAATGGTGCGTGATCGCGGGAAGGCCAAGCGTGGGTCATTGCTGGGGATAAGGCCATCCCAACTCGACACCTACGCAGCAGGTCCTCCTCCCAGAGGACGAGCCCACTGGGGAGGTCGGTTTCAAAAGGTGGAATTAAAGCACGCGTGGCGCGGCGGAGGATCTCCTTTTCAACCAGCAGTTCTTTTAGGGTGGACACCGGAAGAAGTGGTAGCGGCCGTGGAAGGTCTATAAGGCGACGGGTGGGATCCGCTGCTATGTGGGCAGAAAGCATGTCGCGGCAAACCCACAATACACGCACCAGGATCGCGTGAATACGTGCGGACACGCTGGTGCGACGAGAAACGCGACGTAGATCACGTATTGCTGCCATTGAGTCCGTGTAAATTTCCAGTTTCACGCAGGTAGTTACTGTCGATGCAAGCGCTTGGAGACCGTCCAGAATAGCAGTAAGTTCTGCCGACAGGCTTGGTAGAGGGCGGAGGGTCTCGTAGGCGCAGCACTGGTTTAAATTTGGGTGAGAGGGACAAGCCAATGCTGTGGTTACGAGGCAGTCGTGTGCCCCCGGCGTCCACGAAAGCCTGCATGACTCGTGGCCGCGTCGCAGGAGTCCAGTGACGGGCATGAAGGAGGGCTGCATCCGGAGGTGTATGAAGGCCAGAGGTTCGGACATGGAGCCTTGCCACAGGCTTGTTGTCCGTCACCTGATGGTAGAGCCAGGGCGGTTCAGCCGCAGAAAAGGCTGGCATCGTGTAAGGAACCTGGCCCATATATGCAGCGAGAGGTGCTGCCTCTGGTGCATATCCACGCTTTAGCAGGCGAGCGGAATGACGCTGATGAATGATCTCATGTAGCGTGTTTAGCTGGGCTTCGGCTTGTAGCGGTGAAATTGGTGTTATGCGAGAAAGTTCAGTAATGGTGCACATCTCGGCCCTGTTGATGGCCTCAAGCCGAGCCCAGTCCGCTTGCGTCATGTGCTGGAACTGTGCCTGATACAGAAGCCGTGGCTGTAGTACAACGCGCACTAGGCGATGGACAATCATCCAGCAGGCCCCGCCCGACTTCTGAGCGATGCGGCCAACGAGGTGGAGCATCTGTGAGGCTTGCTGTCGAGCAGATCGGAGCCACTCAGCTGGTGACCCTGATGCCGATATGTCTAGTCCCAGGACCCGAAGATGGGCAACGGTGGGTATGTCGTTCCCATTTAGTTGCAGTGAAATGGGAGACACTGCAAGGAGGAGGTGGCCCCAATCGTTGACCACGGGAAGTAAAGCAGTCTTCTCTTGCGAGAGAGTGAGGCCCGCATACTCGCACCATCTCTGGCAGTCTTTTAGTGCTTGCATGAGTCACTCGGCTTGTCGTGACAGGTCTGGATGCACTGACTTGACCACACCCGTATTTTCATCCGCGTACATGAGGCAATATAGATCTCGGATTGAACAAGGTGCCACGCTAGCGGCAACAAGACGATGTTGAAAAGAAGCGGAGACAGAACAGACCCTAACCACTAACTTGAAGTGGAATTATCCCATCAACCGTATTCTCGCCTCTGCAAACCATTCTCATGGCTGTCTGAAACTTAACCTCAAACATGCTCTTGCATACTTGCGCAAGTTGGCATATACAACGCCCATGCGTCCTAAAATAGAGTACGCTTCAGCCATATGGGAGCCTCATCAAGCATACGTAATACCTGATTTAGAAGCCCTGAAAAACCGTGCTGCGGGCTACATCTATTCGGATTATTCACGTCACACAATGTAACACCATTGAAAAATCGCGCCGAGCTTGAATCCTTCTCCCATTCTCGTATGTATCTCGTTTAACACTATTTCACAAACGTTACTATTATGTGTCTCTTCATAATGAATTTTATGAGGGAAGTTTCAGCCATCTTCCTGAGTCATGATCATCCGCACAAATCAAATGCATCACGTGTCGTTCCTTCGAATTTTCTCAATCAGTCATACCTCGAACCGCAATAGAACAGAATAATCTGCCATTGCACATTGTGATGGAAAAAAATGCCTCGAAAGTTACAGGTGCTCCACAGAGAAACATGCAGACGTAATGCTATTTCACTGGCTCACTTGTAAAGTTATCTTTTGTTTTTCTTGTTATTGTTTCTTCTCCTTGCTTGTAAACGTGCCCGTGACGTTGTTATAATTTGGACTTGGTGTTCCGAGAACTAATTTTGTGTGTGTGTGTGTATTCGCTACCACTGTTTTTCACGCGATGCATTGGGATTTATTGCAGGCTTTTTGTGTTCTGTTTTAATTAGATTACACGGCCCTGCGTTTTACCATTGTTATGTGATGTACACCCTACATAATACCTCCCTCGGAGGGTCTTTAGGCTTATTTGGAAATAAAAATAGAAATAAAATGTCTTTCTCCACGTCACGGTAAGTGTTGTGTTAGAAGTGCAGCCGTGTGTGGGCGTCTGCTGTGCATCATACACCTATTTTTATGAGTTGCAAAGCTGTGGAGCTGTTGGTATTTTTTGACAACTTATTCGCTTTTTACCACCAATTGCTTGGGGAGCTGACCCTGTTATTTTATTTTGATTGGCTGAAATATGCCGGTGGGAAGCTGAAGCACGCGTTGTTTCCAATGTATTTATTTTTATTTTTTTAGGATTCCCTGGATCTCAGATAACCGTATTAAGTAATAGGTATAAGTGAAAAGTGGGGTAGTTGGTCGCGCAGTTGGAACATCTTCATGGTAGCGCTCTAAAACACGGACGCTAAGAAAAGAGACGACATACCACAACACACCACCCTGGTACTTTAGCGTGCCTTCGATTCATTCACTGAAAGTGAGGTTGAATTTTTAAATCTCTCTCTAGCGCAAAAGATAAAACGCACTGTCATCCACACAGTTTCTTCATGTCCGTCACGTGTTGGAAATAACATCATGGATTGTGACGTACGTACGATGTGCGGTCACATTTTTTTTAGGTTGCAGTATTTAAATATGTATGTTCTCATAAGAAAATCAGTTGGGAGTTAGCGGTGTGGTTTGCGGTCTGCCTTCTTTCGTGTCCGTGTTTGAGTGTGCTACCGTGAAGATGTGCCAAATTAATAAGGTTAGTTTCATCGTCATATTGCGCATGATGACAGAGGCCGATGTAAAAGATCTTAAACAGCTTGGCTAAGACTGTTTGACTGAAACAGCGTGATGACACAGCACGGATTGCAAAGACAGAAATATAAGAAAATACACACACTACTACTACCGGGGGGAACATCGGAATATAATTTGCAACCGTTGTCGCAAACTCGTGCAAAAAGCGTAAGAAAAGATACAAATGTGCAGTTGCAAGTAATTAGAAACAAAAATGTGTTTAATTGGCGGAATAACGGATGTTTCTTGTGAATTGTACGCGTGTTTTGATAATGTTGTGCCTTCTGTAAACGCTTGTGTAGATGTTTGTAATGCTCTTCGAAGGCTTCGAAGAGTTTAGTTATTAAGTGCGCACATTTATTTTCTATGAAAGAGCAAGTACTGTCACTAAGGCTATGTTCAAGCTGCCGACGCAAAAGCCATATCGTGATCTATGGACGTAAGAAAAGTTTCCTGTCACCCAGTTCGGTTTGCTAAGACGTGAAATGGCGTCATTCCTAAAGTTATTACCGCAGTTGCTGCAACAGTCTGAACCCTGCCAGTTATTACTAGTTTCAATTATGTTAAGGGAACAAAAAATAAATCTGTAGGTTTTTCCATTCGCTTTTTGGAGCAAAGTTGTGGTAGTTGCTGCGCCGTCTTGCTCCTCTAGTTTATATTATGCTTTTGTTTTAGTTCCGCCGCTGCACTGACACATTAGCGTGGAAGCTTGGTGGTTCCCTTGCTTAGCCAAATGAGCCCTTAACTCTAACCGCGGAGGTGGTTAGAGGCTCGGAATGTCCGGTGATGATGCTTTTCGCGCCATGCGAAGGTACTCTACAGGACCGACAAATGGTGCCACCACATCGACGGCGCTACAGAGGAAGATTTCGGCAGGCGGCGCACGTGCACCCCCCGCCCCAATCAAGTACCAGAACTCCGTGGGTAAGATTTGAGTAGGTGCACACCGCGGCGAATGGTGTTGTGAGCGGGCCGCGACTCTGTGCCGACCAGTGTGCCGAAGTCGCCAAATACAACTGCCGTAGTCAAACGAAAGGTCGCCGTACACGAGAAGCCATGCTCCTACAGCCGCACGCGCCCACCGCCGGCCCGCCAACTTCCCACCGGTGCCCCAGAAGACCACATGACAGCGGTCAGGAGTACGATCTTGGTTTTGGGGCCGGTGCATGCGGCGCATACCACGCCACATACATGCAGCGATAAAACCAGCCCTCAGTGGGCCAGCTTCGAAAACGTAGTACACACTGCGGCGAGGGGCGTTGTGAGCGATCCCCGCCTTTGCGGGAAGTGGACACCCGAACGGAAAAATTCCGCTTTTTTCAGAAGATTTCACGTCCGTGGCAGTGACTTCAGTTTATTCCTTGGCCGTTTCTCTGAGGCCGCCGTTGCTATGGGGCTTTTACGCCTAGCGTAGTGTCTGGGCAACGCAAGGGAGTACTGGAAAACACGAGTGCTGCGGTTTTGGGCGTTGTTTGCGCGTCGAATGGGTATTTGGCGCCCGAGCAGTACATTTTGTGTGCGTTTTATACGGTGTGCGCTGTGAGTGAACTAATATTTCATGCATCTTCTGGCTCCCTTCTTCGCCTGCTGTCGTGGTGATAAGGGTTCTCTGCGCGAATCCGCCGGGGGCGTTGTCTGCCGTTTTAAAGCACACCTTTCTACCTCTAGCAGCCAAAGGCTTCGTCGTGGCGTGCGACACTAGAAACTCGCAATGCGGCTGTGGAGGAAAGAGGGCTTTTTGGAGGCGACCATGGAGCATTGACCTCGCTCTCTACAACGGGCCCTTAACGTTCCTCATTCGCGGATCACAGCATAGACGATGAGCAAATGGGCGCTATTACTCAGCGTTCTCCGCGTGCCGGATCCTGCTCAATCCGGCGGGCGCGTCGGCGGACACATTCCGTCGTCGGCTTTGTACGCGCTCACCGGCACGTTTTAGCGACGGTTGGTTTAAGCCTGTTTTGGCGTAAGCTTCGCGTCCCTGCATGTTTCCTTCGCGTGTATTGATTAACTTGTTCCACAGCATCTCCTGGGTAACCCGGACCAGGCGGAATTAACTGGTCGTACTTCAAAGATACGTTAAGGGTTGGTTTGCAGGGCGGGAAAACAAAATGTAGAGACCACATACAAATATCTGGCCCCTAGAGAAACGCTACCTTCTGTCCACTGCTTCCCACGAATGGGACTCCATTTTCTAAATTGGTAAATACCAATTCGATTCTGTTTTAACAGGTATTACAAACGGCGAAAGGAGCAGCTAGTTCTGATAAATAGCGATTATAAAAGTTCCCTCAGGTTTCTCGCAATTCTCAAATTTAGGAACTGTCCGCCCCTCTAGCCCGGCTGTGCCCGACGCTGCTGCTGGCGTTCCGGATGCCGGCCCCGCAAATCCCAGTAAAAGGATGGCAGAACCTCTGGTTTTACTCTTTGTAGAGCCAGGAGTGGTGAATTCAAGTGACGTCGCATGGGCAGTTGTTTTGGGTGTCTTTCAAAGCTTTGCTTTCCAACCACTTTCACAGCGCGAATTGGAGCTAATTTTTTTCTTCCGGGTGTCCATTGGGCCAAGTGTGCCCGACGAGTCGTCCGTCGTGAGTGAGTGCGCGGCATCCTAGTGTCGATAATTGGCGATTCCCGTAGCTGCCCGCACACTCTCGCGGTTCAACAGCGCCTCCTCGCGTGTACGTGTGTGCACACATTCCCCAAGTGCTGAGCGCGCCCGTGGTGATGGTGTCCGATCCCTCGTCAACAATAGCGCCCTGTGCAGCATGGCAGGGGCCTTGAGCTGTTGTGCTGACTGGGAGTACAAAAAACCGCTTTTCAACGGGCCGGCTCCAAATTCCGCATGCAGCCCGGTCACCCAGACTGTCACGGCCGGAGTGGGAAGCGAGTGCGACCTTCGGATGAAGCGCCTTCATTGCAGCCTCGCAGCGACTGTGGTCATTGACACTGCAACCTATCTCATTCGCATTCAGCCGTCGCCTTCATCACACTGAGTGACAGCGACCAGGAAAGCCGCTCCTTCCACCCGAGGAGGGTACTTGTCGATGCCAGGAAAGGTCTGCGGCGATGTCACAGCGCAGCGTGTTTAATTTATTTCGTCCAACGTATGCGGTGCATGCAGTTTTGGGTTAAAGGAGCCATGAAGACAACATACAAGTTGGGTTTATTAAAAAGACGGCTTAGTCCCGATAACAATGATACCAGTATCATCGCAATCTTCGAACAAATAACGGAGATATTAAAGAAAACGTGTGAAGCAGTCGCGACCCCCTAGCCAATTTCCCGCAACTTTTCTATGACGTCACGGAACCTTGTTTGTGCGATTGGCGGCCGCCTAACTGACCTGTCGCAACGACACATGACTGGACGTTTGTAATGGCACCTCTAGTTCCATTTGACCGCATCACTTGAATGCTAACGTGCAGTTAACGCACAGAACATTATGTTTTATTGTTGGCCCGTATGACGTCATTCTTGGTCATAACACGTCACTGTGGCGCAAAATTTGAAAGTTTTTAAATACTTCTTGCTTTGTTTTGTTAAAAAAAAACATCTTTTGTGGCTGTAATGGAGCTGAGTGAGATACTGAATCCTAGTTCTTTCAAATTAAACGAAGCTGTGTTTTCTCTTCATGGCTCCTTTAAGGCTAGAGCAGAGGGCTGGTGAATGAAGGCTGGTGAGGCTAGCGAATGAAATGCCATTAAGAGTGTTCTGTTTTGAAAAGTATCGCTCGGCCTCGGCCTCGGCCTCGGAAAAATAAGTTTAGGCCCTGTTTCCGGAAGCACCTCACCACTGTTTTGATTTCTGCTGTTCTTTCTTTTCTCGGTAACCTTCTTTCCCACCAATTCGTTTCAGGCGTTCCATGATGCTTGCCAACCTTACCTTACCCAAAATTCTCTCGATGACGGGGCGCACCTGTACAACGCACTCCGCTGCATTCACACTTGGTTGCAACTCACACTTAGGTCCATTGTATGGAGTCGCCTCAATTCCTGGTGGTGTCCTATGCTCAGAAGAGTTACGGTTGCTTCAGTTGTCCTCGCTTCGGTGTACGAGGCTTAAGCTCTCCTGTGCTTAAAGGGACACTGAAGTGAATTTGTCAACCTCCCTTTCTTGCTCGCACTGCGTAGACTGGCTCAAATAAGCACACTTTTCATCGTTTATCTGGGCGATAAGGCGGTATTTAATTTCTAAGTCATGAAAGGAGAAAAACTACCAGTGTGCAGTTAGCGCTGGCGCAGCAAAAGCAGTGACGTCAGTAAAATGTGCTACGTGATTGGACGATGTCCAACATAAGCATTCGAACAAGTTTTGGTATCGATTCAGTGGACCAACATACTTGGCATCATGTTGTAATTGACGATATGAGCAGGGGAGGTCTGAAGTTTCCTGAGCCATGCGTCGTGCATGCAGTATTTTGCACAAAAATTGTTTTGGAGCAACTAGATACCACGGAATGTGAGCACCTATTTCACGCTGAAAGTAACCAGAGGCTGGTACCGCTAAGTATTATGAAGTTCCTTCTGGTTAATAGTGAATACATTGATGTTTGTGCAAGCTGGCACTATCCAGACTTCGTGCGGGAAAATATCTTGAAGCCCGTCATCAACACATTGTTGAAAAACTATGCAGCCACCAGAAATGATGCCATCACTAGAAAGCAGGGGCATCCTAAACGGGCTAAGCATAGAAAACTTCAGACGTTGAAATGAAGCTGTAAAATCAATCCCTGTAATGCAAGGCTACCGGTTATCACACTTATTGTATGCTTTGATGAATGTGTGTGCAAGTTGTAAATGGCAAGTGTAAGACATGTACGACTTTCAGGTTGACTGTATATGTGTGAAATGTGTTTGTATATATCTCAAAGAGCTGTTTTAAATTCCATGCGTGTTTTGTAATTGACTGTTAAGTTCATTTCCCAACTTTGCCTGGCGGCGAGTGTCAGATGCGAATAAATGTTCTCTAGAACATGCCAAACTGCCTTTTCATGTGATCGTTTGTTTCACTGCCATATTTCTCCAATAGCCAGAGACATCTGTTTTCAACTTCCCCGCATACTCAGACCTAACTCAATGGTTTACGTGTCACACACTACTGGACAACTGTAATGAAGGCCCTCAGAAGTAACTTAAATAGCTTTAAAGAAAGAGCGTACCGCGTCGGCTCGCGCGTTCTCGCTGCGCAAGCGGCCGAGCGGAGGGGCTTGGTGCGGTGACGTCACGGGCGACTGCGGAGGCCTTCTCCTAATCTACGTGGCTCTGGTTAAACCCTACAATAAAATCTGCATACCGGGTTCTCTTGGCAGACGATGAACGGCGTCCCATATAACCTTGAGCAGCGTGTGTACGGCTGCGCCGCGTTGATTTTCTTCATTCGTTTTCGTCTGTCTGTCTGGCCTCCTGGCAGTCGATCCAGCCCTCCTCATTAGAAAAGAAGATGCGGCACCAGGGAGCGGATATACAGAGCAGCGCCGCAAACTTTCACAACAGCTCGTACGGCTCGTGGGGGTGGCACTGGCGATGGCACATGGTGTGTGGAGCTATGCAAGGTTCTCAGTGACCCAAAATCACGTTATAACAACGCACATGCAATCCACGGTACAATCAAGGGTGCAATACACAGCATTCTGGGGCTTGGATTGGTCTTTCTTCACTAATTTAACGAGTCATTTTTCAAAGAGCAAGAAGGACTACTACAGACGGCGTAAATAAAACAAACACTTGAACTTAACTTGCCGCAGCTGGGCAGCGCAGAGAAGCTTACCTGCGAGATTGTAAAATCCACCGTAGAGAGAGACCGGTACAGCCACTTGGCCGCGACTTGCTTCAAATGTAGACATCATGGAATTAAAGAACAATCCAGCGCAGCGATTAAACACCGAAGACAGAAAGTTTATCACGAAGCAGATGACGGCTACAGCCCAGCTCAGAATTCCGTCGGGGCTTGGGGTTGATGGTTTTGGGCTGCCCTTCTCCACAGGCGAAACGTGGCTCTCTCTCCTTGGGCTTGCAACAACTGCCGGTCAGAAGCCACGTCCGGCCGGTTCTAAAGAGTGAGAAAAGACGCAAAAAAGAAGAATCAACTCGCCTGTGTAGAAGCTTTGGAAAGGACAGCTAAAGATATGGCCACTAATTATGGTGTGTCATTCGGACCTGCAATCACTAGAGACAGAGACGTGTGTGTGTTGCGTCGGAACGCATGTGTTACGATGAAAAATTTACGAGCACCGGCCGTAAATAGCAAGTGCTAGTTTAGAGTAGGCAAAAGCACGACCTCGTTGCCAAGGCCTTGCGCATACAAGTAGGTTTTTGGCTATATGCAAGCGTTTACAGTGCACAACAAACACGACAAAAGCAAGAAGCATTGAACACGAGCGCTGAATTTCATCGGGGAAACACGCTGGGTTTACACATTGGTCAAGTTTGATTAAAAGATGAGAAAAAACAACACAGACCGACGCTTTAAATACCAACACGTGGCACTTGGCTTGTAAAAATGACAGGAATATTCACACCAAATATTCACGTTCTTTATACAATAGGGCCTCGGAAGGCACACTGACGCATAGTTCGTGTAGCCTATTTCACCAGGTTCAGTGATGTCCCGTACCTCGCTGTTGTGGTGCCTTGCTTGGATACTGGTAAGCGTAAGTTCTGGACTACAGACGTAGTCACAGCTCGGTTTAAAGGTACACTGAAGTGATTTGTAAACATTGCGGGATTACTAGCGCCAATTGTAGTCCGGAGTCCATAGGCCTTGTTTCGACCAATCTGAGCGCGTTTAGGCGAATTTATTTAGTGGAAAAAGCAATTCGAAAATGCTGTCCTCCTCTCTGCACCCTCGCCCATTTTTTGTGGCGTTTTCGTGTGACGTCACGAGGAGACGAGCTGGCAATTGGCTGCGCTACTGCACGGTTCGCCGACCTTCCGATCGAGTCAGTCGGCACAGCGTTTAGACCGCTGGCCGCCGACGGGTAGTCGCAATTGGCTCGCTCAATACAAACTAAGCCACCACACGTTTGTGAATCAAAGAACGTGCCTTCCTCTAGTTTGTTAGTTTGTACACTGTATCTAGCTCCAAGTCGAGTCAAGGTCGCCTCACACAAGCGCTGCACAAGGGCACATGCGACGCTTCGCTGACTTTACGCTACTAGGAAAATCTAAGGCCACTTTAAGGCGGGAGAAGAGTCAGCGAAGTCAATATTGGTACTAAGAAAATAAAATCAACTGAAACGTTTACTGTACAGCGCAAAACTAGGGAGCAGGAAGCACTTTTTTGCGCTGGGTGAACACGCACAGCGGTCAGCAGCACGACCGCTCATCTGCGAACGCTTTTCCGTCCAAGAAATGCAATTGCTAGACGTGAGATATTGTGAAAGCTTTGGGGGACGCTTACTGCACGGCGCTATACGACAAATAGTCCCCTAAAGAAAGTACTTCAAATTAAAAGGCTAAATAAAAGTGCAAACTGGTTATACATAATATACCTTACATATCCAGCATCGGCAGAGATGGCCTGTGGTCCGAGTGGTCTGAGGCGCTAGGTTATCGTTTTGCAAACCGGAAGTTCGGATCCCCGAGGGTGCATCGTTTTTTTTTTTGCCATCTGATTTTTTCGTTTTCGGCCGATGTTTTCTAAATTGAGTTCGCCATTTTTAGGCCGTAGCGTTCACTGTTCCACGAGTGAGTTTCCAGAACGCGCGCAGACTGCCACTGACGCTCTAGCGAGTTCTCGTTAGCGTGCTGCTGCTTGCGGGCAGTGGGCACAGGCCTGAATTCAGCACACCATTGGCCTGGTGCGAACACTCTTTTTACGTTACAGGCATGAGTGAGGCAAGCTCCGAATATGAGGGAAAAGCGCCTGGCATTTGAGCGTCAGCGATGACGAGGAGGGCGTCATCCACTGCGTAGGCCTCGGCTAGTGATTTCTATGATTCCAAGCCGTCCTGGGAGGCTTGTCTCAGGCATTTTACAGGCGACAATATGGCAGAAGGGCGGTACGGCGATTGCTGAGATATCGAGAAGGCCCATCCAACGATGCCGTCGGATGTCAAACATGTTGTTTTACAGAACCGAAACCGAAGCTTGTTTGAATGCTAACCTCGGACATCATCCCATCACGCTGCCATCTCCTCGCGACGTCACAGCTTTAGTTCGTGCGGCCGCCACAGACCGCGCATGGTAGTTTTTCTTCTTTCCCGCTTTATAAAATAATCAAGGACTTATCAAGCGGATAAACGATGAAAAGTGTGGTAATTTGAGCCAGTCTACGCAGTGCAAGCAAAACCGGGAGCTTGACAAATTCACTTCAGTGTCCCTTTAAGTTAGTCATGCTCGCGGGCATCGGCCTGTTTCGGCCACATACTTATTTATGGCAGTTCGGAGGTATCGAATAAAATATGCCCTTATTACAATCAAGAAACTGCTTGTTGTGCTTTTTCAAGAAAGGGTGAAGTTCTTTCGTGCCTCCATTGCGAGTGCCTGTAGTTTGGCGTAAATAACGGTACGTTTGCGTTCCACGACGTCCAAATATATTGAGGCGGCGGGACACGGTGTAAATGTAAGGCATGACGACTGCCTCTTTAAAGTGAAACGGCTCGCGTCTCGTTGGTGGGAAAATTTCGTGTCGCTGTGAGCGAACAACAAAGGCAAACAATTGAAGGCGTGCGGCGTCTGTTCTTTTCAAATCAGGCATACAGTAGGAGCTCAGTATTGGTTTAAAAAACACAGAAACAGCTACAAAACCCCACCATGGATGATAAGGCGCCCGTGGACAATGTCAATCTCCACCCCCCCCCCCCCATTTGTTCCTGGGAAGAGAATATTTGCAGCTAGTCTCAAGAGGAGGGTTGACGTCATTATGCCTTGGGAAAGTGCCGCAGAGCCCCTCATAAACACGGAGCAAGAATATATGAGAAGAGAAACCGCCCATTGGCGCAAGCTGGGGCGATTGACCAGATAATGCGACTATGAAAACCAACGCAGACTACAAGCCTCTCGCTGCAACGCATGATAGATAGGGTAGGGGCATCTGATGGATGAAATGATAGCGGCCGCAATTTATTTCAGGGATGTGCGGTGAAATAGGGATGGTGGCGGGACCCCGCAGTTTCTTCTCTAGTGACAAATCTTGTCCAAGCGATTGTGACGTTATTTGGCAGCATCGCTCCCACCACACGTGATTGCCACCACAGCCGCTGCTGGCTCAGCGAGCGGTGCGTCGGCAGCTTGGGCTGCCTGAGGCTACCCGGTGGGGGGTGGGGACGAGACCAAGTCCGACTCGTGGTACTGGGTCTCCGTCGAAACCAGACGCCGCTCCGCCCCTCCCTCCCTCACCCCCCCCCCCCCCCCCCCACCGAGCTGCGTCGGCGTACCTCCCTAGAAGGGAAAAGGCGAACCTCTTCCGCGCCTCCGGGAAGATGTTCTCGGTTACTTTCACATTGATAATCTTCTTTTCCTGTTGAAATTTTGCACAGCTGCGGGACCATGCCGCGTGCGGCCCCTGACAGTTTGGACAGGTGAAGGGGTAGCGTCACAGTTTTCGGTGGGGTGGTCATGTGCGGCGCATTTCGCGCAGGTCGTTTTGCCGCGGCAAGAAGTTGTAGCGTGCCGGAACCGCTGGCACTTGTAGCAGCGGCGCGGGTTAGGTATATACGGACGAACACCGCACCTAATGAAACCAGTATTGATGTGCTCAGGTAGTTTTCATCTGTTGAATGTCAAGAATATGTGCTTTGTTGGTACTTCTACATTGTCACGACGAATGGTGATTCTTCTGATAGCTGTAACGCCCTGATCATTCAGGCCTTCCAGGAAGTCGGCCTCTGTTTCACTTAGCAGATCTGGCTCAGATATCACACCCTGCGAGCTGTTGAGTCTGCGGTTGGGTGTGACAGTGATGTCCAGATCTGCCATGCGGGTTTTGGTCAGGAGATTTGAGGCTTGCTGCTTCGTCTTGACTTCAACCAACACTTCGCCAATTTAACAGGATGGCAAGTTGGGCGAGTTGGTGCTGATTCATCTCAAAAACAGGCGCGGAAAGACGTAGACTAAGAAAAGAAATACACGCGTCGTCCTGTAGCGCGTCGTCCTGTGTATTTCTCTTCTTAGTCTACGTCTTTCCGTGCCTGTTTTCGAGCTTTCGCCTATTCGCAGTTTTTTTGCCTAGAAAGATTTGCCAATGATTCCTTCAAGAAACTTGGAGAAGAGGAATACAGACTGGGAGGAGATGGGTTTGGATTTATCTAGTGATTCAAGAACCAAAAAACGGGGATAGTTGTCAGGTTTCGGAATGTTGATGGTTGGTAGAGATGGGAAGAAAACTTCAGTGTGGCCCCTTTTCAGGGACCGATCACGTTGATTTATTCATACGACTTAGGAAAAAGCAGGGGACGGGGTTACTTTCTTCGTCAGCCTTACCCTGATAGCTGAAGAGGTCCCGGAGCTCCATGCCTGGTAAGCAGACAGGGAGCCCATCCGCCGGAGCTTGACCTGGGCTCCGACGGCTACCGTTCGTGGTTTCTCACCCTCCACCTATAAACACGTCGCCACCGTTGGATACAGCTGGTGTTTGGGGGCTCGGTGTCCGCGGTGTCGCCAATACCGTCACCAAGATTACTCAAGGTGCCCCGTGCGGGGCGCAGTGTTCGCTACTCCACATTCGGTGACGGTGTCTCCTAAAACCGAGCTTATGTATACCCGGTCAAGCCTGCTCCATGTACGACCCCTCGTCACGTGTGCTGGACTGCCGATCCGTAAAGGAGGGCATATGCGTCAATTGAGTTTATGTAAAGGATTAGCTCCCTCGGTAATCCTCACGTTGCGAGGGTCCTGTTCTTTCTACCTCACTGTTCAAACAGAGTTGAAATCTCCTCGGCATATGATATATCGGCTCTTCCGAAAAAGCTGTTCTATGTCTTTGAAGAAACATTTTTCAGTGGATTGGTGTGGGGGAGCATAAAGGTTGGTTAGACGGAATCGGCCGCCATTCCAGTTTAAATCTAAGACTACTGTTTTGCCTTTTATGTCAAATGTAAAATGGCTACGTTCCAGAAGAGATAGGTCTAAGACAGGCAAAGTATTTCCCATCGTTCCCCATGTCTGACTTTTTTTGTTGGTGCTTGGTATGCGGTCTAGAGCCACGTACATTCCGTGTCCAGATGTTTAACATTGTTTTATAAAAGAATTAATGGGGTCGTGCACAAGTTCACGCTTTGACAGCGGCACCAATGACATTTGAAAGGTACAAACAGAACAATGACACACCGAACTATAACCAGAACGAAGCACACGCCGTCAGCAAAGTCAGCGCGCTCGTTAAGCAAACATCAAATCTCGCAAAAAGAGAATAAAAGAAAACATTAAGGACATGCTGAGGCACAAGGGCCGAAGCCAACTTATAGGGGGAGGAAAGAAGATGGCATTCGTTAGTTTGACAGTTGCACCCCGCGCCAGGCACATTGTACCCCACTCAACATTGGCGGGCACTCTTTCCAATCGGCACTCTTCCAGGCACAGCGCTTCTTTGAAGCAGACCCGTCACGGCAAAGAAAGTTTCTTGTTGCAATCGACAACAGTGCAAAACAAAACAACGAAACACTACCAGGAGGCGGGAAGACTTATACACGTGCTTATATGGGCCAGTCCTCTCTCCTGGGTGAGCTTTGTATCCCGTGTTGCTGATAAGTTCGGTGTGGGCTCACATCAGGAAACAAAAAAATTGTGCCCTTCCACTCTTTGAATAAGGATCAGCTGCGAAGCTGGACACAGACCACTGAGTGCACGAAAGAAAACACTTGTGTTCGCAATTTGCGATTGACCATATACTTCTTAGCCAATTAGGTGAACGAACATGTGGAAGGACCCGAGGTTCAGTCTCGCGGACAAACTAATAGCTGTATGTATTACTTCCGCTTCGTAAGCATCTTACTGTTGCTGTAACAGAAAAATGCAGTCCGCTTGACCACTCAGAGGACACCGGAGAAGTCGCATTGGGCCATTTGACGTCCATGTTTGAACTCCCCGCCGGCACAACGGACATATGAATAAGTGCATGAAACCTATAGCTTCGCGTTCACGCCTTTTCCCCCAACCCCACATCTCATGCACGCGGGAAAACGGGTATGTGTAAACAGAAAACGGCTTAGAAATGACAGAAACCACCGAAAATATCGCTCTAAAAGCCCTTTAAGCTGAACAAGCAAAACTGCCTAACGTCGGCTTTCCAAGCTGGCAAGTTGAGTTCATCCGGAGGGCTTCGCAGCTACTCGATGAGGTAGAACTACAGGGCGCAGCTGTAGCGGAAGCGGTTTTCTATTGTTTTTCCGCCTATTCGCGCTTCTGTTCGGGCCTACGCTTCGTCAATTCCCCCTCTTCCTCCAAGTGAACGACGTGCGTCCGTTCCATAGTGAGTTAAAGATGCAAATTCTCCAGATTTATTCTAGCGGACAAACATGCGACTTTCCGTTTCTCTCCCCCGTCGTATACCACTTACTGTCTGTGTAACACACCAACCCAGACCAAAACAGCTCGATTACAGAGGACAGCTGACAGGACGCATTGAGCCATGATATTGCCGGTACCGAACAGGTACTCGCCAAAGAGGTACAAACAATAGGTAAAAACAAATGACGTTTCGGGGCCCGTAGGGGTCCTTTGTTCACATATGAAACGAAAAGTGGCGCGGCCGTATTCATACATGCGTGCAACGTTGCAAAGCGCGTACGTATAACTTAGGCTTTGGCCCAAGTGTCCAATTAAGAGCGTGCGGCGTTGTTTGGATGTGGAATGATTCTCGGGGTAGGCGCGGTGATAATATTTTCTCGGTGGCAATGATTCTGGCCGAGTCCCAAGCGATGACATGACCGGTTACGTTGCAGCGTTCTCCAAGCCGGGTGATGCCGTTAGCAGCGCTATTTTTGCGCTCCTTTAGTCGCCTCTTGAAGTTTCCCGTTGCACCAATGTAGGCTGCGCCGCAAGTCAGGCACGGGATTTTATAAATCACGCCGGGGTATTTTTCACGGTGGAGCGCATCTTTGGCGTGTGCAAGTTTCTGTCGGGTCTTGTTTGTAGGCACGGGGCAAAATTGGACGTCGCAGTCATTGAGTATTCCTGATAGCATTTCGCTTACACCGACAGCGTAAGGAATGGCGGCGCGCTTCCGCTCCTTTCTCGGGGATGTGGGTGGGTTTGCAGATCTGCGTTGCTGAGCGCCTACAATTTGTCTGGGGTATCGATTGCTTGCGAGGTCCTTTCCCATCTTCTTTTCCTATGACTTCCGCGCCTTGGTACAAGAGCACAGGAGCTGCACGCGTGAGAAGAGTACCGAGGCCACAGAGCGCTAGTGTCCGACCGGGTGCGCCGAAGCGAAATCCAGGTTTCGAACCGATATGCGTGGGCTTCCGGCAGACCGTCTTCACGAAGCCTGTAGTCTTGCGCCGTACTTCAACATCAAGAAAATCGCTGCGGCCGTCAACCTCCTCTTCCATCGTGAAATGTATCGTTGGCTGGACGGTGTTCAGGTGTTGCAAAAGTGCTGGCGAGTCTTTCCGCTTTATAACACAGAAACAGCCATCCACGTAGCGTGCGAATATTTTTGGACGATGAGTAAACACGCTTAGAATGGTCCTCTTGATGGCTTCCGAAGCGAGGTTTGCGTACGTCACCAATATTCAAGCACCAATCGCAGTACCAAACACATGCCTGTAAAATTCGTCGTTAAAAACGAAATACGTGCTCCGTATGTAGAAGCTCAAGAGGCGGCAGAGGTCGGCAACTTTAATCGGAGTGCGGTTGGCGAGTGTCTCGTCGTTTTCGAGCACCTTCTCACACCACGGGACCGCGAAGTCCACAGGAACAGAAGTAAACATACATGTAACGTCGAATGACAGCATTACGTCATCGTCCTGGGTGTTGATGTCGTGTAGCATCATTACAAAATATTTTAAATATATATAATAATATATATAATATAATATATCATGATAGTAATTCTAATATGATCATATTATATTATAATATATAATATATTATATATATATATATGCAAGAAAAGAAAACTTCGAACAGGTAGAAGCACGATTGTTGCCAACGTTTCCAAGCAAGAGACAAAGGGGCAAGTTTCTTTGCTGAAACGTTGGTAACAATCGTGCTTCTACCTTGTTCGAAGTTTTATTTTGGTTCTCTCTATAGTTGCAAGAAACAGTTTCTTGGACACAGGTCAAATTTATGAAAAAAAAGTGGACACACGTCGAAAAGGGAATGATTTTTAACGTTTTCGGCTGGGGACGGGCATATACAAATTATATATATATACATAATATATAAGTAAATACATTATTATTACACGAATGATAAGTCAAGCTACAAACACTGGCGATTTTGGCGACGTTTCGATTCTATTCGACTATTCCTAAGGAAGCGACATTGTCTCATTTCTGGGACATTCTTATTATAGACGTGTCCACATAGACGCTCGACTACAGAGGGGAAGGGGGGACCCTTTGACCGGAAAGGCTGCAACGAACTACAGCTTCTCAGGCGAGGTAGAGTGAAGGCTCTTAGATACAAGAATCAAGCTCAACAAGGCTAGGTTGAGAATAATAATAAAGAAAATTCGATTACAAAAAGAAAGAACCAAACAGCGCAAGGGGGCGAGAGGTGTAACAATCTCTTCAAACACACTGTTTCCATCTTCTGCTTTTAAACGAGTGAAGGTACCCCGCTTCAGAGGGGGGCCAGCCTCTGATTACAGAACGAAGCCTAACCACAGGCTACTGGGACGCTCTTCACCCATCACTGGGAGGCACAGAATGTCTAAGTGGTCCCCTGCACCTTCACGGAGAAGAGTCTTTAACAGGAAGCGGTCGCAGCTACGCACACATAGCGGTCAGTGACCTCTATACCTACACAATACCAGAACAAGAGCAGGCTGCAGATAAAGTGTAAGGTACGATCTCGCATGTGGCTCAAAGCATGGCACGATTCTCACTCCGGCAGGACGGGCGAGTGCCTTCATCATTCTTAGCTCTATTCTTCGGTGACCCTGCCCGGGACCCCGCCGACAGGGTCGTGCCTGACCATGAACCAGGGAGAAGGAGCTTAACTAATCCTCTAACCGCACGCGGGAGTCGCGCGGGTCCTTTGTTGGATAAACGGCGGCGGCGCCGCCTCGATGTTGTTTGTGGCATATGCCGCCTGTGCGGACACCCCAGGAAGGGAATAAATAAATAAGAATAGCTTGATTACTTGTTTAAACAACACAGAGACTTAATTTAGATAGGGGATTATTCTGCAGCCAGATTATCAACAGCCTGTATAGACGACATAATGCCCGGGCTAACATTCATTCCTGCCTTTACGGTGTTGAATTTGAAATAATGTAAGATTCACGTTGTTCGCGTTCTCTGTAGTGAAAACCTAAAAGGTCAGCGTTACACCCCCAAAAGGGGGCAAGGGGTTGGTTAGGCTCTTTTTTTTTTCACTACATTTAATTAAAGTAAACTTTTTTTTTATTACACGAAGAAAGAAAGAAAGAAAAAACGCCCCCAGAGTGGGGACCGAACCACGCTTTCGATTACATGTCGAATGCCTTACAATTCGGCTATCTGGGCGACTGGTTCTCCTTCACTTTTTGGGCTATTTATATTTACTAGAAGTGTATTGACGCTTGAGGGTGGTAGCCAGCGCCACTCTGACACACGGGGAGAAGGGACCTTCTTTTCAACCCCGGGGCGTGACTCGAACGTCTACAGCCTGTCATGAGCGGGTTACTGGCGGGAAGCCCTCTTATGCTACCTAGGCATCAAGGCTGCCGGAACCGAGACCCTCGCTAGGCTTTCGCAGAATAATATAGTAAGAAATGAGGGGCTCGTTGAGGAAATACAGAAAGATAGGTCAGCAGTCTACAACGCCAAAGGAGGCATAGGGGTGTGGTTGGGGTCTTTTCTTTTTCACTACAGTTAATTAAGTAAACTTTTTTTTATTACACACAAGAAAGAAAGAAAGAAAAACACGCGCCCAGAGTGGGGACCGAACCCACGCCTTTCGATTACATGTCGAATGCCTTACCAATTCGGCTATCTTGGCGACTGTGTTCTCCTTCACTTTCTGGGCTATTTATATTTACTAGAAGTGTATCTGACGCTTGAGGGTGGTAGCCAGCACCACTCTGACTACACAGGGAGAAGGGGACCTTCTTTTCAACCCCCGGGCTGTGACTCTAACGTGTACAGCCTGTCATGAGCGGGTAACTGGTGGGAAGCCCTCTTATGCTACCTATGCATCAAGGCTGCGGAACCGAGACCCTCGCTAGGCTTTCGCAGAATAATATAGTAAGGAAATGAGGGCTCGTTGAGGAAATACAGAAAGATAGGTCAGCAGTCTACAACGCCAAAGGAGGCATAGGGGTGTGGTTAGGCTCTTTTTTTTTTCACTACAGTTACTTAAGTAAACATTTTTTATTACACAGAAGAAAGAAAGAAAGAACAACACGCGCCCAGAGTGGGGACCGAAAACACGCGGTTCGATTACTTGTCGAATGCCTTACCAATTCGGCTGTCTGGTCGACTGTGTTCTCCTTCACTTTCTGGGCTATTTATATTTACTAGAAGTGTATCTGACGCTTGAGGGGGGTAGCCAGCGCCACTCTGACTACACGGGGAGAAGGGGACCTTCTTTTCAACCCCCGGGCGTGACTCGAACGTCTACAGCCTGTCATGAGCGGGTTACTGGCGGGAAGCCCTCTTATGCTACCTAGGCATCAAGGCTGCCGGAACCGAGACCCTCGCTAGGCTTTCGCAGAATAATATAGTAAGGAAATGAGGGGCTCGTTGAAGGAAATACAGAAAGATAGGTCAGCAGTCTACAACGCCAAAGGAGGCATGGGGTGTGGTTAGCTCTTTTCTTTTTCACTACAGTTAATTAAGTAAACATTTTTTTATTACACAGAAAGAAGAAAGAAAAACACGCGCCCAGAGTGGGGACCGAATCCACGCCTTTCGATTACATGTCGAATGCCTTACCAATTCGGCTATCTGGGCGACTGTGTTCTCCTTCACTTTTGGGCTATTTATATTTACTAGAAGTGTTCTGACGCTTGAGGGTGGTAGCCAGCGCCACTCTGACTACACGGGGAGAAGGGGACCTTTTAACCCCGGGGCGTGACTCGAACGTCTACAGCCTGTCATGGCGGTAACTGGCGGGAAGCCCTCTTATGCTACCAGGCATCAAGGCTCCGGAACCGAGACCCTCGCTAGTTTCGCAGAATAATTATTGGAAATGAGGGGCTCGTTGAGGAAATACAGAAAGATAGGTCGGCAGTCCTTAGCCAAGGAGGCATAGGGGGGTTAGGCTCTTTTTTTTTCACTACAGTTAACTCAAGTAAACTTTTTTTATTACACGAAGAAGAAAGAAGAAAACACGCGCCCAGAGTGGGGACAAGAACCCACGCCTTTCGATTATGTCGAATGCCTTACCAATTCGGCTATCTGGCGACTCAAGCGTCAGATACACTTCTAGTAAATATAAATAGCCCAGAAAGTGAAGGAGAACACAGTCGCCCAGATAGCCGAATTGGTAAGGCATTCGACATGTAATCGAAAGGCGTGGGTTCGGTCCCCACTCTGGGCGCGTGTTTTTCTTTCTTTCTTTCTTCTGTGTAATAAAAAAATGTTTACTTAATTAACTGTAGTGAAAAAGAAAAGAGCCTAACCACACCCTATGCCTCCTTTGGCGTTGTAGACTGCTGACCTATCTTTCTGTATTTCCTCAACGAGCCCCTCATTTCCTTACTATATTATTCTGCGAAAGCCTAGCGAGGGTCTCGGTTCCGGCAGCCTTGATGCCTAGGTAGCATAAGAGGGCTTCCCGCCAGTAACCCGCTCATGACAGGCTGTAGACGTTCGAGTCACGCCCCGGGGGTTGAAACGAAGGTCCCCTTCTCCCCGTGTAGTCAGAGTGGCGCTGGCTACCACCCTCAAGCGTCAGATACACTTCTAGTAAATATAAATAGCCCAGAAAGTGAAGGAGAACACAGTCGCCCAGATAGCCGAATTGGTAAGGCATTCGACATGTAATCGAAAGGCGTGGGTTCGGTCCCCACTCTGGGCGCGTGTTTTTCTTTCTTTCTTTCTTCTGTGTAATAAAAAAATGTTTACTTAATTAACTGTAGTGAAAAAGAAAAGAGCCTAACCACACCCCTATGCCTCCTTTGGCGTTGTAGACTGCTGACCTATCTTTCTGTATTTCCTCAACGAGCCCCTCATTTCCTTACTATATTATTCTGCGAAAGCCTAGCGAGGGTCTCGGTTCCGGCAGCCTTGATGCCTAGGTAGCATAAGAGGGCTTCCCGCCAGTAACCCGCTCATGACAGGCTGTAGACGTTCGAGTCACGCCCCGGGGGTTGAAAAGAAGGTCCCCTTCTCCCCGTGTAGTCAGAGTGGCGCTGGCTACCACCCTCAAGCGTCAGATACACTTCTAGTAAATATAAATAGCCCAGAAAGTGAAGGAGAACACAGTCGCCCAGATAGCCGAATTGGTAAGGCATTCGACATGTAATCGAAAGGCGTGGGTTCGGTCCCCACTCTGGGCGCGTGTTTTTCTTTCTTTCTTTCTTCTGTGTAATAAAAAATGTTTACTTAATTAACTGTAGTGAAAAAGAAAAGAGCCTAACCACACCCCTATGCCTCCTTTGGCGTTGTAGACTGCTGACCTATCTTTCTGTATTTCCTCAACGAGCCCCTCATTTCCTTACTATATTATTCTGCGAAAGCCTAGCGAGGGTCTCGGTTCCGGCAGCCTTGATGCCTAGGTAGCATAAGAGGGCTTCCCGCCAGTAACCCGCTCATGACAGGCTGTAGACGTTCGAGTCACGCCCCGGGGGTTGAAAAGAAGGTCCCCTTCTCCCCGTGTAGTCAGAGTGGCGCTGGCTACCACCCTCAAGCGTCAGATACACTTCTAGTAAATATAAATAGCCCAGAAAGTGAAGGAGAACACAGTCGCCCAGATAGCCGAATTGGTAAGGCATTCGACATGTAATCGAAAGGCGTGGGTTCGGTCCCCACTCTGGGCGCGTGTTTTTCTTTCTTTCTTTCTTCTGTGTAATAAAAAAATGTTTACTTAATTAACTGTAGTGAAAAAGAAAAGAGCCTAACCACCCCCCTATGCCTCCTTTGGCGTTGTAGACTGCTGACCTATCTTTCTGTATTTCCTCAACGAGCCCCTCATTTCCTTACTATATTATTCTGCGAAAGCCTAGCGAGGGTCTCGGTTCCGGCAGCCTTGATGCCTAGGTAGCATAAGAGGGCTTCCCGCCAGTAACCCGCTCATGACAGGCTGTAGACGTTCGAGTCACGCCCCGGGGGTTGAAAAGAAGGTCCCCTTCTCCCCGTGTAGTCAGAGTGGCGCTGGCTACCACCCTCAAGCGTCAGATACACTTCTAGTAAATATAAATAGCCCAGAAAGTGAAGGAGAACATAGTCGCCCAGATAGCCGAATTTGTAAGGCATTCGACATGTAATCGAAAGGCGTGGGTTCGGTCCCCACTCTGGGCGCGTGTTTTTCTTTCTTTCTTTCTTATATATATATATATATATATATATATATATATATATATAGAGAGAGAGAGAGAGAGAGAGAGATTGATTGATTGATTGATTGTGGGGTTTAACGCGCCGACGCAACGCAGGCGATGAAGCGCGCCGTAGTGGAGGGCGCCGAATTAATTTTGACCACCTGGGGATCTTTATCGTGCGCCGAAATCTCGTACACACGGGCGTTTTTGCTTTTCGCCTCCATCAGAAAAGCGGCCGCCGCGGCCGGGAATCGAACCCGCGACCGAGAGAGAGAAATTTATGTGTGTGTATATATATGTTCATATGTGTGTACATGCGTGTATCTAGTAAAGTTGATGACGGCTGATCTTATTGAGAGGGCTTAATATTTAGAAGTGCGTAGATACAAATCTCGCGAGCTAGAAGTTACTTCTAGGGTCCCCCGGGGGTTAGTCTTGGGTACTGTTTTTTTTCTGGTGTAGATGACATTGCTTATGACGCCAAACCAACTCATATTCTAACTGAGCCATCCCCAAACATCTCAAAATCATTCCCAATCAACGCCACCCCAACGCGTAACCCAACCGAAACCAAATCCCAGTCAAGCCATTGGCTGAGCGTACCCAATGGTAAAACACAACCATACTACGCACACACCACATAAAGAATCACCTTTCATCAGGTAAACACCTCATGACATACATATTCACTACCGCGGGTGTATCTGCTGTCACGCTATAGTTCTCATGAACTTTCAAATCAGTCGCTCATCTCCGGCATGCAGCACGGCCTAAAGGCAGAGTCTGTGCCAACAGCGCTGCAGTAAACAGGGACATGAGTCTGCAGCGTGCCTATTTCAAATTAGGCGATCATCTCGCGTCGTGCTGTGCGGCCTAGTAACGGCGGCGTCCGTTCCAACAATACAGCGCACCGATCACCTCCACCGCTTAGCATATGAATGCTGTGTCCGAATAGCTGCACTGTTGGGAAGGTGTCTCTTTCTGGGACTTTCTTCAGAGGAGTTTGCGCAAAGAGCTCCCTCTGATCCCACACGGAATTCGTTACCAAGCAGTCGATGACGATGAAGGTATGCCGTTTTACATGATAATGTTGTTGGGCCTCCACAGTATTTGGTGAGCACGCTAGGCTTATGTTTACAGCGATGTAGGCGCTCGGTTGACGCGGGTGTATTTTGGTAGATATTTGATGATATATAAAACGAGCATAAATTGCAGGAATACGTGCTGGAATGGCTTTCACGTTTCGATTCACGGGTGGTGTTAAAACCTTTTAAAGTGACAACGCCTGCCGTGGTCGGGTTGTTAGCGTTTTTTCAGTTTGGTGTCATACATGTGTTGAACCCTGCATGTGTTTTGTTGTAAAGTTGAAGCCTGGAAAACACAAAAATGAAGAAGAGAATGGCGCGATCGGATACACGTCGGCTTCATAACACGGTGGACTCAGGTTCGATTCCCATCACTGGAATTGTTTTTTTGGGGGGCGCTTGCGATTTTGGAACACCATCACGAGCTTCCATGACACAGGTGAGTCAACACTAGTTTTACTTGACCGCCAATATAACACGGTTAAGTACATCCCCGAGTGCACGATCGGTTTTATATTTTTTTCGGGAGGTTTGTTTCCCCACTGCATCTTGGGGTGCTTCCCGCTCAGTTGCATCATTCGGAAAGCTCACAACGCGGTGGAGCAACTACGACTACACAGATCTACTGTCAGATTCAAACATCTTGGAGCGCACAACACTGCAGTAGAGCTAGTACAAGCGCATCTTTCTGCTCAAGCATCCCGTCTAGCGACTACCGCTACAGCATTCCGAATTCTTGACAGACATCTCCTTAATATCCTTGCAGGTTTAGACCGGAAACTTTCCATTTCGCATGCCATCCACGCGCAACTCATAGCTTGGCCACTGCCCTGTAATTTTCATGAAACATAACGCGGGCCGAGCAGCAGAGGGCACGAGCACTGTAGAGGCGTCTTCTAATCCGCCCAGGTGTCCACTACGTGGAAATAGCCGAATACCGCCGCCATGGCTGTGATTAATAGGCCAGACACCCCTCCCATCAACTCCCTCGCGCTGACCACCCGTCATCGCGGAGAAGGGGGGGAAACAGCAATAGCGCTAGACCTGTCCCAAAGGCCGACCCCGCGATTATCATCTCAAATTCTAAAATGGCTATTTTGCTCGTGGCCTTATCCCCCACTCTCCCTCAAAATTCTGGATGAAAATACCCCAACCACCCCAGTAGAACTAATTGGGACAGTGGCTCATGCCGGCCCCGTGGGAAACCAGGCAACCCACGTTGACGCTCGAGGACTTACAATGCGAGCGGGCCCCATCATTGTTTCCCACCAGGTCTATCAGGGACCGATTGATCACTTACCACGCCACTGTCAGTCGATACCACCCGACCCGTCACAAATATTCTGCTGCCCATTCTCAACTCACCCACGCGCAGCAACGCACATGACGACTCCTCCAGACTCCCACTCTCCCTTGCCGAGCGGTTCTTCACCACGTCCACTCCTTCCTTTACCCCTCCCCCAATTGTCCTGCCTGTGGCACACGCTCCACTGTACCCCACTCAATGCGGGGCTGCCCTATTGACCCTTTCCCTCTAATTTCATCTGACGAGAGGTGGGAGGGGGCGCTGGGTAGCTCTGATCTGGGGACCCAACTCTCACTCGTGGACAGGGCTACGGTATTTATTTATTTATTTAAAATTCCTTACAGGCTTCTTTACAGGGCATTGAGTAAGGGGGGTAATTGGTGAAGTGTTACAGATCATAAAAAATAAGTCACGCGGTACAAATCATAGCAGCACAATGAATTGCGACGAGGTTTGCAATATAAGTTGGCGTTAGCAGACAATAACAAGAAAAAAGAAAAGGCGATTGCGTAGTGCACACACGGCGCAGTGAACCGAATGCAATCATTATAGTATATGAGGGCGACATCAATTAAAGATAGCTGACTTTTCCTACCCGACGCGCACTAATGAGAGCTCATAGTTAGCAGAACACACAATAGAAAAAACACCAGAAAAAATGGAGAACCTATGCCTATACGCAGAAAACATTTCCAGTATGCAACATTCATAATCGGGCACAAAATGCGACACTGAAAAAAGAAAAGAAAAAAGACAAGAAAGCACCTGCTGTGCTACAGAGACGACAGGTTCTGTGGTCTTCAAGTACATTTTTTAGAGATACACAGGGGGGATACAGGGCATAACAAAAAAAAGAAAAAAATGTGCAGAACAGTGGTAAGACCTTATCGCGAAAAGAGAGTAAGCAGCAACTGACGGAAAGAATTATTGTCTGATACAGATGCGATGTTACCTGGAAGACCATTGCACAAATGTATGGCGCGAGGAAGAGCAGATGAGTTGAACGCATCAGTTGCCCCGTATAATCGCGTGAAACTGAAGTGATTATGCAACCTACGTGAAGTAATGGAAGGAACATCAAGGTGAAGTGGGAAGGGTCAGTTGGTGTACACGTATTTGTGAAAGAGGCAAAGAAGGGAAATGTCATGGCGAGTGCTCAGGGGTTGAAGCGAAAGGTTGTGCTCAATTTGCGTTATGCTGCTGTGATAGTCATGGTTGCGTGAAATGAAGCGGGCCGCCCTATTCTGAATCGCTTCAAGCATGTTAATTAAGTAGTTGTGATAAGGGGACCAGATAGGAGCGGCAAATTTAAGCTGTGGGCGGACAAAGGTTTGATAGGCTAGTTGACGGACGTGAGCGGGACAGCTATGTAAATTACGGCGTAGATATCCTAAAGACTTGGAAGCTTTCGCGCTAATGGTGGTGATGTGGTGAGACCATGAGAGATTGGGTGTGAAATGGACTCCAAGGTACTTAGAGGAAGGTGCCTGTGACAGTGCGGAATTATTGATAGTGTAGCGCAAGGTGTAAACGTTTTGCTTGCGCGTAAAGGAAATTATTTTACATTTTTCCGTGGTCAGTGACAATAACCATTTGTTACACCAGTCATTAATGCGGTAAAGGTCGCTTTGTAGAGTTAAGTTGTCGTCGGGGGATGATATAGAACGATATATTATGCAATGGTCTGCGAAAATTCGCATGCAGGATGAAATGTTAATTGGAAGATCATTTATATAGATTAGGAACAATAGGGTACCGAGGACGCACCCTTGTGGTACGCCAGAGGTTACGTGGGAAGGAGAGGAAGGGGAATTGTTAATTACAGAAAACTGCTGACGAAGTGAAAGAAAGTTACGAAGCCAAGATAGGGTTAGAGAGTCTATTCGTAGGGCAGATAATTTAGAAACCAGACGGCAATGGGCTACACGATCTAAAGCTTTATAAAAATCGAGAAAGATACAGTCAGTCTGAATGTTACTGTTCATATTGGAATGCAGCTCAGTTGTTAGTTCTAGCAGCTGTGTTTCGCAAAAAAACCCCTTTCGGAATCCGTGTTGGTACTGAAAGAAGAAATTGTTTGATTCTAACTGTTGGAAAACATGTGAAGCGATTATGTGTTCAAGAGGTTTGCAGCATATACATGTAAGAGAAATTGGAGGGTAACTTTGGGGTGAATGCTTATTGCCGGCTTTAAACACAGGCACTATTTTACCAATTTTTCATTCAGAAGGGAGTTGACCTGTCGCTAAAGATTGCATGAAAAGGTGATACAAAATGTTAACAGAAACGGAGGAGGTGTTTTTAAGAATTTTAGAATTGATGTTGTCAATGCCGGCTGAAGTGGATAGCTTGAGGTTATTAACTAGAAGAGCACTACCCTCGGCAGTAATTTCTATTGGTTCCATGTATGCAATGTCAAGTTCGGGAACGTATGGTATGTCGGAATGGTCTTCCAGGGTGAAAACTGATGAAAAACATGCGTTAAGTGCTGATGTGCAATGACTATCTGAAAGGGGTCGTCATCTAGCAAGAATATATGTTGGCCATTTTGTTCAGGAGAAACAAGCGCCCAGAACTTCTTAGAATTTCATTTCAAGAGGGAAGGTAGATCGACAGAGTAATATTTTGTTTAGCAGATTTTACGGCCGAACAGTAGTTTTTCATAAAGTTTTTTATGCCTGCCACGCAGAGGGCGTGTCATGGCGTTTAGTAGTCGCGGCAGGATGGAGATGCGCCCACCCTGACCCCCTAAACGTACTGCAACTAATAAAGCTTTCTCTCTCTCCCCAGTCAAGGGGGTGTCAGACATAAATATGTCATAGTGGCGCGTGTAGCCGCGTCGGAAGATAATGACCTTTTGGCTAAATGAGGTTATAGTTCTTTCGAAGACCGTAATTGTGTCGGACTTTGTCCGCACCTATCACAGGCACAATTTGTGGGCAGCACTGTGGAAGCTAGAGAGGTCTCAGTTGAACACTGTTGAACTCACCGGGACATTCTGTGAACATGGCCGTACCGAGGCGGTTACGTGGCCACCCGGAAGATTGAAATATCCTTTCAGGCCCACACACACAATTGTGGTACCTCTTCTTCAGCGGGCTTCTATTAGAACTTTCCAGCGAGTTAGGCGTGGGGTACCTGAGAGCTGTGTATCCTTGATACTGGGCTCGCTGCCTGTTCAATGTGCTGTGGGGACGACGGTTGTTTGCTTAGAGAGTTTACAAAAAATGGTGTTGAATAAGAAACTGCAACAAAATGTACTTAAACAGTGTCGTTGAAAATGGCGCTACGCTTGGAACAGACCACGGCCACACAACACACGCGCACTTCGAGTTTCCAGCGTAAAGTCAATTCACAGGCGTCACTTACCGGGCTCCAACTTCCGGTGCCCATTTGCTGGCTGTTCCGTTAGCGCGCCAGTAGTCTATGCCGGCCAGTGCTTACAATGAGCCCATCTTCAACCTGAAGTGCTGAACGAGACTCCGAGTGACGCCTTGCTGTCAAGTTTAGATGGTGTGCATGCCAGAAGCTCGTGAGCGAGCACCTGGCGCGCTTGAAAAACACGAGACAATGGCCCCATGCGGGTTTCGCCAATTGTCGGCGGAGCACTTACAGCGAATTCGTTTACAGCTGCACGATAAAATGTTCACGGTATTGTCATCCTGCTCTCCTAGCTGTTGGCGCCGCTGTGAACAAAGACCCCTGAGCGTGTCTTCTGGGCGTGTCTCCTCCAGTCGGGAGCATTCATTGCACTGCAAGGTTTGAGTCGAAATCTATTTTTAGTACGCGCAGCAAGACTACCCCTGCCACGGAATAGACTAGCAATCCCGCTTTTTGTGCCTACATGCGCTTATGTATTTTCACTTTATTGGTTAACTCTCAGCGCAGTGACGCGCTACCGATTGCGGAACCTATGCAGACAGCAACAAGCACGTGACATAAGGTTGCTATAAATGGCTGACTTCCCACTCCGAGTGAGCAGCTTCAATGATCAAGAAAACAGTTGCTGACAGGCGACTGCACAGCGAACGGTCCTCTCCCTTGCGCGCCGGCTTTACCAGGGCGATCACTGCATGTAGTACACCGCTACGTGGGAACTACAAACAAAGGGTCGTTTTTAGTAGCATTGGCACACGATCTTTCCGAAAAAAAAAAGCCAGCGCAATGTCGTGCGATGTATAAATTGCCGGGCTGATATATAAAGTAACTGCCATACAATACCCGTGTCTTTAAAATGCGAGGCCTGGGAAAACAAACGTCCTGGTGTGGGCTCTATTAGGGCACGGTGGCAATTACAATCGCACGACCTTGAAGAAATTATTTTTACCTTACGCCCATTCGTCTCAATAACTTCGATACGCATTTTGTGTACGTTAGTGAACAATATGCCCAATTTTACAGACCCCCAAAGAATTTACACCTCGAGCTGATATTGCGTCTCTTCAGTTGGATATGGATATGGAGCACGTTAATTATTGGTGTCCTATGAGATGGATAAAAAGGTTTTAAAGCAAAGCTTTCTAGCTCTACCAGCCTATGGTTCTTTTGTAGCGTGCGGGACAACAAACTCCCAACGCGGCCGGGCGGCGGCGGGGGAGGGGGGGGGGGGTTTCACTCATGGAGCACACTGTAGATAGGGTGGCGAATTTACCCAGCGTACCCCGCGCGGAAGTGTCTGCTCGCTGGCGGCGGCGGTGGCATCGGCGGTTCGGCTTTGTCGTCTGCTTTAGCGACGGTTGTTTTGGGCTTGTTTAGGTGCAGCTTCGCGTCCATTGCGCTGTGCCTTCGCACGGCTTGATTAACTTGTTCGACAGCACGTCCAGGGTAAACCGCACCCATCGGAATTAAGTGGTCGAACGGCAAACATACGTTAAGGATTCGTTTGGAGGGCGGGAAAACGAAATGTACAAACCACATACAGACATCTCGTTGCGCACTGCTTGCAACGAATGGGACTCCGTTTTCTAAGTTGGTGAATACTTATTCGGTTGTGTTTTAAGAGGTATTAGAAAAGGCGAAATTAGCAACTGGTTCTGATAAAAAGCGATTATAAAAGTTCTCTCAACTTTCTCGCGAATCGGTATAAATGGGAATCACTAAGCTCACGTGCTGAATTGTTTCGGTGTCTGCGCTTGTGTCGCGTGGTAGTGTAGGCCCAAGCTAGCAGATCGGGATGGCCAGGTTCCGCTGTCTCGCCCTTCGAAAGACTCTCTTTTCCGTTTTCTTTCTGTGGACTCACGGCCAGGCTACAGCAGCGCCGTCCGCCGCTCTAGCCCGGCCGTGGCCGACGCTGCTGCTGCGTTCGGGACTGCACCCCCCGGAATTCCAGGTAACGGCTGGCAGCATTTCTGGTTTCACTCTTTTTAGAGCCAAGTGTGTGTATTCAATTGACGTCGCATGGGCAATTGTTGCGGGAGTCATTTAAAGCTTTGCTTTCCAACCACCTTCACAGCGTGGATTGGAGCAATTTTTTCAATGGCTTAACTCTGTGCGATCTGCAGCAGCCTAGTCTTGTCTGCGTTCCCCTTGTCGGCGTTCGGGAAGTGTACAGTTTTCTCCGGCTCCTTCCGCGTAGCGATCTTGTATTTCAAATTTGACTTCTCTTCTGTCGTCGCAATGGAGATTCCCGGGTAGTCCACACTCAAGCTTCGATGGTCATCCAGGCTGACAGAGTGGGAAGCTTCATAAATGTTTTAATACCGGGTAACTGGGAAGAATCAGACATAAATTAGCGGCTGGCTTCGTAATTGCTTCGAGAGGGGAGGTAAAGTTAGCTGAAAGCTCATCTCATGTCCGTGACACTTATTCAAGTTTCGGGCATAAAGAAGAAAGCTAGATTTACCTTTTTTTTGAAGGGGGAGATGGAAAAAGTTTAGTGGGGAAAGCCGAGCATTTTTATGAATATAATCTGCCTGCTTGCGCCACAGCACCCCATTTGGAGAAAAAGGAAAAGACAGGGGATCCGTTAAGAGTGTGTAGGTATAGTGTTACTTATCGGTGGCGGAAGGAGACTACGAATCAAAAAATAGCACGCGATATGAGAGCACTCGTCGCACCAGCACAACTACAAGACGTCACACAACACACCAAGAAAAAAGTGCACAGCTTCGAGGCAGCTCAGCAGAAAAGCAGGTGCGCTTACGTGGGTCGCGTGAAGGGGAACTTCTTTACCGTTTTAGAAAGTTGTTATTTTGTATCCTTCGGAGCATGGCGCTTTCACCTAAACGCACAATGACATATGTGTATAACAAGGTGTTGGAAGTATATCATGTTCTAGCGTTTCATGTTTTTCTCCTACAGCGGTACCATTTCTACGAATAAATGATTTGTCATTCTGTTTCTCAGAACAGAAATACGTCATATTTATGCTTCTCGTACGACTTTACATCATAACAGCGTATTTCGTGGTATTGTATGTTGTTTATTTGGTTTCATGTACTTACTTTGTTTAGTTGAATATACTGAAGCCCGCAGCCCCTCAGGCGGGACTGATTACAGAAATGTACTCAAATATTCGTGACTAGAAGTTAAAAACGACAGTACCAAAACAGAATATATAAACGAAACGAGGTAGTAAAACATGACGGGCTCAGGTTTCCACTTGAGCGCGTCATCTTTGACTGCGTTATTAGTTTATTAGAAGCCCCGAAATAGTAGTAAACTCGAAGGAAGCCATTAGAACCATAAAAATAGTAATGAAGTCGAAACTGAACAGCTGGTTTTCTTCGTTCCAGAAGTGACTACCGCGTACGTGTTTTGCACATCTGCAAACTTCAGTTCATAAATCCGGTCGCTAAAGATTGCGCATTTTCACAGTTGGCGGTTGTTCCGGCGTCCAGCAGCAAGCACGCAGCGTTGTAGCAACAAAAAGAGCCTTTATTGTGGTAGCGTGCCGGTATATATAGCGTGATGCAGCTGCATTATCACAGCCAAGCGGTACAGAAACTGTGATAAGCAAAAGGCAGATACAAAAGGCGCATGCGCCGCTAACACGATACACCGGTAATCTGGTGCAGAAAGGAAGTGAAGAGGGAAAAACAGCGTGTCTGTGCGCGCTGCTGCGGCAGCCAGGCTATCAAAACTTCATTATCGAAGGGAGTTTCAAAGGCTTGAAAAGGCATTTTACCCCAGAATGTTAAAGCAGCTTTGATGGAAGATGGTATAAAAATGTGGTTGATTCCTCTTTCTTACGACGGGTAAAACACGAAAGTCAAATATACCTTCACAGGAGCAGTTGAATGTTTATTGTGCGTCGATATGAACTTGCACATCGGTATTTATATTTCGTCGGTATGGCACCGTTATACGTATCAAAGCTAGACACTGGATTACACGCACCGGAGCACTGCGTAAATCGCGTGAAACCACAGGCGCTCGCAAACCGTCCGCACGAATGAAACCGAACGGGTTGTCAGCGAATCGTTTGATGAACACACGAGCGCGACAATCGCAAGTAGGCGTCTATCTTACTGCGTGGTCGTTGCCTTACAGGCTTCTCTGCAGGTTACGCTGCGCGTCCCCGTACACGTAGGCGCTGGCATCGAGGCGCCAACTGTTGGCGCTCATTAGCGTCACGAAGCACTACTTCGCTTCACCTCTCCTAGACAGCAGCACCATCTGAAGGGACGGACAGAAGCCGCGTTTGTCGCCCTGTTGACGCGTCTGCTTATAGCGCAGTCGGGAGCGCCATAGAGTTTCTTACAATATAACTAGAGGGGAAACTGGCGCTGCGATCGTACGCCTCAATGGGCGTGATGGGTAGTTGTGGATTCGGATTGGCGCTTGATGGCTCGTGGAACTTACTATGGATTGCAGGCAGTTTCGTTTTCGTTTTGGATTTGCATGAACGCATTTGCCTAGGTGGGGTGTTGGGAGGAGTGATCGAAAATACGTTTCTCCTTGAACTGCATGCCTCGCGTGCACTGACGCCGCCCTGAGTAGAATGTTTTACAACCAGAGTTGCGAATTGGGTGGGTTATCAATGCATTGCCGCACAGCGAGCATGAAAACACAAATGACGGCGCTCTGTGCGGCGAAGTTGTCTGCTAATTAGGAGTTGCGGCGCTGCTCATTCGGCAGAGCAATGTATTGTCAAAGCTGACGACGGTTGCGAATCGCTTGGAACAGCCACACCTTTCGTGCGAACGCCGGCTCCTACGGCGTGGAACAGCAGCACCGGCGGCTGATAGGAACGCAGCTTGATGGATGTCACTAATTCACGCAAGAATAACTTCTCCAAATGTGATCGGTTTCTTTTTTCTTATGAGCACAAAACTTATTTTACTATTACAAACCACCAGCGCCGAAACCTTTACAAGTAGTTTTTAAAGTCCGCGTCCTGCTGTAGTTGGCGGAAAATGGCAAACCTGCTCCACAAACCTTCTCGACTCCGCGTCTGCTTTTTATTTAAACGCGCCGTTTTATTTCGTACAAAACCGGTTTTTCGTCTGTAACTTTTTTGTTCGCCATGTAATTCGTAAACGGAGAACCGGGCAATAAGAGCTTTGTTGTCAAAAAACACAATTTGCGCAGCCATAAGCCCGTTTTTATCCTACGAAATCCGGTTCCAAAACTACCCATCATTCCCATTGAAGCGTAAGCGCCGCTGCCATGTTCGCGTTGACACTAGCGCCAGTTTCCCCTCTAGTTATTTGTATGAAACTCTATGGGGAGCGCGTTTCGTACCTCCCGTTGTGGCGAAAGAGTTCAAATGCCGGTGCAGCCGCGTCAATTGTAGTTATTGTGGGGAATCTGTGCCCTATGAGTGATGGATGTTGGCTTTGTTTATTAGATTTGTAACTGTAGTAGGTGTGGAATATTTAAGGCTAACTTTATAACCAGATATGCTTTATGTCGTTACGAAATTATACCTGCGCATTCCATGGCTTATCTTATAGTTTTATGAAAGTTCGTTTTATTGCCGGATGTGCACTACAAAGTTTTCTTGCAAACTTTTGTGCTCAGCTAAGGTCCCACGTGAGCGCTGCAGCGTATTTGTTCTGCTATTACTTTTGCAGGTTTAGTATTTCCAAGAGGGAGGAAATTTATCGGACTTGTTTTTCATGGTAAAAGATATACTGACAGTTGCTTGGCGTTAAGAATAATTGCCCACTTTTTACACTACAGGGAACTTATGTGGAACAAGGGGTCGAACCTTAACCGGACTGGAACGGAAAACCGGAACCGAGCATGTATTTTAGCCGTAATTGAAAACGAACCAGAGCTATTTCTTTACAGCCTTAACCCAAACCGGAGTTCAGCCGAAAAGAAGCAAAAACTGTTACAGGTTAGCATCCGCTGTTACTCGTTCGCGGTAATTTTCAGTTCGAACAACTTCGTAACCCGCTTTTCAACCTCCGCTCGTTCACAACACTTCCAACGCCTTATTAGAGGTCGTAACACGACCACTCGATTTGAGTATGACAGGAAACGTATGTTTTTATTCACTCAAGGCCAAGCGACCAAGCCTTGCTGTTGGGTCTTTCAAAGTGGCAAGCCAGCTGTCATGTGAAGGGATGGAGAGGTTGTCTTGACCAGCTAAGAGTCATAGACGCACGAAAGCCGTTGACATTTTTAACAAAACACATATTGAATACACACTCGAAAATCCCAAGCGCAAACCACTTAATACATCAATTGCACAAACCCGATAACAATCAAGCCTCAAACTAAATATCCTGAAATACATTTCGGAGCAAAACTCAGAAGTATCTACAATGAGGTTTCTAGACCATTATTTCAGATACACTAATCAATAAACAATAACACTGTCCTAGGGCAAGTCTCTACCACAACTTCTTTCTAGCCGTGTCCTATGACACGTGTCCGTAATGGACTGGCCTACTCCGCTGTCGTCGGCGCTCACGTGTCGCACCCGTTTCGTGGCCGCGACTCTATGGTAGCCGTTGTTACTATCGGCGTATTGGCAATTGCCACAACCGCCTGCAATATTATCGGGTTCAATCACCCAACCCCTCCCGCCGTTTGCTTTTCGCCGGTTCCTGTACCCCTCCCCCCGCCCTTCATCGACGGGGAGCGACAAGGCTTTGTGCGCAAGGATGCGGGGGCGACTAATTTTGCTACTGGACACAAGCCGCTTTCCGCGGCTTCACGGTAACCCAAGCGCCCCGCCGGCAAGGCAAGTCACAATGAGCGAGAATGGTGCAGGGAGGGATGAACAAAGGCGTGCTGCGTTGCTCCTCCGGCGGCAATCTTCAGCTGCGAGCCGAGCATCGTGGGGCCGCATTGTGTTGATTTCGAGACGCCGCTCTTGCACCACCGAAGCCAACCCACTGAACTGTGAGAGGGAAAGTCCCTTCTCCTTATAAATGTGTGGACATGAGTTTCAGTGCCACGGATTGGTGCGTCCTTACGTCAGCCGAGAAAAAGGGAAAAAGGGGGCGGGCCCAACCTGGTTATTTAATCTCACGCGCACAGGAGCGCAAAACCCTGTTCACTCAGTCAAACTCCATGTATATAGCTGTACATAAAGTTCTTTCTTCGCCCTACTCGGCCCCAATGTTTGCCCCAACTCTGGATTAACGAACGCAATCGCCGGTCAGGCTACCAGATCCGCAACACTGGTTGGCAGCAAGTGGGATCGTCTGCACCACGGCGAGATCACCTACACTGCGGACGGGATCGTCTCCATGAGGCATGGGTCGACTCCAGAGCATCGGAACCGACTTCACGGAGGCATGAATGCTAAGTTTCGTGGGTGCGAGGCCATTCTGTTTGAGGGATTGCCAGGCTCAGCTTACAAAGTGTACCAAGATAGGTAAAGTGTATTACTCTTTTGACGCGAGGTTTCTTTGGTACGTCGAGGTAAAATTATTTTTTGTAGTAACAGTTGGCAGCACTGGAGACAGACATGAACCTCAAGTCGCTACGAAAGACGCAACTCTTAGAGTTGGCAAAAATGTTGGGGTTAAGCTTGGGCGAAGAGAAAAGTAAGCAAGAAATCATCGAGGCTATCGAAGCCGTGGGGGCAGAGGACGATGAGCTCTCAGAGTGCCTGGAGCTTATGAAAGAACGGGAGCAAGATGAGAGAAAGAAAGCAGAAGCGGAAGCGGAAGCACAGCCTCCTGCAGATGAGCTAGAGATGAAGCGGCTCTAACCTAAAATACTGAAAGCCCGAAGCGGTAGTGATGTTGGCGAGGCCTCTAGTGGAGGAGGAGTAAAGCTGTAGTTCAAAATGAAGGACCTCGTGCAACCGTTTAAGGTGAGAGAGGACATGGGTTTATTTTAGGTAAATTTTGAACGCACATGCGAGAAAGTAGATTTCCCTAGAGACACTTGGCCACAACGCCTACTGACATTGTTACCGTGTGAAGCCGCCGATGTGGTAGCCCGCTTGACTAGACAAGAAGCAGAAGATTACAGCAAAGTAAATGCGTGTCTTCTAAAGAAGCACAGGTTGCAGCGGAGGCCTACAGGCAGAGATTTCGGGAAGGCAAAAGAGGGAGAGATGAGTCATACTTGGAGTTCGCGTATAAATTGATAGCGAATTTCCAGGAGTGGCTAAAAGAGGAGGGCGCATTTGGCCACGACGATAAAGTGGTGCAACGCCTAGGTTTGGAGCAGTTCTACCACCGGCTCCCCGCAAGCATGCGTACCTTGGTAATGGACAAATCAGATGTCACAACGGTGACACGAGCCGCCGAGCTCGCTGAAGAGTTCTTGTCGCGTCATGCTAGTGAAATGAGGGAGGGTCCGAAGCGGGAGTTCAAACCCAAATGGCAAAAAGACAGTGTTTCCCGAGATGCCGAGGGTGCTAGCGACAAATATTTGAAGCACTGTGACGGTGAGAAAGCGGAGAGAAAAGAGGACCAGGCAAAGCATCAGAAAAAAATTTTCGAAAAGAGCCAACCACTGATTTGATTCAATTGCCAGCAGCCGGGTCACGTGGAAGCCGTGTGTCGGAATCCCAGGGTAGCTTTTCTGGCAGCCGGTGAAGGCGATGTAAATAGGAAGCTGCTGGAACCGTACATTAGGAGATGACAGTGAATGGTAAATGCTGCCGAGAACTCCGTGATTCCGCGTCAACGATGGATGTGGTGCGTCCAGCTTACGTAGCACCACAGCAGATTTCCGGCGAGTGTGCATGGATCAGGCAGGTGGTTCAGGCAAACAGCGGGCGTCTTCCGATCGCGCGGATAGGTATCGAGGGTCCATTCGGGACACTTGACACGGAGGCTGCTGTGTCGCCTAGTGTGCCGCCCGAATACCCGTACCTATTTTCAAACCGTTCGGATGAAACGTTGCGTCAAAAGGGCTTTACATTTCGTGTAGTCCTTAGAGCAGTGACATGCTCAAAAGCCGAGGAGTTGGCGGCGAGAGCGTCTAGTTCAGACGAGGTGGCACCCCATAGTCAGTGCATGTGACAGAGCAGCACTGCGAGCGTAGAGGCCACGGGAATTGAGGTGACATCGCAAGACTCTAAACTCGAGGAAACCCCCGAGACGAGGAAAAGTTTTCAGACTTCGGTGAGGTGTTTGCCCCACCCACTTCCGAGAGTATGCAGAAGTTGTTAGGAGCAAACAAAGCTGCACTGATAGCTGAACAAAAAAGAGACGCCACGCTTCAGAACTATAAGTTGGACGGAGGCGAGGGAGTTGCAAAGGAAATGCTCCTCGATTTTCGCAAACTAGGGCCCGTGTCAAGCGAAGAGGACCCCTCCCGGGTCATCGAACAAATGGTCGAAAAAGCAGACCTAGAAGCTAACAAGAAGTGTGACTTGAGAGAACTTCTTCAGGAATTTGAGGACCGGTTTTCCGACAAACCCGGAAGAACCGCAATTGTGGTTCAGGATATAGAGCTGACTTCGGCCAAACCCGTTCGCTCTAAGCCTTACCGTGTGTCGCCGCGTCAGCAGAGTATCATTGAAGCAGAAATAAAGCGCATGCTTGAGCTTGACGTAATCGAGGCATGCGAGAGTGATTACACCTTACCGTCGATCTTGGTGGAAGTTCCCGGCAAGGACCCCCGACCTTGTATAGACTACCGGAAACTGAACCTAATCACCAGGGATCAAACGTACCCGATACCTCACATTGAGGAACGGATCGAGATGGTGAGCGGGGCCCGGATCATTTCAACTTTAGGCTTAGTTAGGGGCTATTGGCAGGTGCCTTTGACAGAGCAGGCTAGAAGGTATGACGCATTCATATCTCCTCTTGGAACGTTCCGACCGAAAGTCTTGAGCTTCGGGTTGAAGAATGAACCTTCTTGTTTTTCTGGCCTCAATGACGAGGTGCTTAAGGGAATGAGGAACTTTGCGCTACCCTATCTAGACGACGTAGCGATATTCTCTCGGTCGTGGACTGAACACGTAGAACATCTTCGCGCCGTCCTAAATAGGCTGAGGGAAGCAGGCCTCAAGGTTAAGGCTTCGAAGTGCCAGTTAGTCCAGGCAGAGGTGACCTACCTAGGCCACGTGATTGGTAAGGGGCGCCGATGGCCTTCCGAGGTCAAGGTAGCTGCGATTCGCGATTTTCCGCATCCCCGTACTAAGACCGACATCCACTCTTTTTGGGCGTAGTAGGCTACTACCAGCGATACATTCACAGGTATTCTAAATTAGCCAGCCCCCTCACTGACGCCCTTCGGAAAACTGAGCCCCTTACGATAAAATGGGATGAGAAGGAGCAGGCTTTCAATGATTTGAAAAGAGCGCTGACGAGCCAGCTGTTGCTTGCAGCCCTGACTACAGCAAACCTTTTGTCATTCAGTGCGACTTTAGTGATCGAAGCATGGGGGTGGTATTGTGCCAGAAAGGGGAGACGGGTGACGAGCACCCCGTGCTTTACGCCAGCCGGAAGCTGACAGTGCGCGAGGAGGCATACAGCGCCTCCGAAAAGGAATGCGCGTGCCTCGTGTGGGCAGTTCAAAAGCTATATTGCTACATCCCCGGCTGGCATTTGAAAGACGATAGTCTTTCTTGGGCTACTTAAACCCAGAAATTTTGGTCTGTCTGTATGTCTGTCTGTCTGTCTGTCCGTCTGTCTGTTTGTGACTCGATTGAGCCACCCGGCCAAAGTAAAATCGATAACAGTCTTATATACGCACTGCCACATGTAAACGTCTAAGCCCGGTTTATATCTTCATACTTGTACACTTTGTTGAACAAGAACAAGACATTACGCAAATATAGGGAAGCAAATTAGTACACAAGATATATTTACAGTGTTCATTTATTAAAATTCATGGATGCTTGGTTTTTCAATAGCAAATGATATTCTACATCTACTGCAGAAAACCGCCGCCTCCTGGCGGCATATGAAAAATCACGCGGTAACAGCAACGAAAGGTTTCACTACATAGGTTCCACGTTCTGCTCGGAACGCACGTGGAGCACGGCCACGCGGCTCTATAAACCTTCTAGTCGGCCGCCTCCATTCACGCGCGTCTCCGCCGTACTGCAGCACTGGCATCGAGGAACCCGGCCTGTAGCACTGGAACGCGGTAAATTCAAATCGCCTTGGGCAAACCTTTGTGTGTTTACCTTGGAATGAGCTCGACGGTAGAGGAGCAGCATGAAATGAAAGCGGGAAAGCAAAGGGGGGCTTTCCTTGGCAAATGTCTACAAAGGCTATCGTCTTTTGACGGTATTTGCAACGAAAGCAGCAGATACGCGGCCAATTTTTTTATTGAAACTGACCACTGTCCCCTCACATGGTTGCAGACAATGTCCGCTAAAGACGGCCGCCTCCTGCGCTGGAGCCTCGTTTGCAGCAGTACTCATTTGAGGTTCGTTACAAAAAGTGTAAGCTCAATGGCAACGCTGACGGCCTAAGGCGCTTCCCTTAGTGTAGGGATGGCCTCGAGGGATATAGTTTCGGTTTTTTTCCTGAATTATGTTTTTATTACCAATATTGAGTTCTGCGGTTGATGTCATTGTGAGTTCCTTTGTTGATGCGTTTTGCATACCACATTTTTTTTATTCAGTTCATATTATCGTGTTGAGTGTTGCCACATTAGATGGGTTTTAGTCAGTATGTTTCTTTGACTTTACAGGCAGCCTGGTGGCCTTTCAGGGGATTGTCATTGCACCCGCTTCCTTTGTAGCTGTGTTTTTTATGTTTTTTGGGACTTGCGAGTGCACGTGAGATAGCCATGAAGCCCTCCGAGACAATGAAAGGCAGGAGTGTTCCCGCAAGTATTTTGGCCGGGATTCTGACTGTTTCGTCGTGTTAAAACAATGAGTTGCCCTCTGGAAGGACTGATTGAGCTGTTTGTGTTCCCGCCCGAAGTCTCTACCTGCAACAAGACTCCCTCCTACACGGAATGGAAACCAATGTCGTTGGGAGCTTCCCGCCGGCCGGAAATGCTGTTACAATCGGCGTATTGGCGATTGCCACAACCGTCTGCAATATTATCGGGTTCAATCACCCAACCCCTCCCGCCGTCTCCTTTTCGCCGGTTCCTGTACCCCTCCCCCCGCCCTTCATCGACGGGGAGCGACAAGGCTTTGTGCGCAAGGACGCGGGGGCGACTAATTTTGCTACTGGACACAAGCCGCTTTCCGCGGCTTCACGGTAACCAAGCGCCCGCCGCCGGCAAGGCAAGTCACAATGAGCGAGAATGGTGCAGGGAGGGATGAACAAAGGCGTGCTGCGTTGCTCCTCTGGCGGCAATCTTCACTGCGAGCCGAGCATCGTGGGGCCGCATTGTTGTGGTTCCGAGGCGCCGCTGTTGCACCACCGAAGCCAACCGACTGACCTGTGAGAGGGAAAGTTCCTTCTCTTTGTGAGTGTGTGGAGTGGACATGACTTTCAGTGCCACGGATTGGTGCGTCCTGACGTCAGCTGAGAAAAAAAGGAAAAGGGGGCGGACCCAACCTGGTTATTTAATCTCGCGCGCGCAGGAGCGCAAAACCCTGTTCACTCAGTCAAACGCCATGTAAATATCTGTACATAAAGTTCTTTCTTCGCCCTACTCGGCCCCAATGTTCCCCTCAACACCGAATCAACGAACGCCATCACGGGTCACGCTACCAGATCCGTAACACCGTCCTCGTCTTGCTTCGATGCCGGCGTTCGATGCGCTAGGTCGTTACTGGAGCGGCGTTGGCTCCGCGTGTCAATGTCGTTTCCTGCCGTTGGAGGGCCCACATGAGAGTACGTGGGCCCACGCCGCTGCCGCTGGAGGGCCACGTACTCTCAACACGAACGTAGCCTTTCGGGGCCGTCGAAGCGAAGGTCGACGGAGCGTAGACGTTGGCCGCAGGTGCCCGACCGCCGCCTCTGGGGCCATGAAGACAGAGTTTCGTGGTGCGCCTAGTATGCCACAGCCGATACGAAGTCGGTCCGCTCCAGCCCAGGCTTCGTAGGCATCGTCAGTGGCTTGGCCGCGTCCGCCTGGCTCGTTCCTTGAAGCTCACGTGCTTTTTCCACCTCCTGGTTTCTTGCCTCCCTTGCTCCCTGTGCGCTGGGATTTTAACCCCTCTGGACTTGAACGCGGCACACTCTATTTGACTCGTTGCCTTTTCATGTCCATATATGGTCATCACGCCACGGGTCTTTTGCGCGGCGTTCCCTTAATGGCTGACCAGTGCCCTGCCATATTTGACCATGATGCCACGGGGTTTCGGCGTGGCGCTCGTTCATTGGTTTGGCCTTGGCACGCCGTCCATATTGCCGTTTCTTTGTTTTTGTTTTCTATTTTCAGGGGTTTTTGATGCATCCCCTTTCAGGGGGTGTCCTGACACGTGACACCAGCACCGGGCGTGGTGATCGGTGCTGGCAGTAAAATGTTTGCACAAAAGTAAGATCGTAATTCAGGAAGGGCCTAGGCAAGCGCGACATACCAGAGCTCCATAATTTGTGCAATTGCGATTCGTCTTGGACAGAAAAAGGCTGGCGTACGGAAACACACGGTTTTGTCCGATGCCATTGGGTCAAGTAAGGAAGCGTGGTCAGTGCGTGGGCTTCGTCGGGATCCCACGTAAAGGCGACATTTCTTTGAAAAGAAAAATTCCACTGAGCGGAAGAGAAACGTGGCCAAAGTTTCTTGTGAGGCGCCTGAGGTAGAGTCAGAGTGCCTAACGGAGTCCCATCCACAATCGTAGACGTTCCGCATCCCGTAGGGGACCCTTGCTCCCAATGAGGCGAGGGGAGACGTCCTCTTTGCTTTTATGCTCTCCGGAGGTGTGTCGTAATTATGGCCGTAGATACCGGGCAAATTGCCCTCAGTCCTGTTGATGGTGCCTGGTGTTTTTTGCATGGCAAGCGATTCCAGGAGGAAGCCTGACTGTCGCGTTTCTTCCTTTTGCTACAATTGTGGTGCTGCCCCAGTAAAGTTTATGATTGTGTGCTTCCACATGTGCCCCAGGGCTACTGAATAGCAAAGTTTTTGTTCGGCTGCCTGACCCTCTATTCAGCGGCTCGGACAACGAAGTAGAGAACAAGAACTTTACATCGCCCAGAATCATGAATTCTGTTTCTATGCATGTGTTTGGTTTACAACGATCCAGCGGCGCCCGTCTGTGTTAGCAGTGTTTAAAGCAAAGTGCGTGTATCCTTACCAAAATAAGATAGCTGGTGCGGCATTCAAGAGAATTTGAAGTGCCTGCATCTTTGAAATTCTCTTGAATGCCGCACCGGCTATCTTATTTTGATAGGGTGAGTGTTTGGCCCTGACGTCAGTAGCCTACAAGAATCTTTGATCATCAGTGTTCGTGTTGTATTGCGACGTTTCGAGAAACAAGCGCACCGAAAGATTAATTCTCCGAGGCCAGCAGCCGCAGTATAAGATTTCCCCACACCCGCCAGCGCACCTCACTTCGTTGACTGCTGCTTCGCCGCCTACTTATTCTTTAAATTTTTAAGGGAACACAAGTTCGCTCGTATAAAGTTGTTTTTTTCTTCAAGACAACTGCGTCTTTTTTGGCTATGTGAAATTACATACAAAACATTTCTAAAGCTACTAAATTGGCTGGCAATGTCCATAATTGTCAACATTGTTGAGCAAAAACAGAGCACTAAGTATATTCGAGACAAAAATGAATGTTTAATTCATAGTTCCGAGGTTCTTTAAAATAAAAGAAAATGGCTGCTTAATTTTTACGTGAGAAAACAGGAAACGTAGCCTTAACAAATGCTTGGACCCACAACTCAAAACCGCACGCGGCGCCCTCACGTGTCGGCATACCAACAAGTTCAACAAAGTATGGGGAGAGCAGTGGAACACGAGAAAATTGAATTGGCTTTTCTACAAGCATTGTTGGAAATAAATAACGAAATGTGCGCAGGTAGGGTTGACAGCGAACAGTGAGGAAGATGAAGCTGGGCGCACTGCCTCACTCAGAGTGTGTTCCATGGCCACCACGAAAACCGGAAGTCCTGCTTTCCTTGCTTGATACGCCATACACTGGTGCCGAAACCCCGCCCAGGCTGCCCGTTCCTTCCCTGATGGAGCACGAATGCTCGACTTCGGGGTGCCTGCGTGCCGCCATCACGAAGACTCGCCGCGCTTGACGCTCTACTCCAAGAAGCCGCTGCCTCCGATCCCCACATTTATAACTACGTCACCCTCCTTACCGAGAAGCAGACAGAGCTGCGCGGCCTGGACGCCAAGGTCTAAGCTGAACTTACGGAGGAGGCCTTTCAAGCCGATTGCACCCCAGCATGGCAATACGACTATAGCATTTCCAAAATTCGGGCCCGCCTGGACCCCGCCCGACCGTCGCCTTCTGCTGTCACCAGTCCGTCGAGCTCCGCCGCTGGCTACCCTAAGGCCCGGATACATGGGCTCGAAAGAAGGGGTTGAGTCGACTGGCGGGTTCAGCTGGCTCGACACTTCCCGCGTTTATCTGAACCCGGTCCCAAGAATCGAGGCGAGGGGAGCGGCGAGGGTCCCGGAAAAGGAGCTACCATATTTTCACGATTCTAACGCGCACCCTATTTTCCTAAAACGTAGCCTTAATATTTGTGTGCGCGTTACAATCGGGCTAAAACCGAAATAGCCTTTAAAGCGGCCAGCAGCATTACCATACGGAACGGACACGAAGTCCCCCAAAAATCAAACTCAATCCAATTAAAACAATCCTCTAATACCACGTGAGTGCATTTCGGCGCACTAATTCCTCAATGGCATGCCGCATGTCTTGGTGAGCTGTTCCACATTTTCAGCCAAGCATGACTTAAGCTGGGCCATCGGTCTAACGTCTGCCCGTGTGCGGACCCAAATAGGTGCACCACTTCCTGGATGGTAAACCAGGTGGCGTGCCACGTGTGCGTTTCCCGCTGCGCCAATTGTCACGAAGACCACCCGAACACGAATCCCTGCTGCCCAGTCCGCTAACGACGGTCACACAACAAGACGCATCTTCTTCAATCCTCGGCATCGAAAAACCACTCGCCACCATTTCTGCATTCTCCTACTACCCAACAGTCACGCATTACTGACTGTACCGATGAAACTCCTGTCTATCAACCCAGGGACCACTGCAGCGCTCAGCGACTGGCGAGCTCCCGCTTGCCGATCCGGAGCAACCGCCCACGGAGTATCGTTCTAGAAAAGACGGGACGGATACCGGCGACCATGTACGGCTTCAGACAACACCTAAGCACCCATGACGGGATGATCCAGCACAGCGATCTGGTTGTGAAGCATGCAATGAAGGCAGCACCGCGAGTGATACTGGCCCTAGAACTAAAAAGGGGAGTTCGATAACGTGTCGCACGCGGCTGGTCTGGAAAATCTAGGGAAGACGGGATGCAGCCTGCATACGTTCGGCTACATCAAAGACTTCCAGCCCAAAAGAACGGCAGTGATCAGGATTGGCGAGGAGATTTCAGAAGCCGTGGAGCTCGGGGACAAGGGCAACCCTCAGGGGTCGGTCCTGTCGCCTCTGCTGGCGTTCCGTCCCTTGGCGTTCCGTCCCCAACCCTCGCCCTAGAGAAATTAAACGGGGTGAGCCGCGCATTCTACGCCCATGACATCACGGTGTAGACCAACCACGCAGGCTCTTACTCTAGAATTGAAGGAGTGCTACAGAAAGCGGCGGAAACCATCCACGGGTACGCCAAGTCCTGCGGCCTGAGCTGCGCCCCGGAGAAGTCGGAAGTGCTCATCGTCCAACCGGACAGGTCAAAGAAGCAAGCACCGCCAAGCGCACCCGAACCATCGACGGCACGCAAATCATACTAACAGAACACTTCCGGTTCCAGGGCCTGTTGCTCCGGGGAGACGGAAAGCCCTCAGCGACCGTCAAAAAGATCAAGCACTCCACGGAATAAATCGCAAGCATGATACCTAGAATTGCGAACCGCGACCGCCGAGTGAAAAAAAAGACGCCCTCCGGATAGTGCCGGCATTCGTCGTGTCCCGCGTAGCCCACTCCTCTCCGTACCTCCGGCTAACGAAGGCGGACAGGACAGCGCTGGACACGGCGATGCGTAAGGCCACCAAGATAGCCATGACTCTGCCGATGTACTCCTCAACGAAAAGACTAATGGACATGGGCACCCTCAACCCCACGGACTAACTCGTCGACGCACACCTGTCCAACCAGACAGTTCGTCTGAGCAGGACAGAAAACGAAAGAGCCGTCCTACATAAGGTTGGATGGCAGTTTTAAACACAGACGGAAGAGGCAGCACTCCCTAACGGTGGCGTGAATCCATCACAACCAAACCGTTACTGCGTAACACGGCAGCGGAACGGCACGAAGGGAGGCGGACAGCGCGGGCCAACGCCCTGGCTCGGAAGCTGGAGGAGGACGTCCGGGTCTGGTACGTGCACGCCTCACTCCCAAAACACGAAACAAATGTCGTGGTGGCCGTAACGGACATTAACAAGCTGAAGACCTGCGCGTCAATGAAGACTACGGACCAGAACGTGACAGAAGAGGTAGCCATAGCGCTCGCACTAGCCATGCCGGAGGACAGCACGGTGGTTACCGTCTCCAAGAAAGCGTACGCAAGCTTTCGGCAGGCTATCGTCGCCTCCGCAGCAGAAACTATACCCAAGAAACATCCCCCAACACCGGGACGACTCACCAAGCTCGTGGGGGTCCAGGCTCACTGGCTCGTGGAAGGCAACGTCACCGCCGACCACTATGCCGAAGAACTAGCCATCCGAGCTGAACAAGGGCAACCGCACCCCGTCGCAAATTATAAGGAGATCGTCCGCCTATACAAAGAAATTATAACGAGGCTTCTGAAGCCGCACAAGCAACTGAGCAGACGGCAACAGGCGCTAGTGCGCCGCTTACAGGCAGGGTCGCTCGCACTCACAGCACTTCTGCACAAAATGTAACCAGCAAAACATGAGAACACAAGTCCGTTCCGCAAGGGAGACGGCACTCTCGCGCACATAATTGGGGAGTGAAAAAAGCAGAAGACGCCACCCTACACCCTTCCCCCCTCCCCCAACTTCAACCCGCTCGAGCGATTGGAGACCATACTGTCAAGCTCTGACGTCACCATTCCGCGACAGCTGGAGGCTCGAGGAGAATTACTGGATACATATGGGTCCCGCGAATAGGGAACCACCCTATCTGGTGCCTGCGGGCACCATTGTTTATTTGAAGCTCGGTAAATGTTTTTCAATCACAATGGCCTCAGTCAAAAAGTGGCCAAATCGCGGTGTTTGATGGTAACGGCCTTCGCAGAGACCCAGCAATCGAAACAGTTTATGTGTATGGCGAGGGTTTCATGCATCTTGGTTTTCTTTCAGCAAACTCACAGCGACAAGAAGCGCTTCGAAGCCAAGCTAACTTTATGTAGGATACTCAGCAGAATATGGCGACAACCCTTCTTTATTGAACCTTCCCCCTTTCTCAAAAATGACGTGACAATAGGTCACTAAGGCGAGTCCCTCATTTCTGCCAATTTCATTCACTTGTACAGTTTTGTTTGTTCACAGCGGATTTGTCAACGGTAATACTTGGTCCATCAGTCATGCGAGTAAAACTGCTGTAACTCTTGTTTTATCAAAACTACTCCTCCCACTATATTGTTACGTGGCTGTAGGACAAGGATGAGGCGAACGATTGGATGGGGTGAAGCGATCTATTTACATTATTTACAGGACGTGATGGCAGTGTCCGCACAGTCTGCACGCCCGCCTTTTCCTCGTCGTCTTCAACGCCGGGCTATGGTGCAATGGGGCATTGTCCAGATGTCCTGTGACACTACCCCCCAGACACAGAGGACCGCCCCGGTCGAGGCCACGGTGACACGGCTGGAAGTCTGTGTTGTTGTTTACTTTCGCCTCCGAAGGTCTCTGATTGGCTGCTTGACCTCGTCATAGGAGCGGTCGAGTGCGGGCCGCAATGGTTGACGCGGCTGTTGGGGGTCATGGCAGAAGACAGACCCAGCGCGGTTGGTGATAGCGATGTGACGTTTGCTTTGCGACTGGGTACTCTAAATATAGCAGCTAAGAGAAGCTTCTTGTCCACAAGTTTTTTCACGAGAGTCTCCACTCCATTGCGCACAATCCGTCGAAAGTAGCCAGCACAGAGCTCGGTGACTCCAAAGCGCAGCCGGAAAACTGGAAGTCGACACCTCGGGTGAACATGAGATCGGATGAGTATACACAGTGAAGCCCTTGCCGCCACGGATGACGATGATGGGGTTGGTTCAGGCTGGTCCCTGAACATCGACCCCTACAAGGCCACGACGAACGGATGAGAGCACTGGGAACCGCGTTGCACGAAAGGGGGGGGGGACACGGCATGGTAGGCTGGTCTCGGCTGGGCATGATCGGCTGGCCTCACGTGGACATCATCCTCACTGACGGGCTGGGGACATGGAGCGGGGGAACTTCGTCTAGAGCTGGTCGAGGCGCGGCTGGGGGTTGCAGACGCGGCCAGCGTATCCTCGAAGATTGCGTCGCTACCATGACGATGCGAAGCCGGGGCCAGGACGGGGGTGACGACGCCGCACCCTCCACCTCTCCGTCATGAGTGCACAGCTGCGCTCTCGTCTCCACAAAGTTCTCACCCCTACCTTTTCGCATCTTCACGTTGCTCACGTAGGAACTTCGGCTGTCGCCGGCATGTTCACCGCCCGAGTGCGCGTCGCTGACCACCCCGTCACTGTTATGTTCTTTATCCTGGACAAATGGCCTCATGACGTCATTCTCGGCGGTGTTTTCCTCTCAGAGCATTGCGCATTATTCGACAGTTCGACGGGTCTGCTTCGACTTGAGCTCCACTCTCCTCCGACGACCACGCCCCTCCTTTTTTCCACTTACGCTCTGATGAGCACATTCGCCTGCCGCCTCAAGCCGCTACTTATGTCCCTCTGTCTTCAAGCATGCCCGTACCCGACGGAGACGACGTCGTTGCGCCCGTCCTTGACGTTTTACTTACACGCGACGGCACCCTTTCCCATTCTATTGGCTCCATACAGCAGAACCACATCTCCTTACCTTTCCTGAACTTTGCATTCCAAACCCAGGTTCTTCATCAAGGAATGACTGTCGCTACTCTTTGTCCGGCCTCAGATTTCTATATTTATGCTTTTACCGTAGACGCCATATCCCAATCGCCTGCTTCGCCCGCTACAACTCCGTCCACCGATAAATTCTACACTACGATTAGCACTGACCTTTCCCGAGTTCAGGTACAACTTCTTCGTGAGCTCTTGACTTCGTACGATGATATCTTCGACTTGTAAAATCCAGTGTTGGGTCTAACTAGCCTCCTGACTCATCGAAGCGATACTAATGACGCCATCCTCATCCACAGGCGCCAGTATCTGGTATCTCGCGCTGAACGGGACGTCATCCAAGCCGAAGTTGACAAAATGCTCTCCAAGGATATTATCAGGCCTTCGTGCAGCTCCTGGGCCTCACCTGTGGTGCTGGTAAAAAAGGAAGACGGCACCTGGCGATTCTGTGTTCATTATCCCGCATCTTAATCATATTACAAAAACGACATGTCTACCCCCTACCCAGGATTGACGATGCTCTCGACTCTTTACACGGTGCTAAATATTTCTCTTCCATTGACCTTCGATCTGGCTACTGGCAAATAGCTGTTGATGAGATGGACCGAGAGAAACCCGTTTTCGTCACACCAGATGGCCTTTACCAGTTGTCGTTCGACTATGCAATGCTCCCGCAACCTTGAGCGAATGATGGACTGTCTTCTCCGCGGTTTCGAATGCTCAACATGCTTGTGCTACCTGGACGATGTAATAGTATTTTCACCCTCGTTTGAAATGCGTCTTGAGCACCTTTCAGACATCATCATAATATTTCGACGTGCGGGCCTCCAGTTGAACTCAAAGAAATGTCGCTTTTGCCGCCGCCAGATAACCATCCTTGGCCATCTTGTTGGCAATAATGGAGTTTAACACAACCCTGACAAAGTGCGCGCAGCCAAGCAATTCCCTGTGCGTCGCTCAACCAAGGACGTCCGCAGTTTTCTTGGCCTATATTCTTACTTCCGGCGTTTTATACTGGGGTTTGCTGACATTGCGCGCCCTCTGACAGACCTTCTTAAAAAGGATGCTGAGTTCAATTGGGGCGCATCTCAAGCAGAAGCGTTTGCTAAATTGATATTCGCTCTCACCACTTCACCTATCTTGGCCCACGTCGATCCCACTGTCGCCACCGAAGTACGGACTGACGCTAGCGGACATGGCATTGGCGCTATCCTCGCTCAGCGACAGGACGGTAGAGACCGTGTTATTGCATACGCCAGCCGCCTCCTGACGTCCGCTGAACAGAACTACTAAATCACGTAGGGGGAGTGCCTGGCACTGGTGTGGGCCATAGAAAACTTTCGCCCTTATCTGTATGGACGCCCTTTTTCGGTGATAACCGACCACCTCGCGCTCTGTTGGATTTCTTCTCTGGAAGATCCAACCGGACTCCTAGGTCGCTGGGCTCGGCGTCTGCAGGAGTATTCATGCACCATAAATTATAAGTCCGGCCGCATTCATCAAGACGCCGATTGCCTGTCCCGTTACCCGGTTGACAACTCCGACCCTGATATTTTCGAGACACTCAGGTAGTGTGCTCGCTATAACGGATTTGTGACGCCTTGGGGACGAGCAGACCCGCGATCCTTCTCTGAGCGGAATTATGAACCGTCTGAACTCTGGCTCCTATGACCTTTCACTGCGCCTCTTTAAGTTACGCAATGGGGTCCTCTATCGCTACAACATCCGCCCCGAGGGTCCAAAGTTGCTTCCGGTCCTGCCTGAACATCTGCGCTTGGACGTTATCCAGCAACTGCATGACTTACGCACTGCAGGCCACCTCGGAGTTTCCCGCACCTACGACCGTGTACGTCGTCGCTACTTCTGGCCAGGCCTTTATGGCTGTGTACGGCGTTATTTGACCTCTTGCAACCTCTGCCAATGCCGTAAAAAGCATACGACATCTCCAGCAGGCCTTCTACAACCATTGGAAATACCCACCGAACCATTTTTTTTGTGTAGGCGTCAATATCCTTGGTCCTTTCCCGGTATCCGCTTCGGGCAAGAAGTGGATCGCGGCCGCCACTGATTACGCCACACGTTACGCCATTACATGAGCTCTTCCAACTAGGTGTGCCTCTCAGACGTCACTGATTTCTTTCTCCAAGACGTCATACTTCATCATGGCGTTCCTCGCCAGCTCCTTACTATTCGGGGCCGCTATTTCTTGTCTCGCGCTGTCGCCGATATTCTTTGTGCTTCCTCAACGCAACACAAGATCGCGACTTCTTACCACCCTCACACGAACGGTCTCACTGAGAGACTCAATAGAACACTTACCGAGATGCTCTCAATGTATGTCGCCGACGACCATCGTGATTGGGACGTGGCGTTACCATACGTCACATTAGCGTACAATTCGTCCCGTCACGACACCGCTGGATATTCTCCCTTTTACCTGCTCTATGTTCACGAGCCCGCTTTGCCATTGGACACTCTCTTCAGTTCCAACTTCCGAATAAGCCCGTGCCACAGTGGACCGTGCCGACCATGCTCGACAAGTTGCCAACTCTCGCCTCTGTTGATCGCAGTTTTCTTAAAAGGCGCTTTACGATTCCCGGCACCGAGACCTACCGTTCTCACCTGGAACCCTTGTTCTTCTGTGGTCGCCATCCCGCGGCGTGGGGCTCTCTGAAAAACTGCTATTCCCTTACTTGGGACCCTACCATGTGATCCGTCAAGTGACCCCAGTCACATACGAAATCTCTCCAGCCGCCCTTCGTCAAGTTACCACCTTGGCACCGGAAAAACAGACACTGTCCACGTTTCCGGCCTCGAGCCGTACCATCGCCCTCGCAAAACAAATATAGCCCTAGAAAGCACTGAGATGGCGTTTTTTGCCGCGGGGGTTAAGTTACCGTGTATCAGCCGCAAAGAATGAAATATTAGAACATAGCCCCAAGCATTGCAGACATGTGCTGGGGCTCGGCTTGGCCGAAGAAGAGGTTCGTGCTAGGTCCAACGCTGGTGGTCGCTTCCCTGTGCATACGTGTGTGAAATACACCTTCATTTTTCACGTATTCTTCCCCGTAACATCTTCGTGGAGCTGCTGGGTACCAGTTTCGATTAGGGCATTAACCGGTACACCATCAATTTCAGCTGCTAGCAAATTGTCTAAGAAGGGTAACGACAAAAGAGGGTTTGCGTGGTCGGTCGTTTATGCAGCGTCAGCTCCGGAAGCTGCATCAGTTAGTTTCACGAAGATGAAAGGCGAGAGTGGTGCGGCGAAAGTCGACGACATTCCAGGGAGTGAGGCGGGCGACAGCATTGGGAGGTTGAACTCTCCGGTGGAGCATCTGCTGGTAATTGGGTCTCAAGTTGGGGCGGCGAGCGATAGTAGGTTGGGCGGTGTCTATCGTTGCGGCGGGAGTCGTCCCAAAAGGTACTCCTGGAGGTCCAGCGGTTACGGCAGTAGCGAGCGACATGCCCAACACGCCTGCACGTGAAACAAACCGGCCTTTCATCCGGCGTTCTCCATTCCGCGGGGTTCCGATAGCGCGTAGGGCCTTACACATTGCGTGGTCCCGGTGGAGCGTAATGGCGGAGGAGAGCAGGAGGAGTTACGGCGCATACTGGCTGGAGGCCTATGTTGGTAATTTCATCACGAACGACAGTTTCAATGAGCGAAATGGCTGGAACAGGGCTGCTGACGGCATGGGGCATAGTTTGCGTCAACGAAGAAATAGAAACATCTGTCTTCAAGTGGCTCGATGACACCGGAACGCCGATTGCGACAGATGGACAGACGATGCTCCCACCACACGACTCCGTCCCCAAGCCAAACAATGAGGTTGAAGTGTAACCCCACGAACGCAGAAGGCCGGAGGAAGGCTCGAGGACTGTAAGTTCATCCGGTTCAGCACGGAGAAGTAACTTGGACAGCGTACTACCGGAAGGCAGAGGCAATCTTGAAAGGGAATCCAGCTATCTTGAAAGAGAATCCACCGTCAGCGCAGTACCACGTGCGTTATGAGACGGGATTTGGAAGTAGAACCTCGAGGAGCATGAAGATTATCACTAAACCGAAAATCAAATCCATTACACGCCCTTTGAATTCAAAGAAATCTAGGTAAAATCGGCAGATCACCTCTATCTACAAGCGCAAAACTAGGGATGTCGAACCCCCAGTTGTAGATAGGCGACGGTGCGACCACGCTCGGTGACAATGAACCGGGGACGGTATAGGGACTTTGACAAGTCTCACGGCTGTTTGACAAGTTCATGTGCAAAATTCCAGCGTAAAACTATTATTGTATTTGCCGCCTGACCATCTTGTGCCCGCGGGAAGATTCTGAAAAGGCTGACGGGTAAGTAGGCAGGGGTACGTGGCGCATTATAATCATTAGTTATTTATTCGTTCAATCGGAGCAAATAAAGCACGAGTGTGCTTTCTACGGCTCCTGGTCCTTAACTCGCGCTTGCTTCCGCAAGACCTGCACACCTGGGAAATTCGGACCTGGATCTTACGAAAGCCTTTGACTGCGTCCTTTACGAATCCCTGGCCACCATTCTCATTGACCTGCAGCTGAGCCACTGATCCCACAATTACACCAAGGAATTCACCGCAGACTTCACCCCGCGTATTCCTGTGGCGGAAGCATATCGGGCATCATCCCTATGAGGAGCCACGGTACACCGCAACGCTGTTGTTTCCCCTCCCGTTCAACATCACCATGATATATTGGGCACAATACCTGGCCTCCATGCACAGTTAAAATGACAGCACCTGTGCCGATTGCCTCAACCTCACAAGTGCTGTTTGCGTGTTTGCAATCTGCATGACATGTCTCTGCGTTCCGTATATATCGTTTACAAGTACGTTACTTCTATATGCTTGCCGTGCTGGCAGTCAATGTCGGCAGTGACGTTCGAGACGCTATAATATTATGCATAAAAGGTCACCCCATCAGTTTATGTGCTCTGCGCTCGGGTACACGGCCTTCACGTTCGAGCCGATGGGCCAACTTAGAATCCGTTCAGGTAGTATAGTTTTGAATAAGCAACCTCCTGCATCCTATACATGCCTGTGTTGTTCAGCATGGTGTTTGCAATACCTTTCCTACACTCAAATAAGACGGAACAAGATGAGCTTAATGTTCATCCTACGAAAAGCCACCGAACAGGCTTGAACATTCCAATATACATCTCCACGGGGGTAACAACATCCCCGAGGAGCTTAGTGAAGCGCAGCAGGTTGCAAAGCCTCAGCGATGGTCTAGTAGCGTCACCTGTTGACACATTCTGTGACTCTCCGCATCTCTACCTCTTCCTCATAGAGACGAGTGATTCGGAGCGAGTGCGTATTTCTAGCTATTAGTACTCGTTCCGGTATTTATACCTCCCAGGTTTCTGGAAAAAATGCACTTTGAGTACAATGTTTACAGAGAAAAATCCAGAGCATCCCCCCTGCAAGACGCCTAGTATGCTACACCACAGCACTATGTTGACGCTCAAGACTACCCCACAAAGTCAGAATCTAAATCTGCAGATTCTGGTTCGGTACTCTCCCCACTGCGAAATTTGCGAGGAATCGGCTTTAGGCATAAAGTACGTTGCCCCACATTACAAATTCTCAGTTGCACATTCGTAACTCACACGGTGGCAGTGTGGAATGTGGTGATTTAGGCCGCCAAATACTTTTTCTAAACCCGTAATGTGCAGCCGCAACTACCCCGACGTGCATAGGACCGATGTACTTAGGGCTGCGAGCGAGCTAAACTGCTACGCACAACGTGATCATGCGTTCTGTACTTCCGAGAATACAGAAATTAGTCATTAGGGCACAGAAGCAATCGGGAGTCTGTTTGCTGAGCTTTAATGAAGACGTCACAAATACTCTCGTCAAGCTGGGCTGAAGACACCACTAGAGCACGTGGCGCCACGCGGTGTCTGACGGAGGGAGACCAACGAGAACACCCCTTCGCCCTATTCTATACGTTGTTTTTGTGCAGAATACAACTTGCCCGCCACCAATACCATCACCACCACCAGCCCGTAGTGAGAGTGAGGAATGTGTGTAATTTGTGAATTTATGCGTGCTCCTTTCAAGGTTGCGTGAGTAAAGAAGCATGGCAAGTTTGGTGAGACAAATCAGTTAGAAAAAATAATTGGCCGCGTATCTGCTCCTTTTGTTGCAGATGTCGTCAAAAGACGATAGTCTTTGTAGATATTTGCGAAGGAAAAGCCCTCACCTCTCATGCTGTTCCTGTTCCTTCGCGCTCATACCAAGGTAAACACACGAATGGTTTGCTCAAGGCGATTTGAATTTACCGCGTTCCACTGCTACAGGTGGGGTTCCTCGAAGCCCGCGCTGCAGTACGGCGGAGACGCGCGTGAATCGAGGCGGCCGACTTCAAAATTTATTGAACAGCGTTGCCGTGCTCCACGTGCGTTCCAAGCAGAACGTGAAACCTCGCTAGTGGAACCTTTCTTTGCTGTTGCCGCGTGATTTCTCATATGCCGCCAGGAGGTGGCGCGGGCAACAGCAGGCGGTACGCGTTGTTCTGCAGTAGAAGTAGACTATCATTTGCTATCGGGAAAACCAAGCATCCAGGAGTTTTGAATAAAGGAACACTGTAAATATACCTGGTGTACTAATTTCTTGTCTTATATTTGCGTAATGTCTTGTTCTTGTTCAAAAAAGTTGACAAGAATGAATATATAAACCGGGCGTAGACGTTTACATTCGGCTGTGAGTATATAAGACTAATGCGCAGTAAGCGTTTTCTTTGGCCGGGTGGCTGAATCGAGTTACAGACAGACGGACAGACAGACAGACATACAGACAGTCCAAAATTTGTGGGTTTAAGTAGCCCAAGAAAGACTATCGCCTTTAAAAACGCGAAGGAGACAGGACACGAGAAGGGGAGACGCGCTGTCTTGTCGTTCCTCATTGTTGCAGACGGTCTCCATCATGCTGTTCTTCGAAATGTTGATTAAGAGGAGCACGATCGTTAAAATATCCGCGACTACTCCATTGAAGCTTGCATTAATTCAACATGGACGACGTCCATTCGGAACGTCTGCTGAGATTTTGAACCTTTCATTACCTACTAAAAGTTACTCTTGTTTTCTTTCCCTATGCTGGTGTGGTCTTTTGCAGTAACGAGCTTCCCGTGGATCTCTCGCCTCATTATAAAATACTTCCTACCTTATTTTACCCGACAAGTAAATGTTTGAGCTGAAGTGACACGCAAGCGCAGGCAATAAAACACAAAGGAATGAAATGGATGACTTTATTAGAGGAGGAGGCCAATAGGGCCTGATGTGCGACATGAGAAAAAGGCTAGAGGAATATGGTTCATACAAATTCTTTTCACTGCACTGTTAGCGTTCACTTAGTACGATATGCACAGTTGAAGTTGAATGACACAGTTTAGGTTGAAGGACAGTTATTTCTAGTACACGCGTGTCACAGTACGTGACGGACTCTACCGACGTACGGGTATCTTCCTCTTGTAGTGTTGCCAGCGGCTCGGCGACAGATCGCAGTGGATGTCCGGTACTACAACTGTGCTCTTTTTTCGGTTCTTGCAGCGTCCGGTGATCCAAACGCCGAGGGTAAACGTAAAGGAGAGCACCAGTAATCCACCCATTAGGCGAAACACGCCGTCGTACGTGCCGTAGTTGTCCCGGAAGAAACCTGGCAGAAAGGACAGCAAGAAAACCATGGGCAAAATTCACTTAATAAATTCACTTCATATGAATTCACTTAATAATACATATAACACGAAAAACATGAAGCAAGCCGGCTCGTACTGGCAAGGTCTAGAAGGCACCAAGCGTGCACACTTCAAGGCATATGAGCTACTATGTTGATTTCGTATGTTATAGCAGAAGCTAGAGAGAGAGAGAAAAAAAATTATTTGCCCTTGAGGCTAAGGCCTCCTCTTTCCAGGGGGACATAGAAGCTGGAGAAATGGGCCATATCTCACGGGGGAACGAGAAATTGTAATTAACATTGACGTAATTGTTTGATTCCAGGCGACAGGGCCAATCCGCAATGACGTGAAATCAGTCATGATTTCTGGAAACCATGTATATTTTCTGCGCAAATTTCATAGTGGTTCGTTTTAGCTTACAGAAAAACCGTTCCTGCTGAGGTATTCATAATGAAGAAGCCCGGCGTGCTGGAAGCCAACACGTCAATTGCGATTTTTTGCACTAGAGCAGTCGGCGTCCTTTTCCACTCAACGATAACCTTAACCATAGCCTCAACAAAAAAAAATTCACAGCATATCTACGGGGTGAATGATGATGAGTGGGCGAAGCTCCTGAGGGGAAATCATCGGTAAAACCGTGACTCTTCAGTGAAAGTTCGCCCACTACATCTGTGTCCGAACGTAACGTCTAGAAAGTCTCGCTTAAACCGCGCGTCGGCACCTTGGGGCTGAGCTCGCCCTGATGCGTTTTGCAGGACGCCTCACGAGCTCTCACTGCATCGGGGTCTGCCTGCCGATACGCGCGCTTTCTCGCCGCTTCCGTTCTCTGACGTTTTGAAGATCCTCTTCGCGCCGCAGCCGTGCCGCTTCGCGTACGGCAGGGTCCTCGCGCCGTTGCCGTGACGCTTGGGGCCTCTCGTTCTCGAACGCTGGGATCTTGGCGGCGTCGTCGCGCAGCCAGACGACACGCTTCGGCCTCCCGCTCTCGTACGGCAGGATCTTGGCGGCGGCGTCGCGCAGCTTCACGGAGCGCTTCTGCCTCGCGGGCTCGCACATCTGCAGCCTTATCCATCGGGCGACTCCGAGCGCGCGCAACAGCGAACGGATTTTATTACACCGCTCCCGCCATCTAGTAACAATCCAAGAACTAAACTAGAGGTAGCCAAGCCATCTAGTAAACAATCCAAGCCCATCTTTTCATCATATACAAGTACCGCCATCTAGTAAACAATTCAAGAAATAAACTAGAGGTAGCCACGCCATCTAGTAAACAATCCAAGAACTAAACTAGAGGTGGCTACATACATACGTCGAGGATGGACAGACCCACGCCTTAAGGAGCTTCGCCCCTAAAAGACGAACAGATGGGCATTTCTGTTTTTTTTAAAGAAATATGCTACCTTTTTCTATAGAATCGGCAACGGTATTAACGTTATGAGTCTCATAAGCCAGGTGCAAAGGTTCAGTGAGGTACATAGAGCAAGAAAATTTACACATCTTGGTGAAGTTATCGGGGCAATGCGGGTGTTATTTATAGTCTCTTTACTAGTAAGAAATAAATGTGTAGCGAAAGAAGACCCGCGTCTGCTTGCAATGTAGTGATCGAGTCGATATTGTGTAGCGAAAGAAGACCAGCGTCTGCTTGCAATGTGGTCTTCGAGTCGATCAGCGAGGCAGTGCGCACCTCCGATCCTCCTCGTTCTCTTCTCCTACTGTCACCCTCTGCCTGCGCTTCTTTATTTCTTAAGATACTCCCGCCGCCGCCAAGTTGGTTGGGAGCTAGCTGGCAGCTGCACGGGAAGTGGTGAAGTCCGGGCCTCACTACGACCAGTTCGACTTCCGGTGGCGCATAATCCCACAGAAGCTATGCTCGTAGGCTGGCTGGGGGATTCAGTGGAGAATTTGGTTGGGTGTCTCGGTGCCATCGATCTGGGTACATGTCTATAGCCAGGGTAACGGGCAACGAGCGCTTGCTGGGTTGCTGTATCAAAGTCACTTAGGGGTTAAATGGGAAAATCGCGAATGTTTAAATGGTCACCCGGGAAGAGAAGCCATGCTCCAGGTTTTCGACCAGAAGGCAGCCGCCGGGATCGAATGGGAACAGCTGATGCGGACGGTCAAATTTGCAGAGATCATGCGGCGAGCGTAGTGGCGTTTTTATTGACATTTTTATTGACACAATTCACTGTTTTCTGTTATTTAGCTTGAAGCACAAAACTAACGGAATAATGAGTGCTCCTGTGGTAAATCTTTGGACACGTGGGGAAGTGTGTAGGGAAGGTAATTTTTAATGTTTCTCCTCTCCGCACTTGCAGTTGCACTTTAGAAGCTCTTTTAGGAGCTGTTTTATATTTCGGCTTTGCCTAACCCCCTGCACAATTTTTCAGATCTGTTAGCAATTTTTTAAGCACAGGAAAGCTGTTTTAAAGCTTACAGTGGCTGCTACGCGCAGAGTGAATTTGCGCGTTTGGAATACATAAGTCTAAATTTTACTAGAACAAAATAAGTTAAACGTTAGTGGTTTCTCTTATTACCGGTCTTTTCATATCCTGGTTAATTCTTCTAATTTTATGATTGTATTACAACGCCGTCAAAGCCTTGATCCATCCGCCGAGATAGCTGAATGAAGCTGAATCGTTGTGTGCTCTAAATGCGGGGTTTGAATCGTTCAGCTAAGGATTTCTAGTATGTGTATACTTGGGCGAGGTACGCTTGCCATGTCTGGGAGTTGGCTAACTAAGGGCGTTGGTGTCATGGTACGTGAAACGTATACAGAAACAGCACACGACAGGCTGCGCCACAAAAGGGAACAGGCTGGCAGCTACTTAATAGCAACATCTTCTTATACCGCGCACGAGACGCCGTTAAAACAACATGCCGAACGTGCAACTATAATATGCAGCAGGAATACTGCCTCTTCGTACATCGGAAGGGAAGTGTTACGCATGTTGTAAATTGTGGTTGGAATGAGCCGTGCAGGGAAGACGACCATGAAGAGGATCTGTACATGCAGCACGCAGCGGGTGCTGTGCCGTTTGACTTTGTTTTTGCAAAACAACAGGACGCTTGCTGAGATGGATCCCGGGTTTCGGTACCAAAAATTGATGTGGGAAAACCGCGCCTCGCCTCGGCTTTTAGTGACTCTCAAGAAAAGAGACGCAAAACCTGGCATCCATCTCAGCAAGCGTCCTGTTCTTCATCGAAGACAAAGTCAAAAGGCGCAGCACGCGCTGCGTGCTGCTTGTACAGATCCTCTTCATCGTCGTCTTCCTTGCGCGGCTCATTCCAACCAAGTGACAGTCCAGCCAGGAGGCGGTCTCTTAGCCTTGAACCCAGCGTCCGGGGTAATTGTTATTCTTGCGCCATATTCTTCCCTGGTGAGCCTGGGGAAACATTACTGCGTTGTTATTGCCCCAGCAACGCCACCGCCTTGTTGGCCTTCAAGGCGTTAAAATTGTTATGGCAACAATGCGAGGGCACGCAGCTTGCGTGGAGGAGAGGTAATGCTCTCCCCTCTCATGCCGCTTTGATTCCTTCCCCCTCCCCGAACCCCCCCCCCCCACCCTCATTCCCACCCGGCAACCGCCGGCTGCCTCCGGCGGCGGCGTACCGGCGTCCGGCGTACCGGGCAAGCCCTGCTCCGACGTTGCGAAGCCACGCCGCTTGAGCAGTAACGACGCCAGCTCGAACATCACTTGAACACTTTATTCGCGTTATGTGCGCGAACGCGACGTGCGGCGAGAAACACCGATGACCAATGGCAATACAACACAGACAAGTTTGTCATCAAGCACAGCCCACGCACGAGCGCACGACACAAGTCCTATCCTTCAGCTCAGCTTCACGTACGGCATACGAACGAGGTTCTCACCTTTCGCTAACAGCACTCAAACTTCGCGTTACGATTCATCCTGGTGTTCGTGGAGTCCCTTTTGCAGCACCATAATGTCCGAGCGAGCACACACGAGAAATCGCCCACTACATAAGACGCGCGTCGCCCTCGCTGCACCGCACGGCCTCGCCACAGAACAGGGTTGCCACTGAGTTTTTTGTCAATATTGCCAGACGGCCAGCAAAAAGTCGCCGAATGTCGCCATTTTTGCTTTAGAATTCGCCAACAGTGTCGCCACACTAAATATCTACGGCAACGCCTAAAATAAAAGCTCCCAATTTTGTATAACCCCATAAAAATCAGCAACGTTCATGTTTTTCAATGCCAGTCGTATGGTACGCTTCATAATGCCTGGTTCTTCGACTAGCCGTTAGCCGGCGCCGCAGGAAAAGCCCTATCTGGAGTAAGCAGCGGCTGTAGTATTGGTGGAAAAAAAGCAGAGAAGTCGATAAAGTGTCATCCCAAGCAGGGGTAGCGGCAGGGCAAAATTAAAAAGAAATCTGAGTTGAGGGTTAAAGGGGAGGCCTTTGATCATCATCATCATCATCACTTTGGCGGGAAAAGCCCACTTTGGCGGCGGTTTGCGCGCAGGCGGCCGCGGCCGCCATGGAGGAAAGAAAAGTTAGGAGGGAGCATCACGTGACAATCGTGAAGCCAGTCATAAAAATAAAAGGAAAGACTGATGGGAGGTGTTCTATTCACGTGACAGGCAAGCGGTAGTTCTTTGCGCCTCATGCGGCCCTTCGCCGACGCTGCGTGCGTGCGTCTATCCGTTTGGTTGCCGGGCCGTCCGCGTATTCGAGTTTCGGCGACGAGTCGTTGCGCGCAGCTCTGCCTGCAACCCGAAACGCGCAGCGGCCTGATCGTGCGGGCAAAGTGGTCGGACGGGAGAGGCAGAAAACATCTTTGTTTACTGAGCTTTCCCCGTCGAAGTTCACGCCGCAGTCGGAGAGTTGTGTGCCGCCGCCGCGTGCAGAAGTGGAGATGATCTTTTCAGCTTTTCAAGCGGTAGTTCTTTGCGCCTCATGTGGCCCTTCGCCGACGCTGCGTGCGTGCGTCTATCCGTTTGGTTGCCGGGCCGTCCGCGTATTCAAGTTTCGGCGACGAGTCGTTGCGCGCAGCGCTGCCTGCAACCCTAAACGCGCAGCGGGCTGATCGTACAGGCAAAGTGTTCGGACGGGAGAGACAGAAAACATCTTTATTTATTGAGCTCTGGGATCCGTCGAAGTGCGCCGCAGTCGAAGTGTCGTGTTCCGCCGCAGTGCAAAAGCTAGCGGAGATGTCAGAGTACGACATCCGTGCCTCACATTTTATTTCACAAACACACCTCACTTCCTTGATTCTGGTAATTTTATATTTTCACCTCCCAGGCGTAATTTAGCGTTCGTTAGCCATATACCTATCGCACGGATTGAGCAGTACTCGGACAACCAGCCCGCGTTCTGCCTGCGACGCGAGGCGGAAAATTATTTGTTTTTCCCGCGCCCGCACCCAACGTCAGTGGTTCTGCACCTTTTCTTTTCTAATGCACTGAAGGAGACAGCAACGCAAAACAGACATCGTCACGACAATTGTGGCATGTACAACGTGCCACCATGCCGGAGCACCGATAAGGCGAATGTATGCAAATGCGCACGCGAGCGAAACCAAAGCTTCTCACACAACCTCTCAGCTAATGGGACACTCGTTACAGCTCTATGATGTAAAGGAAAGGTGGCGCGATAACTCCCAGCAAAATTGGAAACGCAATCGTCAAAGCACACCTGGCAAGCACCACGCACCCGTAGGCCGCTCCGTGCTTGTGAATGTTTACAGCGGCGCGTTCGAGCAAAGGCGGTCGTGGTTCCAGCGGTAAGCGTCAAATTCGGCTCGCAGCTAGTGAAGGTGCTCCGTGAGCATGGGATCTACGTATCGTGTCGCTTTGAACAGCGACAGTACTTCCACGATACGAGGGATACAAGGGTGGGGGCGCAACGCTGGCGAAAAATCGCGTACGGCGCCTTCGGCAACGCCCCTCGCCTCCTCCTCCACCGGCAGCCAGCCGGAGCCACTAAATGCTACCGCGGGCCTGAGAGTGGTGCTTCTTCCATAATGCATTGCGCGGGAGGAGCCCGAGGAGAGGAGAATGCGGCGTCAGAGGAGGTTGGCTTGCCAAAGCTGTGCCGCCTGACGTCATGCTCCCTCCTAACATTTTTCTTCCTCCATGGCGGCCGCGGTGCAGCAATCCTCCCTGTTCTGTGAGACTGTGGCACAACCAGCACAACCACAGCTTGGGGAGCGCGCTGCTCTTCGAGGCTCGAGCGGAAGCTCTCCGTACTCTTGTGCGCTCCGTACTCGCCACTATCGGGGCGTTCGGTGGCCCCGCGCCGTTTCACACCGGCTACGACGCCGCTGAAGGCCTGGGTCGCACTAGAGAGGCTTTCTTGTCGCACAGGCCACCCGTTTTCGGGAGCAACGCGGCAGTAGACCATGTACGCTGTCGTAGCCTACGCGGGGGCAGCGGAGGCTCGGTAAGCGCCACTCGCCAACACCAGCGGGCTGGGCGCACGAAATCTCCGACAATCCGGCCGCCAAGCCACCGAACGACCAGCGAGAATTTTCTCGCACCGCCGCGGACCCCTCGCCGCGCACGCAGTCGTTCCTAATGCAACCTCGTTGTTGCAGCAAGCCAGTAGCTTGATCGAGTCCCTTTCAGGCGCTCTAAAGGTTTCCCTGGAGGCACCGAAGCTGTCAAGACCACTGGTGAGGCTGGAAATACCAGTTTACCGCGGTTACGAGGATACCATCAGCGTGACCGACTTCACTATATGGGACTCAGCGACAGCGATATGCTCGCTCGTGTCGTGCCAGTCGTGCTTACGAAGCGAGCAGCGCAGTGGTACCAGCTTGCCGGTCACCGATCCGCCACGTTCACTGAACTCAAGGCGGCAATCCGTCGCTAATTTCTTCCAGTGGACTGCTATCGGAGGACGCGGCGTGAACTGGAGCTGTGCACACAAGCTCCCTAGGAATCCCTCCTAGTGTTTGTGCGGAGTATGGAGAAGCTATATCAAATCGCCGAACCGACAGCCCTGAACGATGAACACGTCGAGATGGTTATCAGGCAGGCGCAACCCACTTTTGCGGCGTACCTGCGCGGCGCTCGGTTCCGCGACCTGGAGGAGCGAGCCGCTGAGGCGAAGCGGATACAGGGCCACATACTCGCTTCCCTAGCGTATCGCCCTCTTCCTCCGGCAAGCGAGGCTCTTGAGGGAGCTTCCTCTTTTTCTCGCCACCCGCCGCCCACGCAGTCGGAGCGGAAGACAAAGGTCTGTTGGAAATTAGCGAACGAGCTTTGGACCCATACACTTACGGACGCCACACGGCCAATGCCAGGAAAAAGCCTGCAACAACCGCCTTGAACTCCCAGGTCCGACGGCAGGCGGAGACACTCCAAGGGATGCCAATCGCGGGAAAACCCGTCGTGGGCTGCGCTGTTTTCGTTGCAGAAAAGAGGGCCACATGAAGCGCAACTGCTCCCAGCCGCCGGCGCAGTTGGGAAACGCAGGTGCCGGCCGAGCGGGAAAGCCCGTTCGGCCGAAGTAATTCTGGCCCCTCCCTAGGCCGCCCGGGTTACCCCGTCGGAGGGCCTGCTCCGTTCATCAGTGTCGTCATTGCGGGCCGAGAATCCCGGCTTTATTGGACACGAGAGCTAGCGCTTTGTTCGGAGACGAAATGTTGTAGGTCTTGCAACAGCGTTCTGTTCGCCTCAGGGAGTGCCGAGCTGCGTTCAGCCTTGCCAGCGGTGTTGCGCGTGCCGGCGGCGCCGCAAGGTTGACAGTTCGATGGTACGGGCGGAGGAGTCGATGTCGTTTTATCCGCCTGCCAAGCCAGAGTGTCCCCGTGATTTTGGGCCGCGACTTTCATCGGAAGTCCAGAATTACGATCGACATTACGATCCCGCTTTCTGGCCCGCGATGACAACCCCCACGCCGCCGCCTCGACATGCCCCACGCCTCGGGCGAAATAAGACACTGAACAGAGACGACTGAAACTTTCGAACACCGCATGACCGCATCACGCGCAGAGGTATTGCGGCCGTGTCAAAGCAACACCGACTAGGCAGAGCAACGCCACCTAGACTGGAAATAATTTCCTCTAGGTGTATTTGGGCAGAGCCGTCGGGACGGACGGAGAAAGAGAAGTGGGGGAGCGAGGGTCGCAAGCCGAAATTCGCCATAAAATCGCCATGTCGCCATTTGTGATTTTCGGTCGCCACGGGCCTCTCAAAGTCGCCGATTTGGCGAAAAGTCGCCACCAGTGGCAACCCTGCCACAGAACGGTGGCGGAAGTCTGCGGTCACCGTTTTCGCGCATGCGCGCCCCCAGTCGCGCCGGAGAGAAGCGGAAAGAAAACAAAATGAGAGGAGTGTTTCTCCAGCGCCACTGCCTCTAGGAGCGCAATAATAGAACCGAAACTAGAAAAAGTAGCATTGGCCTGGTCCAGCGCGATGTTTAAATACAATTTACAACACCGCACAGCTGCTACGTACCAAACCTCAAAATCCAACTGTTGGTGTAGGCCGAGTTCAGTCGCCTCGGACTGACGACCAACCCGTACTGCGATAACTGTTCTTCCATAGAAACCATCGAACAAATTTTATTAGAATGTCTGGCCTCTTGGCAGCAAGATCCCGTTTTTTTTAAGATATTGAACGCCTAGATCAAGGGCCGGTAACTTTGAAGACCATCTTAGGACCATGGACTTGCCCCTCGAAGCAGCGTCAGGCCCTAAAAAGTTTGTTTTCTTATTTGGAGGACATTGGCCACAGTTCAAAATTGCAGATTCTGTGACTCAATCTCAAAAAATAGTCTGCCAAGCCCACCAAACCACGCCAGTGTTTTTTTGTTTGCTTTCGTTTTTTTTTTTCTGCCGACCTCTCTCTAGGGCCTCTTCTCCCTACATCCCCGACCCCTAGCAGAGAAGCATGTAAGCGATCGGAAACGCCGGCAAAACTCTCTGCTTTTTCAATAAAGAGCCTTCTCTCTCTCAAAATCTAAGACGAGTGACATATTTTTGCATATTTTTGCAGTTAATAACGTGCATGGTAACGTGAGCATCACGTTGCGTGCCTCAGCAAGTCGCTACGGCATCCACCGAGATGCCATTTCTATGTTGATAAGTATCTAGAAATGAATTCTGGCCGTCTATCGTAATAGGTTGGAATGGGCCGTTTTCTCAATGCGAAGAAATGTAAGGAATGGAATGGCGGCAAGTTTTAATTCACCGGCATGGCGTTGGAGTTTAAATCGGGATGCTAATTCCGCCTCACTGTTCCTGGCATAGGCATGACAAGACGCGAATAGCTGCTCATGCTGCCCGCATTATCTGACGGCTGTTATCACGTGACCTTTGTAACAGGGCTCCTTAATCCTAGGCGTTTCTCTACTAGAACAGCCTACGCTTGGACAAAGAGCTATAACAGCCGCAAGGCCCAGCATCCGTTTTCAGCGCTGAGGTACACTCGGCAGGCCGACGCAACCCGGTGCGCCCGGTGCAGCGGTGCCTGGGCATCACCGGCTGTACCCTACACGTAGCCTTCTTTGCAGAGCATACCCGCCACCCCAACACCTGCATTTGTGCACAAATATCTGCTATGCACAATTAACGTTTTTTATCGGATACAAGCGGGAATGGACATGTTTGGTTTACGAGAATTCAGTAAATACATTTCGATATTTGAAGTGTACAAAATTTGTTGAAATTCACTAAAAAAAGTATAAATGGCTACCTTATACAGCGCGCCACCAGTGGGAGACAATATAAATAAAGAAACCCGGAAGGTATGATGGAAACACGAATAAAAATCTGTTAAAGCGGCAAGCGAAGTACCGCACGGTATTGGCTGAAATATGCATAATTTGCGAATTTAATAATAATAATGCTTCATTAATAATAATAATGTCTAAAGTAACGTCCGCCCACATAATTGATCGAAGGCAGTAGCAAAATTAAAAAATTACACCATCTTCCCACGTGGGAACCCTGAGGGGATGCCAAGCCGTCGAGTAGTAGCGTGTTAATGGGTTGTTAGAGTAAAGACGCATCTAGTAGCGTATTAAATGTCTTCTGTATTTATCGTGTAGTGGGAAAGTGGGAAACGTTTTGCGGCTTCTCGTTCTCGAAGCGAGGAATCCGCTGTTCGACGCTGGCGTTTCGAAGCGTTTGTCACATTGCCGAACGCCATCTGGATCAGCTACTCGCCGCTGGCGTTTTCAAAGCGGCTTCTCGTTCTCCAAGCGGGAATCGGCCTGCTCGACACTGGGCCGTTTACGTTCGGCGTCGCGAGCTCTCCTCTGTGCAGCCTTGTCTTCGGGGGTGCTCGTGGTTCTGACAGTGTGCTGGCTGGCGCTAGTTGAAGGTGTGCCAGCCAGTTCGCTGACGGAATTGTTGGCGTCCATTTCCAGTCATTGGACGGCGCAGTACCGAAGAAGCAAATGAGCGGACCGCCGACCGGGTTTATTTGCAGAGCAGAGGAAGTGTAGGGAGGAGCATCGCGCATGCGCGTGATTGGACAGCTGGTGTGGAGAGGGGAGAGGAGGAGCAGCGCGCGTAGCGCACAGGTGGTGTGGAGAGGAGGAGAGGTGCGGACGTTGGACGCTGACGGACGACGGAGGGTGGACTAAGTGGACTAATGCAAAGCATCTCCTAATGCTTTGCATCTAAAAATACAAACACCGCAAAAGTTACAAAAACTCAAACCCCGCTCCCTCTAACGACAAAGATAGTTGAAACAGGCAGGTTTATGGTGTGTTAGATGACCGATGACACGCTTGTTGTGTAAGGTTGGCTTTACTGCAGTGTGTTGTGTAGTGCACCGAACCCCGTCAGGAAGGCATAGGAAGGGTTGCTTTAAAAATAAATATGCACAGTATAAATATGCACAGTGGGTGGGGGGGGGGGTAAATCGCACCAGCAACACATGACCTTCTAGGGGCACTGATAAGGTAGGCTCCGGATTTATTTTGACCAAAAGGGGAGGGAGGGGACGTTTCCTCCAACCGGAGATGATTGGAAGACAGGCCTTCTCAGCGGCTGTCAAGTTGAGTCCCAAAGTATTCTGATGGCAAGAATTTTTGAAGGGGCCAGTCATGTGGCATCGCAGACCATGCAAGCTACTACCCAAGCACTGCAGGATCATTCAGATTCTACTGTATTTTCTCGACAAAACTTTTTCATTGTATATCCTCTTTCACACGAGGGCGTTTTCGCAGAAGAGATTGAAATATGCGGATCTTATACAGCACCCTCACAAAACAAAGGCACAAGTATGAAATCCCCGAATACAACACCTGTAACGTGAATGAAAATGGTGAAAGAGTACCAACCGTACACTGCCCGTGCAACTGCACACAAATAGGTACTTAGCAAATTCAAGTCCCTTAGTCGCTGTAGTACTTTAAATGTGTAGCATTGACGAAAAGAAACAAGGGAAAACCATAAAACAATAACGCTCCTTAACGTATTGTGCGACCCACAGCAAAACTCAGGCCATACAAAACGCACAATAAAAACAAGTGTCGTAGGAAGGCTTAACGTCTAGTAGATATTTCTTTGAATTTCTTCGCACTTCTTTGCAAACGCGGCCTGCTTAGCTATTTCAAGCATCGTACTAGAGTACCAGAGTGAAAGCGCGTGTTGGTAGGCGTCACGTCGCACCTAAAGCAACCTAAATGATGCCAAAGAGTGCCTTTTTAGATGCGACTGCATTTCATTCACTCACCTTGTCCCTGCATCGGGCATCGGCGTTGTTGTCATTGTCCGCCCCTCCCCCATTCTCCTCGCCGCGCCATCTGCGCTCTCGGCCGCTCACCCCTCTCCTCTGCGATAGCGAACACTCTCTCGCGAGGGGCATTGGATTGGATTGGCTTGGCTTGGCTTGGCTTGTCTTGGATTGAATTGAAATTGGATTGGATTAAAGTGGATTGTTTTGGATAGTGTTGCGTCATAGCCGCGGCAGACACACTGGCGCCGGCGCGTCCCCTGACCGTTATGCGCGCTATAAAACGCGGTGCCTGCGCCTCTCCGCTCCATCGTTCTAGCGCCGTTCCTCCGCTGTCCAACTCTGCAACGTGAATTCCCTATGCGTCGCATCTACACAGGGGTTCCCGCGAGGGGAGGTGGTAGTTTTTTGCCAAAGATACCAAAGTGTGCCTGACCGCGCACGCAGCATTCAGGGGCCTTGGCGAAACATTTGCCGCCCTTCCACTACAGAGAACGTGGAAAAACGAGCCAAGATGAAGTGGCGGACAGCTGTATTGAGGTACGCAGTGTATATCTACGGTTGAAGCGCTCTTAGCGCCTCGTTCTCGCGTTATTCGTTTCTATGTAGCTTCGGTAACACGTGATTGCGATCTGATTTCCTTGATAGCACTCTCTCCGCAGAGGCCACGGATTCCCTGCAGGTGCGAATTCTGTAACGTTTACAAATATACCATGGACTTTTTACAAGTAAATGAAACTCGGTATAATGATACAGCAGTCCTAGCAGCTAGCATACAACAAAATATTTCTTTTGAGGTAGTTCTTTGCGAGACGCTTAAAGCGCGAAATTCAGAATAATGACTAATCAGGACGACAAGGACAACTGCTTTTACACGTATGTAGTGCAATACAACCTTTCCGAAGAATCCACGTTAATCCCGATTACTGTGACAAAACAAGAGTTACAGCTGTTATCTTGCAAAATAGTCGGCTATGTACTGACAGCACACAAGAATTCTGTAATGCTTCCAACTTCAGTTGGAACTAACTATTCCAAGTAAATAAAACTCAGCGTACTGATAGACCCGCCTTAGCGGCCAACTATTAAATAATATTGTGGGAGGGGTAGTTTTGCTGAAACAAGGGTTACAGCAGTTTTGCTCCCATGACGGAAGGACCATGTATTGCCGTTTATAACTCCGCTGTGAACAAACAAAACTGTACAAGTGAATGAAACTGGGAGAAATGAGAGAATCGCCTTAGTGACCTATTGTGACGTCATTCTGGGGACAGCGGGAAGGTTTATTAAAAGAAGGGATGTTGCCATATTCTGCTGAGCAACCTCCATAAAGCTGGCTTGGCAGCGAGGCGCTTCTTGTCGCGGTGATTTTGCTGAAGGAAAACCAAGATGCATGAAACCCTCGCAGTACACATTTTTGCTGTAAAACGTTTCTATTGCTGTGTCTCTACCAAAGGCCGTTAGCGTCAAACTCCGCGATTTTGCACCTTTTTGACTGATGCCCTTGTGATTGAAAACCTTTTACCGATCTTCGAATAAAGAACAGTGCGCGCTCAGGCACCAGATGGGGTCGTTCTCTATTCGCGGGACCCATATGTGTCCAGTAATTCTCCTCTAGCTTCCAGCTGTTGCTGAATGGCGAGGGTGGTCTCCAATCGCTCGAGCCGGTTGATGTTGGGGGTGGGGAGAAGGGTTAAGGGGGGTGTCTTCAGTTTTTTTTCAATCCCTAATGAAGTGCGCGAGAGTGCCGTCTCCCTTGGGGAATGAACTTGTGCTCTCATGTTCTGCCTGGTACATTTTGTGCAGAAGCGCTGTGAGTGCGAGCAGCCCTGCCTGTAAACGGCGCAGTAGAGCCTGCTGCCGTCTGCTCAGTTGCTTGTGTGGCTTCGGAAACCTCGTTATACTTTCTTTGTATAGCCGGATGATCTCCTTATAACTCGCGACGGGGTGCGGTTGGTCTTCCTCGGTTCGGATGGCTAGTTCTCAGGCATAGTGGTCGGCGGTGACGTTGCCTTCAACGAGCCAGTGAGCCTGGATCGTCACGAACTTGGTGACTCGTCCCGGTGTTGGGGATGATTCTTGAGTATAGGTTCTGCCGCGGAGACGATATCTTTCCGAAAGCTTGCGCAGCTTTCTTGGAGTCGGTAACCACCATGCTGACCTCCGGCATGGCTAGCGCCAGTGGTATGGCTACCTGTTCTGCCACGTTCGGGTCCGTAGCCTTCACCAACGTGCAGGTATTCAGCTCGTTGATGTCCGTTACGGCCACCACGACCTTGGTTTCGTGTTTTGGCATTGAGGTATCCACGTACCAGACCCGGACATCCTCCTCTAGCTTCCGGGCCAGGGCTTTGGCCTGCGCCGTCCACCTGCCTTCTTGCCATTCCGCTGTCATGTTACCCAGTAACTGTTTGGTTGTGATAGATTCACGCCACCCTGAAGGAGTGGTGCCTCTTCTGTCTGTGTTGCAACCTACCATCAAACCTTGTGTACGACGGCTCTTCCGTGTTCTGTCCTGCTCAGACGAACTGTCGGGTTGGACAAGTGTGCTTCGATGACTTTGTCCGTGGGGTTTAGGGTGCCTATGACCATTACTCTTTTTGTTGACAAGTACATCGGCAGAACTATGGCTATCTTGGTGGCCTTACGCATCGCCGTGTCCAGCGCTTCACTGTCCGCCTTCGTTAGCCGGAGGTACGGAGAGGAGTAGGCTACGCGGGACACGACGAACGCCTGCACTATCCGCAGGGCGTCTTTCTCTTTTCAGTCTGTGGTTGCGGTTCGCAACTCTAGGTATCATGCGTGCGATTTGTTCCGTCGAGTGGTTGATCTTGTTGACGGGAACCGAGGCCTTTCCGTCTCCCCGGAGCAACAGGCCGAGGATCCAGATCTGTTCTGTCGGTATGATTTGCGTGCCGTCGATGGTTACGGTTGCGCTTGGGGGTGCTTGCTTCTTTGGCCTGTCCGGTTGGACGATGAGCAGTTCCGACTTCTGTGGGGCACAGCTCAGGCCGCAGGACTTGGCGTACCCGTGGACGGTTCCCGCCGCTCTCTACAGCACTCCTTCAATCCTGGAGTAAGAGCCTGCGCGGTTAGTCCACACCTTGATGTCATCGGTGTAAAATGCGTGGCTCACCCCGTCTAATTGCTCGAGTGCGTTGGTAGGGGAAGGAATGGCAGGTTGAAGAGCAGAGGCGACAGGACCGACCCCTGAGGGTTGCCCTTGTCTCCGAGCTCAACGGCTTCTCACTTCTCCTCGCCAATCCTGATCACTGCCTTTCTTTTTGGCAGGAAGTCTGTGATGTAGCCGAACGTACGCCGGACGCTTCCCGTCTTTCCTATATTTTCCAGAACAGCCGCGTGCGACACGTTATCGAACGCCCCTTCCTTCCAGATCTAGGGTCAGTATCGCTCGCGGTGCTGTCTTCATTGCTTGCTTGCTTCACCACCAGATCGCTGGGCTGGATCATCCCGTCTTGGGTGCTTAGGTGTTTTCTGAAGCCGTACATAGTGGCCGGTATCCGTCCCGTCTTTTCTAGACGAGCTTGCAGCACCTTCAGTACCATGAGCTCGACCACCTTCCCCATGCAGTAGGTCAGCGATATTGAGCGCACGTTTTCGATCTTGAGCGGTTTGCTGGGGTTCTGTATGAACCTGGCCTCAGACGTTTTCCATTGGGGCGGTAGCCACGACTTCTCCCAGGCCTCGTTAATGTGACCCAGCAGTTCTCTCGCTGCCGCATTGATCATGCTACTGAGCAGTTTGTAGGTAATCGTGTCCGCACCGGGAGCACTACTCTTGTTAGTCTACTCTATTGCGGAGCAAAGCTCTGCCGTGGTGAAAGGTTCGTCGAGGTCCAGGTTCTCCGGCCTCGCATACTCGTCCGGTATCGGATACTGGCCCTTCTCCGTCTTGAAGTATGTCCGTTCCACGTTGTTCAGTAGGCGCTGTCCGTCCCTGTTGTTGGCGTTCAGATTCGATCAAATTGTGATTACCGGCTGTCTTGGTGCTCAGCGGGTCGATGAGATGTCTGAGGAGACACCACGTCTTCCGCCCGCACAGCTTGCTTTGGAGACACACACGCTGAGCCAGTTTTCGCAGCATAGCTTGCTTGCGTACTCTGCTATTTCCTTATTCAACTGTGATATTCTTGTTTGCGCATTCGTCGCAACTTCCTGAGTGAACCTGTCGAGCGTTGTCTTTTGCTCGCGGGCCGACTCGGCGTACGTTTAGTTGTTTCTTTCGTCCCTGCTTCCTTCAGTGTCCGAGTGCTCCCTCTTCCTTTGTTTTCTCTTCGGGCTGTTCTTGCCAGTACATTGCACTTTTCAGCAGTTCGAACGGACCTTAACACGTGTCCACAATACGTGCATCGGATCGGACGTCACTTTTGATAGGGTTTCTAAAGCAAACCTTTTAGATGCGACTGCATCTCATTCACTCGCCTTGTCCCTCCATACGGCGTTGTTGCTGTCCGTCCACACCCCTCCCCCATTCTCCTCGCCGCGCGAGCTGCGCTCTCTGCCGCTCACCCCCTGTCCTCTCCGATAGCGAACACTCTCTCGCGAGGGTCATTGGATTGAATTGGATTGGATTGGATTGGATTGGCTTGGCTTGGCTTGGATTGAATTTGGATTTGATTGGATTAAAGTGGATTGTGTTGGATTGTGTTGCGTCATAGCCGCGCCACGTTGCGTCATAGCCGTGGCAGGGGGTTCACGGCACGTTTCACGCGATGGGAGAATCAACCTAGCGGAATCAACAACGAAACCCCCTATGCGTCGCATCTACACAGGGGTTCCCGCGAGGGGAGGTACCGGAGAACGGTTGTTTCGTGGCATTCGGGACAACAAACTCCCAAAGCGGCGGAGGTGACGGCGGGGAGTGGGTGGGGGGGCAGGAGGGGGTGGAAAGGCAGAGGGAGGCAGAGGGCTTCACTCGCGGAGCACACTGCAGATGGCGCGGCAAATTTACCCACCGTTCCCCGCCGAAGTGTCTGGTCGCCGGTGGCGGCGTCTGCGGTACGGCTTGATCGTCTGCTGTAGCGATGGTAGTTTTGGGCTCTTTTGGAGCACCATCACGTCCCCTGCGCGCTGCCTTCGCACGGCTTGATGACTTGTTCGACAGCACCTCCAGGGTAACGCGCAACCAACGGAAGTAAGTGTACGTACGGCAAACATGCGTTAACAATTGGTTTCAACGGCGGAGAAAAAATGTACCAACCCAATGCAGACATCTGGCGGCTAGAAAAGGCTACGTTTTGCGCCCTGCGGGCCACGAATGAGACTCCGTTTTCTAAATTTGGAAATACCAGTTCGATTGTGTTTTAAGAGAGATTACAAAAGGCGAAAGTAGCAACTGGTTCTGATAAATAGCGATTATAAAAGTTGCCTGAGCTTTATCGCAATTCTAAAACCTACTAAACTAACTAGTTTAAACCGTTACAAATGGGAATCACTAAGCTCACATGCCGAATATTTTCGGTGTCCGCGCTTGTGTCGCGCGATGATGTAGCCCCGAGCTAGCACATCAGGATGGCTAGGTTTCGCTGTCTCATGCTTCGAAAGACGCTTCTCTGCGTTTTAATCCTCCTGACTCACGGCTAGGGCTAGGCGGCGTCCGCCGCTCTAGCCCGTAGTTGTTGCCAAGGCTGCTGCTGCGTTCGGGACGCACCCCCGCGAATTCCAGGTAACGGCTGGCAGAATCCCTGGTTTCACTCCTTGTAGAGCCACATGTGTGAATTCAAGTGACGTCGTATGGGCAATTGTGGGTGTCGTTTAATGCTTTGCGTTCCAACCACCTTAACAGCGTGAATTGGGTTCATTTTTTGTTCGCTCAGTTATTTCGTTCTAGCAATTCATTTAACTACTCTTGCCCAGTTTTTTTACCGTACCTCATGTGCAATAAATCCGTTGAAGTAGCCTTGTTCCTGCGCAACATTATCTATGTCGTCGGGCCTAGCAACTAGGACAGTTCATTATGCATCACCAATTACCCGAAGAGCACTTGACTAATGAACCTTCTAGCCTTCTCAGAACGTGTTTAACACAAATAAAAGATAGCAGGTTCAGTAGCTCACTGCAAGCTATGCAATATAGTTCAAAGTGGTTTCGAACATTGACTTGTATGTTTTCTTTAAACATTCTTTTTTTTTTTCAAACAGCCCTGAATGCATTGCGTACCCAACCCCAAAAACATTTACTCGAAGCACGAGTGTAATGAGATGTCAGGAAGCGGTGGCGAAGGCGAAGAAGTTAATGAAAAAGACCAGGACGATCACCCGCACGCGGGTATGTGCCAGAAGGGACAAACGTGCCAGAAGTGCGTGCAAGAGGAGGAAGACGTTGGAGACGGAACGCAATACCGGCTGGAGTTCGGGTGGTCTAAAGAGAGGTGACATCCACCCCATGGCGCCGACTATGCAGCAGCGCTAGGACGTCGCCAGCTCCATCGGCACAGCGGGGCCCCCGCCGTAGGGCCGGACACCCGTCCATCTCCAGGCGCTCGAGCTTTGCGCCGGGTAGCATGATCATCTTTACTTCCTGGGGGGGCCGCCACGTCTTCGGGCGGACAACCTACTCTTCCCACAAATTGAAGCACCATGCTATGCGCCGGGGACCCTCGGCTCGTGCGACCTGTTTGGAGTTCGCGACCTTTTTGGTGTCCCGTTCCTTCCACGTTATCGGGTAGTATATTCCCCCAGCTAATCAAGGCAGCGGGGAAACAGCACTATTGCACCACGTATGTCTACGACGCCTGCCACGACATCGCCTTCGGTTCTCGTCACTTCCAGAAAGTTGACGCCTGACCCTAAGACTCCACGCTTGACCATGCAGCATAAACTGTGTGCTCGTGGGTTTATTTGGCTCATTTGCCTAGCTGGTAACTGAGGTTGCTCGTAGGGCTAGCGTGAGTGATATCTTAGTCCTTAGTTTTATGTCTGTAGTTTATAAGTCCGCCGCCTGTCTATTCATCAATGTTGTACTTCCGTATTCTGGAACTTCGTGTTGCTTCTCTCTCTCTTGTCCCGTCAAGTGTGCGTCATCTCGTTGTTCATAACACCCGAACCCTGACATCATCACAACGAGCGTAGATGGATAGTAATTAAGACTGGTATAAGTGTTATAAATGCTCGAGAACATATATTTGCTACGATAATTGAAATTTTTCTAGGGCAGTTTCATTCTTTGTGCATAATACGTGGGCACAGATGGGGCGCACTTAATAATAATGCGGCAGCAAACCGAATTTTATTTCTACTTAACGTTGAATGATACTCATCGGTGCCTCTAACATTTGTGGAAGACAAACCAATACTCACTGATAACGGGAGGTCTCACAAAGCCCCCAGTGGCCGCCAGGGTTGTCATGAATCCGAATGCAATGGGAAGGTTAGTTGTTCCAATTTCAGTAGCCAGTATCTCCGGTGCTCCAACCATGATGTAGCCAGACGGCATTCCCATGAAAGCAGCCAGAACCCAGAAGGCCAGGTTGCCACGAATGAATGGCGCCAACTGTTGAAGGAGGCCAAGCAGAAGGTACGCCATTGTTAGAAGACCACAGTTGGAAATTATTCCGTAATCACTCAAGAACGGCACGAACAATCGCCCCACGGTGTCCATGGCCGAGAAGAACGTGAGCCCGTGCACAGATTCATCGGGGGAGACGCCGATATCTTGGGCGTAATCGAACATAACCGTCAGGAATGAGTCCAGGAAGAAGGACCAGGACGTGTAGCTCAAAGCGTGCAAGTAGAAGCTAGGTGTCTTGAGCACCTGCAGCGCGCTTTGTAGGGCAGAACTTGAAGCCGACTCGTCCTCTTCTTCAATCGTGGGAAGCGCAATTTTCAGTGACTCTCTTCGCAGCGACAGGACCTCTAGCTGGTGGCACGAGTTGACGATGCTTACTGCGGATCTCCTGCGGCCAGACCTGCAGTCGTCCGAGCGACCAGATCTCCTGGCCATGAGCGAGCCCGCGATACTCAGCATGGTGCCTCTCCTCGCCCGGCACTCATTCAGGTCTGGAGGCCCGGAGTCTGCGACACTGCTTGTGAGAGTACCGCGTCTAGATATTATGGAGGGATGCTCGGACACAAGCGTTCCTCGCCGCGACGGCTTTGCGTCTGGCTCAGTGAAGCTCACAATTGTGCCTCTGCGAGGCCCAAGGGCGCATGTGCGATCGTGAACGCTGTATATCGTGCTCCTCCTGGTGGAACCCGCACGCTGGGCGACGCTCACTATGGTGGCCTTCCTGCTTTGCGGCGGAACAGAGAGCTGGTCGACCTCGTGGTCCCCGCATGTGCTGCTCCACACAAGCGACACGCGCCTGGGCGCTGCTGTCCTGCACTGGTCCTGCAGCAGGCCTGCCTTCTCCCACGGAGGAGTGCCCATAAGCAGCGACAAAACAGGCACGTGCAACAGGCTGGCCCCGAGAACGAGCAGCGTTCCCCTAAGTCCGTACTCGGAGAGCAGCAGTTCGTACACGTTGGGGAACACCAACGATGCCACCGTAGCCCCGGCCATATTGATGCCTAGGGCGATCCCCCGCCGTCTGTCGAAGTACTGGCTGACGCAAACAATGATGCTGTTCAGTATGATCCCGTGGCCAGAACCTAAACAGGGAGAGAAACAAAGGGCCACAATCAAGTCAGCCAACCGTTCAGCTTGAAATAGCAGTAATGGTGGGCACATGTGGGACCCTACCACTTGTATAGAAGTTTCAATGATCATTTACGTATTTGCTGTTCGGGAGCCACACAATACCTTCCCTAAGACGGTCAAGGACACTTCATTCACAGCGAGACATTGACATGTTGAAATCCACTTCAAGCAGAAAACGAATACAAAACGGAATGATGTGTTTAACTTTTAATTACCGCTCGGTAGAACTCATGGCACTGGATGGGGCTGACATTATTTCATCACTTTAATTATAAAGCGTAAACTTGTTTTCCCATTTGCTAAATATCGTAAGCGTATGGCCGCGTCATTCACGAAATGAAACGCAAAAGCCCCCTGCTCCGATTCCTTCGCGAATCCGGAGTTTATCTGTACATTTATTTTCCCTTATGCTGACTAGCAAACTTCCCGAATTGAAAAAAAATCAACGTTGAGTATCAGGATAGCAAATGTCTGTAGAAGTACGCTGGCTAATAAAAACTGCATAACAGCACTTCTGCAGAAATTCACGAGATCCCAGCAGAACAAACAAAATTTGTGACCACGCTCATTGGCGAAGTTCTAGCACACGTAATAAACATAAGTACAGGTGTTTTTCCTGAAGAATTAAGAGTCGCACGAGTGACTCCGGTTTGTAAAGGAGGGAAAGGGGAAGAAAAGAAGCTTACAGATTACAGGCTACTATCGGTTGTGCTTTTCCTCTCTAATATATTTGAGGATGTGATGGGAGTTGTGGAAACCCGCGATTCCGACTCGGCACGCGGCAGCGTTACGAGACGCGAGTGGCTCTCGACGACGACGCGGCTTGCGCTGGATTGCGCAGGAGGATGGCAACAATAGGTTGTTCGCTTGCGCCTCGTGAGATGGCGCACTTGGAAGCGGGGAGCCAGAGTTCCTGTATATAGCTCCCCTAGGGGAGCAGAGTTGCGCGTCCATCCTCCATCCTGAGTTCCAAGACGCGCGGGAAAGCCATCCGTTTTCCATGTAGGAGCTGCCGCCGGGCGCCGCGCCAGGGGCAGCGGCGAAGAGTAGTGGTGAGGAGGGACAAAAAAAAAAAACCCGCCCGCATCTTCCCACGGGGGGAACTGGAGTAAATGCGTCGCAGAGTGGTGGGGGTATCGCGTGAATTTTTGCGTAATTGGGTATGGTTTAGGAATGCCTAATTGTTATTTCGTCTTTATTATTCTTATTTATTGAATGAAGGAGAAGCGAAGGCAAGGAGTGTAAATTAAAAGTCTGTCTTTATTGCTTGGTGCCGTCAAGCAAAGCGTCAAGTCAAGTGAAAGCCTAACAAAGAAGCCCTTTACTGAATTCCGAACGCGCGCTCCGCCGTTTATATACACACCGCCCGCGTTCGAGGGAGAGGAGTACGGGGGAGAGACGAGCATGCGCACACTTCCGTACACAAGCGCGCGAACTTTCCACGCACCCACCACGCCGTTATCACGTGTACACGCCCTGCCGCCGTTACTGTTGAGCGCGACGCAGCGCACGGGAAGCTACGACGCATGCGCGCACAGACGCGCTCCCCCCGCACCGCCGCAGCTGTTGTTGAGAGCGACGGAGCGCACGGGGTACACGCGCTCCTCCCGCACCGCCGTACCTGTTGTTGAGAGCGAGGAGGGTACGGGGGAGAAACGCGCACCTGCGACTCGGCGCGACGCGCATGCGCAGTGAGCGTGTGGAAGGCGCCGACAACATCGACGAGTGACATCGCGAGCCTAAGAAATGCTCCGCATTTAAAACGCTTACGATAGTCGGCTGCTTATCAGCTGACCGGCCATCGCGGCCGCCACTTCCGCAACCGTGGATGCTCAGTGGAGCACAACCGACTGAATACGGCATCTTGTGCGCAGCACTGAAAGTGGGCTGTCCTGTAGAACTCGAACGCGCGGCATGTGGCAATCAGACGCGCAACTCTTGCGCTTAACAATATACAGGAACTCTAAGGCGAGCTGGAGAGTCGCTTCGTGGGCGAGGAAGCTGCGGCGGACGGGGACTTCTGCTGCGGCGGTCGGCGGCGGTGGCGGCCAGCCGGCCGCTGCGAGCGGGGAGATTAAAGGGACACTGAAGTGATTTGTAAACAATGTGGGATTACGAGCGCAAACTGTAGTCCGGAGTCCCTCGGCCCTGTTTCGACCACTCTGTGCGCGTTTACGCGAATTTATTTAGTAGAAAAATCAATTCGAAAATGCTGCCCTCCTCTCTTTACGCTCGCCCATTTTCTGTAGCGTTTTCGTGTGACGTCAGCAGGAGAGGAGCTGACAATTGGCTGTGCTACTGCACGGGTCGCCGACCTTCCGCGACCGAGTCAGTCGGCTTACCGTTTAGTCCGCCGGCCGCCGACGGGTCGTCGCAATTCGCTCGATCAGTTGAAACTAAGCCACAACACGTTTGGGAATGGAAGAATGCGCCTTTCTTTACTTCGTTAGTTTGTACTCTGTATCTAGCTCCAAGTCAAGGTCGCTTCACTCAAGCGCTGCACAAGCGCACATGCGACGCTTCGCTGACTGGTACGCCAGTAGGAAAATATAAGGCCACTTGAAGGGGTAGAAGAGTCAGCGAAGTCAATATAGGTACTAAGGAAATAAAATCAACTGATATTTTTACCGTACAGCGTAAAACTAGGGTGCGGGAAGCACTTTTTTGCGCTGGGCGAACAAGCAGAGCGGTCAGCAGCACGACTACGCATCTGCGAACGCTTTCCCGTCTACGAAATGCAATTGCTAGACGTGAGCTATTGTGGAAACTCGGGGGACGCTTACTGCACGAGCGCAATACAACAAATAGTCACCTAAGCGTCTTGAAATACTAAAACGAAATGAAAGTGTACACTGGTTATACATGATATACCTTATATTTTCCACCACCGCCAGCGGGCCCTCCGTGGTCTAGTCGCCTGGAGCGCTAGGTATGTCAACCCCAAGTGTTTTGCCAGTCACAAGTTCGAATCACCGCGGGTACATGCTTTTTTTTATGAGTTAACTTTTACGTTTTTCGCCGATGTCTTCTATACTGCGTTCACCTTTTTTTGGGCCGCAACGTTCATTGCTCCACGAACTAGTCCACAGAACTCGCGCAGGCTGGCACTGGCGCGCTAGCGAGTTCTCGTTGGCGTGCTGTTGCCATAAGCACCGACTGCTTGCGGGCAGTGGGCACAGCCCAGAATCAACAGACCCTTGGCCTGGTGCGAACACGCTTGTTACGATACAGGCATGAGCGAGGCAAGCTCCAAATATGGGGGAAAAGCGCATGCATTTGAGCGTCTGCGGGGACGCGGAGGGCGTTCATGCACTGCGTAGGCCTCAGATAGTGAATGCTACGATTCCAAGCCGTCCTGGGAGGCTTATCTTAGGCATTTTACAGCCGACAACGTGGCAGAAGCGCGATACTACGATAACTGGGATCTTGAGAATGCCCATCCAACGACGCCATCGAATGTCAAACATGTTGTTTTACAGACCGAAACCGAAACCGAAACTTGTTTGATTGCTAACCTTGGGCATCGTCCAATCACGGCGCCCCCTCCTCCTAACGTCACAAGCTTAGTTTGTGCGGCCGCCGCAAACCGCGCATGGTAGCTTTTCTTCTTTCGCGCTTTGTAAATAATTACCGATTTGTCAACCGGATAAACGAAGAAAAGTGTGCTAATTTGATCCAGTCTACACAGTGCAAGCAAAAGCGGGAGCTTGACAAATTCACTTCAGTGTCCCTTTAAGGCGTGCGGTGGCGCCTCTACCTGGCTCTTCCCTTCCAGCCTGCTCCGACCATCGTCCACCCGTAGCGGCGGGTGTCGAAAGAATCCGGCCGCTCAAGCAAGGCGGGATTCGCCGACGACGAACAAAACGGGAGCGCTAGGGTAGTTTTGGGAATAACCCCCTTGGTGGCCGGCGTCGGTTGCCTTTGCCTCTTGCCTGCAGTCCACGCCGGTGCCTTCTACATGGCAGTAGCGTGTCAATGATCGTCTGAGTCAGACCTGTACCCTCAATGGCATCTTTGATAGGTTATCCAATTTCTTTGCTCACAATAATATTATCAGCAAAGCCCAATATGGCGTCCAAAAAGGGCGGTCAACGGAGCAGGCTCTCGTTCATATAAAAGACAAAATAATCGAAAACATTTAAGAGAATTTGACATTGGGATTATTACTAGCCCTGAGGGAAACATTTGATTTAATTAACTGCACAATTGTTAAAAAAATTAGACAAAAAAGAAATCGAAGGCGCAGCCAACAAATTGATAGAACGGTATGTAAACACTCGAAAACAGCTTCTATGCTTTGGAAAGGCTAGGTCAGGTTTTTTAACCATTGAGCGCAAAGTACTATAGGGGGCCCCTCCTCTTTCTGACCTATGTTAATGACATCAGGTCCGTTCTGCATTTTCCCGAGCTAATAAAGTATGGAGATGACACCGATGCCTTTTCAACGTCCAAAATTGGGATAGTCTGATCAAAAAACGTTAACCAGTATGTTTCATCGCTTCCCTTGTGGCTTCCGCAAAATGACCTGCAACCAAATTCTGTAAAGACAAAATATATAATATTTAAACCAATAAATAAACCCGCGATAGCACAGTCAACGGTATATTTTGAAGGGACCATAATCGACAGGACCAGGGAGCAAACTTTGTAGAACTATGGGTAAACAAAAATTCAATGGGGAAGACTCACAATACACAATTAAGCAATGAACTGGCCCGAACTTGTGAAATATTGTACCCAATCGTGCACGTTATTTCACTCTGGTTAAAAAGGCAGCTGTTGGCACTATTTTTTACTTGAAGTTATGCTGTGGTGCACTTGTATGAGGAACTACACCTAGTCAAAATTACAAAAAAAATTCTCTTGCAGAGATGAATGCTCAGCATCTACTTTAATTACAAAGGCTACGTAGGTGACATTTGAACGACCCCACTATTCCGGCAATACTGCATGCTTCGAGCGGACGACATTTTTGTTATACTGCTACAACTTATCTATAAAAATAAGGAGATCGTATACAACGAACCCGACCGAACGTACTATCCCTAAAGACATTTAAATCGGCATACCCCCAGGACGAGAACCAATTAGGAAAACAGTGTTTTAATATCAAACCATTATATTCTAAAAATAACTACCTGCTCATATCGACTTTATTGACTTTATGAAAACTTACCAGGCAAATAAGAGACCTGTGTATAAGGAAAACATTCCTTTTTCTTAAGTTCAAGTTACCGTTTACATGTATGATGTTGTTGCTCATCTCTATTTTGTTTCGTTCACCTTTGCTTGTTTTTTAAGAAACCCAAAACTTGTGCCTGCTTTCTATGTTATTGTTACCTGGGTTCCTTCCCATGCTTGTAATAGTTTCTAGAACACATACCACACCTGCTGCTAGTAATCACTTTTGTAGGCCATGCGTCGCACTTTAATGTTATTTTTCTAGAATTTGCTGGTACAGTTTGTTGCCTGCTATTGCTATATTGTTTTTCTACTTGTAGTGTTGATGAGTGCATGTCAAAGTATGAGAGTAGCTTGCACATGTTTTCAATGCTGTGTACACCTGCCAAGGCGAAGGCCTGCGGCGTCGTCAAGCTGTGAGTGTATGTTCTAGAATAGGAGCGGCTGAAATCGAGGCTTCGACGGACGCCCGTCTGGTCGGGAATGGCACTGAAGTACACAATAAAGAATACGCCGACCACCAGAGAAAATAAAACAATGACGTTTCGGCACCCCGAACGGGAGCCTTGTTCACACTAAAAGCAGAGACAGAAAGCTAAGAGTTTAAGTAGTATGAAGCACGTGACCTAAACACTTTGCGTGAGCGGGGGGAAGATTGCCGTCAGTGCGGTTCAGGGTGTTTTTGTTCGTCTGTATCATTATGGATTCAAGGTACAGCCTAGAGGCGAAGTCCTTCTCGGTGGCGACAACACGTGCTTTGCCCCAGTCTATCTCTTGGTTAGACGATTGTGCATGTTCCGCGAGGGCATTAGTGGACACTTTTCCTTTCTTTACGTCATTACAATGCTCTTTTAACCGTCTTTCAAAATTTCCAGATTCCCCTATGTATAATCTATCACAGTTCGCGCATGGCACTTCATATACAACACCGGGAAATCGTTCTTTAGGTAATCTATCTTTCACTTTCACAATAGCGTCCTTTAGCTTCTGGGTAGGAACGTGGGCAACGTGCACGTCATACGTGCGCAGGACTCGGGCCAAAGTCTTACTCACTCCCGGCACATACGGAATGCTGCATCTTTTTGAGCAGTTGGATCGCGCCTCTACAGCCTCACAGATATGCTCAAAAAGATGCAGCATTCCGTATGTGCCGGGAGTGAGTGAGACTTTGGCCCGAGTCCTGCGCACGTATGACGTGCACGTTGCCCACGTTCCTACCCAGAAGCTAAAGGACGCTATTGTGAAAGTGAAAGATAGATTACCTAAAGAACGATTTCCCGGTGTTGTATATGAAGTGCCATGCGCGAACTGTGATAGATTATACATAGGGGGAATCTGGAAATTTTGAAAGACGGTTAAAAGAGCATTGTAATGACGTAAAGAAAGGAAAAGTGTCCACTAATGCCCTCGCGGAACATGCACAATCGTCTAACCAAGAGATAGACTGGGGCAAAGCACGTGTTGTCGCCACCGAGAAGGACTTCGCCTCTAGGCTGTACCTTGAATCCATAATGATACAGACGAACAAAAACACCCTGAACCGCACTGACGGCAATCTTCCCCCCGCTCACGCAAGGTGTTTAGGTCACGTGCTTCATACTACTTAAACTCTTAGCTTTCTGTCTCTGCTTTTAGTGTGAACAAGGCTCCCGTTCGGGGTGCCGAAACGTCATTGTTTTATTTTCTCTGGTGGTCGGCGTATTCTTTATTATGTACTTCAGGAGTGGCTGGCACACGTATTCTATGCACTGTAGAACCGCCAATGTGGCCGCCTATCGCTCCATCAAGCTGTTTATCCTCAACTTTTCCTGCAAGGCTCCAGCACCTTATGTCCCTATGATGCGAAAAGAATAATTGTATTCTACCAACGGCCAATTGTGGCAAAGGTGCACATAAAACATGGTCTGCACCACGGTGTAGATATACTGTTCTGTGAGGACACACCTTCCAAAACAAACGTGTACTGGTCGCTAAAATAAAGTCACCAAACTAACGCCACTTCAATTGTTGACTGTACCGCCCTCTGGGGGCAGAGAGAAAAAGCTGCTCGAGCGCCGGCCACTCGGAGGTATTCTGATCTTTTCGGCTCTTGTCGAGTCTTCTCGGCAGCTTCCATCGAGTCTTCTCGGCAGCGACCGGTAGGTCATCTGCTCGATGTCTGCTTGCCGCCACTTGGACGGTTCCGCCGGCCGGTGGAGCAGACTATAATTTGAAGAAAGCCGTGCGAAAACCTTTGCGCTTGCCCCAGCTGCTCAGTACAAGCAGCGGCAAAAAGAAAGCGTCCGCTGCCGAAAGAGCACCCCGACATTAAAGAAAAGTAGCCCTTCTCAAATGGATTAAACTAGCAGCGAGTACGCGGATGTTTTTTCGTCGTACATTTCGTTGCACAACTCGGGCAAGCTCACGCTCGAAGCAGCGGAGACGAAGCGATGTTGTCAATGTCACTGCCGGTGTCCAATGTTTAGAGGAGCTGTGCGCGCGTCTCAATGAACTTAGGCCGCCTTTAAAAAGCTGTGTTAAAAATCTGTCGTTGATTTACCTCACATAGGAATCAGTAAAGCACGAAAGTGAAATGTGCACCGAAATCTGCAGCTGAGCATGGTTTGCGGGTCGGCGGCTGCCTTGTGGGTGTGCTTGACGAGCGACATCATGCTGGCGGGTGGCTTCGGCAAAGGTGTACTGGGGTCATTTCCGCAACGGATATGACGTCAATGAAATCTTTGTGTATGCCGTCATAAAACACTTTCATGTGAAAATGTAAACTCTGAAAACGAACCACCTTACACATAACATACTCTTTAGTACTAAAGGTTGCTTCCCCGCATGAAGCCCTGTGTGGAGGGGTGCACCCTTTACAGGCTCTCGCTTCGTTGTACTGGCGTATTTGCCGCAATGACTATGAAGTCAGAAAAATGTTCGTGTATCCTGGAATAAATACTCGTGTTAAAATGCAATAAATTACCCCTTAAGATCTCGTTGTATGAGGTCACACAAACAACGCTGTTTTACACGCTTGCTGCTGGTGCTGGCGAACCAACTTTCTTCGGACAGTGGTTGGTCGAGCCACTTGAGACCTAGGACTCTGCGAAGCTCAGTTAGGAGTTCTGCCGCCAGACATTCTTTCAATCAAAGGCCTATGCGCGGCGCCACCAACTTTATTTCACATATTTTTGGGCTGTGTCCACACGTAAAAGTGTATGTATCTTACACTGTCGTCCTTACCCAACATGTGTTTGCCCACTCTCTACCACTCTCTACCGTTTCCAAACTTTTACGAAAATGGCACTTCCTGCCCGGCGTCTCCACTGCTTTGCTTTAACACCCGCGATGTTGTTTGACCAACTACGACAGAAGACGTAGGGGAAGTATAAAAAGACACACACACTTTGTTGACTCGCGTGCAGAAGGATATCGTTTGGGCATTCACCCGCCAGAAGCATCTACAGTTCAAGACGCTTTGGTGCGTGCTGGTTGGCCGTCCGGGCCTTCTCACCAGCAGTCGCTGCTTAGGTGGCTCGGAGATGCTCAGCTGCTCTCCCAAGCACTCAGATTTAAGAGTGAACATTCATTGGCACTGCCATACCAAACGGAATAGGGTGAAAGCTATGTGGCGGAAGTAGCATGCAGCGTGGTACATACAGGGAACAGACAGCTGGACGGGTGGAAGCACTGCTCGGCGCTGCCCTCGTTACAGGAATGGGCGGCACATTGGACTACGCATCTTTCCGTCGTTGTTGGCGTGCTTGCTTTAAATGATTAGCTGGTGTTTTGGGCGGATATGTGTGGTGAAACGAAATCTCGGCAGATGTGTCGGCTGAGAGATGCAGCAACGGCTACGTATACTCGTCGGACGCTATTGAGGTTGGGTATCGGTCCCAATAATATGGCCGCTTTTTGCGGCGCTGCACACTTGACTCCAAGCCCTTCGAGTGCAAATAAAATTATTAGTGTTAGCATTGATTTCTACCAGTTTGAATTATTTCCGCTTGCTTCAATGACTATAGTTTCCACATCAGTAATAACGGTGGGACACCTCGATACGTGTGCTTTGAAGAGAAAGGCACCTGTGTACTACTACTATCGATTACCCTGCGGCAGTGGAAACTTGGCGGCATTGTACTTTTCTCTAAGCGCAAACTTCGCGCTTTTTGTTATCATGAGTGACAAAATGGGAGCTTGAGAGGTGAAGGAGAAGTCCCGTATTTGTAGTGGTTATTTTACCTAAAGTAAAAATATTTCAACCACCGAGCAGCCGAAGCGGCGATCCCTCCCCCTCTCCTTTTAATTTTCACCTGTGTGACATAAAGGCGGACGCCGATAGACCGCCCAGGTGTTAAAAAATGTTGCAGAGTGTGGACGTCAACCCAGGTTCTTTATGCTTAAGCATTCTTTCCCGAGTACCAAAACGCAAATCACGTAGGTACCCGTTGTGCGTTTTATTATTGTTGTCAGTCATGCAAATCATTGAAAGAAAAAACCAAAAAAACGTTACCAAACGGAGTAAAAGCCACCAAATTTGGATAGGGACATTCAGGGCCTCGCCAGGGGAAAGGGGGCGGGGGGGGGGGGGGGTGTTCGGTGCCAAAGCACCCTTGAGTGGTGGATTTCCCCTCTGTCAATCCGTAGTTCGGCCTTTTTTCTGCCCTCCCTGTTCGCACTCCGCATTGGTATATAATATAGAAAAGCAAAATAACAAAATGCAGTTCAACGATATCTGTGCGCGCTATCTTGCTTTTAGGCTTGTTTTGGCCGGCGGCGCATAACACGCCGTGACAAATATTTCTGTCTATACCACTAGTGACAGCCAAATATGCCAAACCCGGCAAACACTGTCCGTTGCGGAAAAAGCGCAAAAAATACACTCCACATAAATTATTAAATCTTATAAATATCAGTCGTACCTAGTCATACGCTGTAAAGCGTGTCTAAAAATAACACCGAGAACTGCCAATGAAATGACGAAATGAACGTGTATTTCGATCGTGCGCAATCACGTGATTAGCTGTCTGCATTTGGGCCCGTAATGCGTTCAAGAAAACGCGAGGGTGATGAAAGACTGCGTAAGAGTGCTTGCGGATTAATAAACAATTCTCGAAATATGTGTAAACCGTGTTTATGTCGTGAGCCTACTTTGGTATTACGACTTTGGACAGGAGTTCCAGTGAAGCGCGATCACTCAGTTTCTGCTTGTTCAATCAAAGGTGTTAGCTTCTATTAAAACGCGGCCGTAGCATTCAGTTGTGAAACCAAAGACAGGTTTTTGGCCCCTCCCTATCTCTCTCCTTCAGCTACGCAGCAATGTTTGTTTAAAAAAGCGTTAACCGACTAACCAGCAACCAAGTCCAATTACAGGCATAAAGCAATGCTTTTCCGCGTCATGCAATAACGTTCCACTGTTATGCGGTATTTATTCTGGAAACGGTTCTGGGTGGCTCTCGAAAACGTGGTTCTGTGAAATAACCTCGTTTATAGCGTGAGTAGTGAGGTTACGCAGCGCCGTCCCTCAGCCTCATTCTTTATCTTAGAAGGTACCCCAAATTTCTCTTCAGCTCGTGCACGAAGGCGTTTCTTTGTCATCTGCCAAAGGCCAACGCCGCAGCTTACTTGGATTTGCTTCCCCACGCGGCTTTGCATTAGGCTTTAGCTGCAATGTATTCCTCGATGCGACCCACCGCGGTGGCTCAGTGGCTAAGGCGTTGCGCTGCTGAGCACGAGGTCGCGGGTTCGATTCCCGGCCGCGGTGGCCGCTTTTCTGATGGAGGCGAAAAGCAAAAACGCCCGTGTGTACGAGATTTCGACGCACGTTAAAGATCCCCAGGTGGTGAAAATTAATCCGGAGCCCTCCACTACGGCGCGCCTCATCGCCTGCGTTGCGTCGGCGCGTTAAACCCTAAAATCAATCAATTCCTCGATGCGCCAGAAGGCATGCAGGCACAATGCTGTTTGAAGCATTTGTACGAAGGAATGGACCTGGAATTTCGGCTCGACTTGCAGTATGGTGTACTGGGCATCGCTACTGATTATTGATGTAAATCATACACAAGGCATGCCTCGTGAAGGTCACCTTCACTTTCCAGATTTTGCGATCTGACAAAGTCCTCGCGGTTATCTACGGTTTGCTAGCAGCACCGGACTAGAACGACAGAAAGCCATGCACGAGGAAGCGGCGCTGACCGCCACCGTCATTCCATTGACGAGCGGGTTGCAAAGGGCGGCGCTGTTCGGTGAAATGACGGTGGTGCCATCCATAGGCCATGCGAAGTCGTCGGTCCTCTGCCAACTGTGGGCATGATTAAGGTGGCATAACGGGAGCTGGAGGCCATGGCTCCAGCTCTTTTACATGAGACAGCTGACACTGTTATGCCTAGGCTACCCCTCATACACACAGTCGCGAGCATGGGCAGTTCTACAAGGTGCTCCGTGAGCTGCCTGAATGTGCGCTCTCCTTTTATACCTGCTGAGCCGCCGGCTGACTTCGGCATTAGAGTCTTTGTGCAAGGAAGCTCGCTGAGTCGTGCACATTCTGCTTTAACTGCCAAATGGTTGGCCGTGTCGCCCGTTATAGCCGATCCCGCAGGTTTTCGTCGCGCCAACAGCCCTCTATGGATTCTTATCCTGCGGACGCCAGGCCTCGCCGTTCTATGAATGACAATATGTCACAAACCGCCGAAAGTTCTTCCGACACGTCCGATTCTGCCATTCCTCATGTCCACAGCGTCCCCAGTCCCACATACCACATTGTTGCCGTTTCCAGTCGCCGGCCCATGGCGAACGTTCCTTCTTGGGAAACTCGGAAATGCAGTACCGGAGGTGACCCTGCATTTTCGATCAACGGTCTTAATAGTCTTTTTACGATAGCGGCCCAACACACTTTAGTTGAAGTTCATGTAGACGAAATGCAGCTTGCTGGGACAGTTGGTACATTTTGGAGGTTGGGGAAAACCATCAAAAAGGACGTGAAAACAATACTATGGGGCTGCTCGCTGTGGAGACTTCTAGCAGTGAGGATGTTTAGCACAGTGTTATTTGTCGTGTCCGCAGTTAGAAATAACAAAAAACTGCCCAACACATGTAAGTGAGCGTGGGCTTCGCGGCGACCGCCCGGCAGTTAACAAACCAAGAAAATTCCTACCGCTCGTCTGTGCGTGCCTCATGGCGATCGTCCAGCACCCTCGGCGCACGTTTGGCAAGCCCAGTTCAATCATTTGCCAAGATTGGCCTAAAAAACCTCTAGCCTACATTGTAATCGTGGCAACATTTGATCGAAATGAGAAAGTCTCGCCATCCAAGGTAAGGTCAAATTATAATCTCTTCCAAAAAAATGAAAGAATATCGAACTTATAGCAACAATGATGGAGTAAAGGTGGTTGCGGTAGCAAAGAATAAGTAAACCGGAGGCAATCGTGGACCTAAACCTTCATAATGGTCGTGAAGGTTGCGTGCAGCTTTCCTACCTTCAAGGTCTCACCCTTAGGGTGAGCTTCCTTCTTCTTTTCTTGCAATTTGCTCTTGGTTTTGAGCCCCAATCGCTTTATGGTGTCATTTGTAAGATTGCTAGAGCCATTTTTTACCAACACGCATCCAGTGAGGCCGCTGTTCTTTATCGCACATGCTGCGTATTCTTTTTAGTTACCTTGAACAGTCTAGTGAGTTTGGCCAGTTGTCGTGCAACGCTATCGAGGGGATGCTGATGCATGCCGTCCATAGTCTCAGCCAAGCTTGCAGTGGCTCTCGCGGACAAAATCGAAGCGCACGCTCAAAATACGCCAAATTGCGAAGACCAGATCCGCATTCAGTCAAGATTTAATTTTATCGTGGTCAGTACTCCTTCGGAAGATCGAGCGCTGAATTATGGAGCAATGTCATCTCTCCTACTTGTTGAGTAGCGCTACCCATTAGCAACTGTTGTACCGGCGCCAGGGAACACGGCTCTGTGCATCATCTTTAATAACCCCGAAACGGCCACTCATGATCAAGTGGACCACAGTGTACGCCTCGAGCTTCGCGATCGCTGCGCCGCCTGCCGCCGCTTCTCCGCGGCGTTGACGGGATTTGCGCTGCGTGGCTGATAGGGGCTCGTGCAGTGTTTTGGTTCTGTTTCGCTTCTTTTCGCCTTTCCGCGCCAAAAAAAAATTGTTATGGTGACGTCTATAAGCAAAGAGTACGTTTAGGTCACTTAAAAAGCAGCTGCGTCTTCGTAGAGCCCGAGATCGCCTGCAAGAACTACCCGGGGACGCGGTTCTGCGCGCATCGCTGCCGCTCTTCCGGGCGTCGGCGACGGTACCACCATATCACCCCTGTCGCCTCCAAATACGTCAGTCACAAATTAATTCCACTGTCGCCTCGTTTAGACCTGATACTGGCACAGTGAGAGGTTGGCTTCATTTTTCAGCGTGGCCAACGAATGCGGCTTTGTTTCAAATACATACATCGCATAAAAATATGTTTCGGGGACGTAATTAGCCAATCCCGAAGAATAACTTATGCATTTTATAAGAATATAAGCCATGCGAAAATGTTAAGTATATTTATACAATACAATACAATACGTTTATTTCATCATCATTACATGATGACAGGGGCCCGCAGTAAAAGCTGCAAAAGCTCAAAAGAAAGCTCCAGTAAACGCTCCAAAAAAAAACAGCTTGACTGAAGCTGCTGACCCCTAACTTGGCCTGTACCTCGTCAAGCCTGTACCTCGTTAAATATGTGCCCACACATGCCTATATATAGCAAGAACCAAGGAATACATGCTGTGCAAGCGCAGAAGAAAATAATAGCTTTAACGGAAATGAAAAAAAAAATACAGTGCAGCCTCTGACATGCTAAAGACGTCCGTCAAAACTTAAGCCAGGCAGGGCTCATCAGACCAACTATACGCGAACTGCACCGCTATTTCGCGATACGTAGATGGGGGGTAGCGGAGGAGGACGCTTTGTACAAATGCGGAGCGGAATCAAGCAAAGAACGTTTTGGTAATAACACACGCAAATCTCGCGTTCATTGCCGTTTTGTTTTTCGTCTTCAAAGAACACCTGATCGTTCGGCGGACGCATTTTTGAAAGTATACAAGGCAGGCAGTTCGCAAGCGATGAAAAAGGGGGTACTTGATACGGCCCCCTGATTTCAGTTTCTCCTTTATTCTGCAGGCTCCCTGTGCCATGTGACGATATTTCGAAGAAGCGTTTAGTCGCGGACGCCGATTATATTCTAAGCCAGTCTGAGCGCTGGTCGCAGAGGATATAAGTAGCAGACGAATGTTTGCGGGCGCTCACCTCACGACAAGACGACTCTTAGTCGTGTGCTGATCTCCGAGTATAATTCTGCATTATCCGTCGTACTTAAGTTGAAAATTCCCGAAATTAACACACACTGGCTTGTAAATGGTGGTGACCAATATCTGAGGTATATTATTGGCAAAAGTAACTGGCGTGCTGTCAGGTATGAGTGTTCCGCTGAATATGTAAGCGCACAAAACTGATTTACATCGTAGTCGTATACCCGTAGCATGGACATCAGAGGAACGGGTGGTTATGGAGACACTGCTGGTACATTCAGGGCAGTGTAACTACGATTAGGTCCATGCATACGCCGGTTCCGCGACGCTGGCCTGTGACACACACCTGGCGCTTATACAGACCGAATATGATCGCGTCAGAAACATGCACTCTCGTAAACACACCCCATTTTCGAGCAGAGTGACTGCTTCACATAAACATGAATTTTCAACGTCCGCAAACGCTAAATCTCAGTCGTGAACATGCCGAAAAAGCAGCGGCGACGGTGGGGAGCGGGACGCGGACTCCCGCGCCTGCTTCCGAAACGGGCCGCTAGGGGGATTTCAGTGGCGCCCCTACAGGCCGCGCTCGAGGCGTATATACACTACAATCCTCACCAGAAAACCTTTAGTTTTCACTACCTCAACACGTTGACTATGGCGCAGATTCGTTTCGACGGGCAACACGTGCCGCACTGGATTCTGTATAGTGCGGCTACATACAGATGCAAACTCTACGCCAGAAAACCGAAGCCTGCACCTGGTGCTGTCCACCAGGCCAACGCCAATATGTGCCCAAATACACAAACTGCACCTCGCTGTCCCCTATGTAGCATCAAATACGCCCCCTAAAACCACCCCTGCACTCCGAGGTGTATAAAATGTGGAGGAACCCACCTCGCCGGCTCAGAAGATCGCCCTCGACATTACAGACCCAGGCCAGACCACTTTCCTGTGCGCAAGTTATGGGACAACAAAGCCCTCTAACAATTACCACTTTCCCACCGCTACAAGCTAAGGACCACAAAACCTCACCACCCAATGCACCCAGCAACGACAGGCACTCAAACAACCGTCAACACCTGATAGATAAGACATCGCCTCGACTACAACGGCAACAGCTGAGCAGCTCATCTGTGCCTCCCACCTCACAGCTCCAGCCTCCTTCTGTCACTCGTCCAGTGGTCGATCCCTTAGATCATGTATTACAAGAATTGCAAACCACCCTAACAGAAATCACCGTTCTTAAAGAAGAAAATGTAGTTCTCAAACGGAAACACTACATGCTCCCCTCGAGCAAACTCCTGGTCGACTCCTAAGCAAAACGTACCCTCGAATTCATCGTCAGAGGAATCACAGAATGAATCCCCCGACTGCTCCACCCAGCCAACAGAAGCACGTTAGCAAAAACCTCGAATGTACTTTATAGAACACAAACACAAATAATAATAATAATATTAATAAGAATAATAATAATGATAGTCAACAATAACAACAGCAACAGCCCACTGCAGGGCGACGGCCTGTCCCGTTGACTTCCAACAGCTCCTGCCCTGCGCCGCTCGGGCCCACTGTTGGCCACCGAATTTCCGTGCTTCATCCCTTCTGTGTTACTGGCCTTCCCCTTCTTCTCGGTCCATCTCTTGGCATGCACTCTGTTGCTGTAATTGTCCATTGGCTGTCGGTTCGTCTCAGCAGATGGCTACCCAAGTCCATTTCTTTATCTTTACTTGAACTATGAAAGCATCTATTCGAGTTTGTTGCCTGATCCATGAAGATGGTTTCCTGTTTCAAAGTGTAACTCCCTATCAAATTTCGTTCAATTTGTTTAGTAAGGCGCAGAGTTTCAGCTCCGTATGTCATCACCGGCAGTATGCATTGGCTGTACTTTTTTTGGAGTGAGAGAGGTCGCTTACTTTTCATTATTTGGGAGTGCTTTGCGAGTGCCTCTCTGCCCATACCTATTCTTCACCGGATTTCCTTCTCCTGGGTGGGGTCAGCATTAACCCAGGTACTTATCATGTTCACGGTAGTTATGTATTCATTTCCAGGGTAGTTATGTTGTTGTACTTCTAGCGCTTCGTCTCCTAAGCTGAAGAGGGTGTTTTTTGGGATGCTTAGTTCTCATTACTTTACATTTATTCATATTTATTTAGAGCCCCACAATCATGATGATCAGCGCCCATCGATTATCAGCGCATCAGAAGAGCGCACCGCATTTCACGCACCACCCATTCTAACGCAGTGTATTCCAGCTTGCCCGCACCACTACTGTCCAGCAATCTTTTTTTCTGCGCCCTGCTTGAGGCTGGAATGACCTGCCTGCTGAAACCGCCCTGATCCTTAATTTCCAGTGTTCTAGGCGAACAATTGAACACGTCCATGATGTTTTGCTATGTCACCCTATGCCGTATGTACGCCCACTTCTCATGTAACGCCCCAAGCCGGAGCCTTTGATGAACCAATAAATAAATGAAAAATAATAAATGATTTGTGATTGTAGATCCTCAAAAACTTTTTTTCTGGTATTCTGCACTCTCAGTTAGCAATATATATCGTCTGAAAACCTCAAATAACTCAAGTGTTCTCCATGTTCCCCTAAACTTGTGTTTTCCCGAGAAAACTGTCAACAGTTTTGGCGAGATCTTGTCTCCTTGTGTCACCACCTTTTGGGTGAGAAATTTATCGCTTTGCATGTGAAGTTTTATACTGCGCGTAAATCCCATATATATGTCGTTTAAAAGTCGTATGTAGGTCTGTGCTATTCCCTGGTACTTTAGTGCTTTAGCACGGTTGCGGTTTGTACTGCGTGCAACCCTTTCTCATAGTCTGCAAATTGCCATGCACAGAGGTTTAGTGTATTGTGAGAATTTTTCTCTCACTTGATTAACAACATGTATGTGATTCATGGTTGAAAACCCTTTCCTAAACCCAGCCTGCTCTCTGGCTTGTTGGAATCCAGGCTGTCTCCTATGCGGTTAACTATAACTTTGGTAAAGAGTTTGTATAACCAAATGAAAGTCTGCTGATGGGTCTGTAGTCCTTAGTCCTTTGTATCTCCCATTTGATGATTCAAGATATCTTAGCGGTTTTTCGAGCCTATAGGCATTTTATTCGTTTTTAAACAGTCAGAAAATGGTGCAACAATTCTTCGCAGTACTATATCTCCTCCCTCCTTCAAAAGATCCACGGTTACGCCATCGTCACCTGCAGCTTTTCCTCTTTTCATGTCTATAAAAGCCTTTCCTATTAACTCTTTAGCAACTAGTAGAACACCGCCAGTTCATCTTGTACTCTAAGTGGTTTCCTCTGATCTAGCATCGCTGACATATAGTCTGTTGTAAAATTGTTCTGCAACGTTTTTAATCTGCGTGCATGTTCTGCGTAATGTTACCCTGCTCGTTTCTGAGTGCGGATATTCTGTCTTTGCCCATGTCCAGCTTCTTCATAGTTGCTTTCAAACTTCCTTATATATGCAGCATTTCCTCGATCACTGTCATGTTGTATGCATCAATGTGTGTTTTATTTCAGTTAATCAATTTAGACAGCTCTTCTGACGCCATTTGGTTTACCGCACATGACACCTTCATGTTAGTACGTTTCCAATTAGTTCCTCTGTTTTTTTAGTAAGTTTCCCCGTTCCGTTCCTACATGCCACTTCTAGCACAGCTTCTGCAGATTCAGTGATTGCCGTTCTCAGGTTGTCATTTGACGTGTCTAGATTATCCTCACTCTCCTGCATGACAAGCGAAAAATTCTTTTTACGGTTTTTTTAAAGTCCTTTATCCTGGCTCTGACTGACTCCATGTTGGGTTCCTTACACTTCACGACCTTTCTTTCTAAGATTTAGGTACACCTTGCATCTACGCATCCTATGATGGCTGCTTCGAACCATACTTAGAATGATGATGATGATGGTTGGTGTTTAATGGCGCAAGGCCAACTAGGACAAAAAGCGCCAGTAAAGTTATTAAATACTTGACGAGAAGTGATTACCACAACAAGGTAGGTGTAAAAACGTGTAAACCGGATATGATAAAATCAATTAAAGATAATGGTGATGGCTTTTTTGATGGCAGATTTGATTACCCATGATACTAAATGAGGTTTAAAAACTTTATATCTGACAAATACTTAAAAACGCATTTGACAGGGACCATGGCACCGTCACCAAAAAACAACAATGGGTGGAGCGGAACGTGCTGTCTGTAGGGTTGGGGAAAGTGTTTGTGCCGTGCTGTGTCAAATGCCTTGCATTGAATATGTGGACTACGAATAGGGGCTCTCCACACCTGCTGCGCAGGGGTATTGATGAGCCCGTGAGCAGATACGAGTGATTTGCAAGTGTTTTCCCTATCCGTAGTCTAGACAAAGCAACTACTGTGTATCTGTAGCGTGTGTCGGTGGTGTATGGTCTCAAGTGTGGATTAATTACGTGCAGAGGTCGGCGGACGCACTCATGAGTCCACTCACTCAGACTCATTTGGACTCAAACTCACGCGTCAGTTTGAGTTTGAGTGAGCGCGAGGCTACTGTGTCATGGTGAGTTTGAGCTTGAGTGAGTTTGAGCCCGCCTGAGTTTGCGTACGCCTGAGACTGAGGGCATTCCGAGTTCATTTTGAGCTTTGAGTACATTTTGAGTTTGAGTACATTTTGAGTTGGTTATATTGTTAGTTTGAGTACATTTTCAGTAGTAGTACATTTTGAGTTTGAGCACATTTTTAGTACTGAGTACATTTTGAGCTTCAGTACATTTTGAGTACTGAGTACATTTTGAGTTTGAGTACATTTTGGGTTTTGAGTGTATTTTGAGTTTTGAGTACATTTTGAGTGCTGAATACATTTTGAGTTTGAGTACATTTTGAGTACTGAGTACATTTTGAGTTTGAGTACATTTTGAGTTTTGAGTGTATTTTGAGTTTTGAGTACATTTTTAGTAGTGAGTACATTTTGAGTTTGAGTACATTTTGAGTCTTGGGTACACTCTGAGTTTGAGTACATTTTGAGTTCCTGAGTACATAAGAGTTTTCAGTCCATTTTGAGTTGTTAGTACATTTTAGTAGCCTAGGAGGCAGATATGGTTGGCGGTTAAGTTTAAGTTTTATGTGCCGCTTTGGGCTAGCAATTCAGGTTAGCTGCGGGTACGGCAGCATTCGCGATGGGCATCATCGGCTGGTGGGGAGGTGGTGGGGGGGGGTGTCTTATTCAGCGGCTGGGCGTGTGAAGAATAATCGACTGGTGAGGTCATAAAAAAGGGTTATCGCATTTTTTCCTCTTGATGGATTTCTAAGAAGATGGGAGAGGGTGGTTGGAAAGCACACGACGGCGCTTTCTTGCTGGTTGTTCGCCTGCTTCTGTTAACGGTTTGATTTGCTAGGGTCAAAATGGAAGAGATGAGCCGCGGGCGGAAGGGGCAGCGGCTGTCCCCTCCGCTGTTTCAAAAGAGTTGTCAACTGAACTGAGTGGGCGACGCCCGTTTAGATAGAATAATGACCGCATTATGAGATAGATTTTGTAAAATTCAAACAGATGTCGCTACGGCGTGTAAGGTATTAATTTAAAGGTCTGGATTAACGGAATCGTGCACGCTAATTTAAAAAAATGCTTCCTGTCTATAGTCATCAGACAGTCATAATAAGCCATAGATTGGAATAAAATTCAAAATGATGCCACGAGGGCGTGTGGGGAATCATATTCAAGATCTAAATGAGGGGAATCACGTGGACAAAAATGCGTTATGCTTATATTATGAACTAGTCATGGCTAGTCATAGCTAGTCATAAATTGGGTAAAAGTCAAATTCATAGCGCTAGGCCGTGTTAAAGGTCTCGATGAGGGGAATCACGTCGACCAATACAGAAATGCTTCGTGATTGACATAGTCATAATAGGTCATGAATTGGGTTAAAATTCAAAATGATGACACTAGGTTGTGCGGGGCATCAAACTGAAAGCTGCGATGAGGAAAATCACAGAGGACAAAAATGCGGTATGGCTATATCATGAGATAGTCATGGTTAGCCATTGTTTGGGTTAACATTCAAATTGATGTCATTACGATGCGTTGGGTATCAAATTAATGGTCTCGATGACAGGAATCACGTAGGGCAAATACAAAAATGCTTCCTTGAGTCGTGAGATAGTCATGGCGAGTCTTATATTGGGTTAAAGTCGAAGTGACGCCGCTCAGGCGTGTAGGGTATCAAATTTGCGATCTTGATGAGGAGAATCACGTGGAACAAATAACTAAAGCCTTCGGGGTTCTAATCATGAGATATTCAAGGTGAGTCATAGATTGGGTTAAAATTCAAGGTGAGGCCGCTAAAGCAAATGGGGTATCAAATTGAAGGTTTCAACACGGATTGTAGTCGGGCCAGTTGGTACATAACTGAGTCACAAACAGCGCAGGAACGAGATGAAAGAAAGATCCCTGTTTGTGTGATCTTCCTTTCGTCTCGTTCCTGCGCTGTTTGTGACTCAACTCTGAAGGTTTAAGTTAGGGGAATCACGCGGGGCATATAAATATTGCGTCCTGCTTATAGTATTGAGGGTCATGTGTATTCAGATTTGAATAAAATTCCAAATGATCCTGCTAGGGTGTGTGTGGTATCAAATTAAATGTCTCGTTGAGAGCAATCACGTGGGACGAATATAGAAATGCTTTGTGGTTATCGTTATGAGACAGTCGTGCTGAATCCTAGATTGAGTGAAAATTTAGAGTGACTCCAATAGGGCTTGCTGGGTGTCAAGTTAAAGGTCTCGATGAGGGAAATCTCATGGAATAAATAAAGAAATGCGCCCTCCTTATCATCATGATATAGTCATGGCTAGTCAATGATTGAGTTAAAATTCAAATTGATGCCTATAGGGCGTTTAGGGTATCAAAATATTGTCTTGGTTAAGGAAGGTGGATCGGATGCAACCACCGGAAATCATGGCACTGAATAATAACCACTTAAGTAAAAAAGTCTGGCTCAGTGCCCCATAGATATAATTGTACTCGTAATAGCTGGCATTGCATCTTGATAGCATGGTTGGTTCGACACACAGCAGCACTCAACATCCGTCAACAAGCCTGCGTTCCCATAAAAAGTATACGCTAAGAAGTAAGAGGGTTGGCGCAGTCAGTGAATGCCTCCGATCGCGCGCGAGATAGTGCAAATTTTCAAGCATGGCTTCCTGCTGTCGGTGCGCGAAGGTGTTGACATTTAGTACGCGCTCCCATACCTTATACTGATTTGTTTGATAAACAAGGCTATGAAATACTCCTTTAACTGTGCAGGTCATAGACGTACATTTTCATAAAAGTAAAATATTTGCTACCGCATAGCACTATTTCTTGCTGCCAAATAGGGGCAACTTATTTGATACATCAAGATTTCTGGGCCGTTTGCTTGCTTAGAACTTTAGCATTTCAGCGGTGAGTGGGAACCGCGAACAGCTATTTCCTGGCAAGACCGGGCGTTCTCCGCCACCGCGACGCGTTTATTTCGGTTTCGGCTCAACGTTTACGAATACCGGAGCTGCAGCAAAGGTGTCCAGATGATTTTCGTATGTGATGAACCGAACATACCTCCAGAGAACAAAAACGTGGAATAGGGATTGAACATGACGGCGAATAAACAGTGCTTCCCGACGCAGCGTACGACCGTACGTATTCTGGCAAATTCGCTTGGTTCGAAGTCTTTCCGATTCCGCACGGCGACCGATTCGCGGCGGCACTCAAGGGACGCAGGAAATTTGTGCAACGAATAGGTTCGGCACAGGCAGACACTTCTTTTGTCGTGGTGCACTTCACACGTTTGTTGCATGAGCCCTCTGCCCTAACGCTGATTGTTGGTGCCGCCAACAATGGCGTAAAACGCCCGGACGAGTAGCTCCTGCATATTGCCAAGTAAAGCCAATGACGGCAACCTGCGCTCAATTCAGAAAATAAACATCAATTCTGGATGAAAAGTCGGGCGTCCTGCTTGCCCCGGAAAACGTAGCCTCACAGGCAACCTCCTTCATGACAAAGCGCTTGTGGGGTGGCCCGCGGCCTTAGCGGGTTGGGGACAGAATCTATGGGTGAATCTGACAGCTCTCGGACGGTTTGAACGTTCTCTTTAAAGCCCTGTTTAACTGGGTTCTGCTGATGTACCGAAATATGACACCGATTTTCGATGCCGCGTGGACGTCTGATATCCACGCGCGGCACGGAGCAATAGCGTGGGACATCGTGTGCTCGCACCACAGTCCCCAAGAAATCCTCGCCAGGTGGTGCCTCGATCTTTAGGAAATGGCCCACCCGAAAAAATTCTGGTCTGTATAAGCTATAAAAGCGGCGTACAGTGAGCAGTGGTTGTCTGCGGATGTTGACCCATCCCGACATTTAAAAAAAAGTTTCCCCGAATTCCATTTCCATCTTGCCCCTGCGGCTCTTCACCGGCGTTGTTTTGGTGGCTACGCGGGCTTTTTTTCCAGACATTGTGAGCCGCAGATTGTCGACCAAGCCCCGTTTTAAAGATGGCCTGGTCAAATGCCGCAAGCACGATTGATCCCTCTGAAGCACCATATGAGGGTTTTTAAATATTGCAAGGGCCTTGGTTACTTGGTGAAGTAGGACGTTTATTCTACGACACAGCCGTCTCCGAGCACAGGTCCAGGAACCAACAAAGATGATGATCAAACCAGACGAAGACGAAGTGTTCCTCGAAGTGTTTGATGATGGGGATAATGCGGAAGTGAAATGAATGAGTCTTCACGCTTCGGAGTTTCGCGCGTGCAGTATTGCCGTCTTTCAAATCTGAGCTTGCCATTACTAAGCATCATGTGTTCGCTTTAGCTACACGCGAATCCCGACACGGAAACTAATAATTGTACAGCCCCGATGAGCTTACGACACCATTTCAAATTTTTACTTATGAAGTGACTGCACATAATGGTCTTACGATGCGGCCATTGCCCGGTTTAAATTTTCTCCCTCAAACCTTTCCCTTTGACCCCACAATTCCTTTTGAGCTACCGTTATATAATCTGCGATGAATTTGCGCAGTTTACTCCCAGCTAGTACTGATCAGCGGGATGTCCTTTTTATCTATCCCGAATGATTTTATTCATCAAAACTGTTAACTTGATACCCCACACACTCTGCCGGATTTTCTTTGATTTTTAACCTAATTTATGACTTACCATGACTATCGCATGAGGATAACGAGGAAACATTTCTTATTTGTCCCAAGGGATTCCCCTCATCAAGACTTTGAATTTGACACCCCATACCGCGCGGCGGTATCACTTTGATTTTAACCCAATCGATGACTCACAATGACTATGTCATGGTTATGACCAGGAGGAATTTTTATTTTTCTCACGTGATTTCTCTCATTGAGACCTTCTATTTGACACCCCACACGCCCTAGCGCAGATCACTTTGAATGTTAACCATATCTATGACTCACCATGACTGTGACACGATTATTGGCGGTGAGTGCAACCACGGGCGGCGCTGCGAAGCGTACCTCCGTGACGTCTGCTTAGGAACTCTCGCATTTGTGGTCTGCTTCACTCGGGCTCGCTCTCCCTGTTGTTTCTTTGCGCTCTGCTGACGTCTGATGCTTGTCCGCACCACATTTTGCGTGTGCGTCATTTTCTATCATAAGAATAGACTTAAAATCGCCTGGCGTGATTTAACAAATAGATTTCGATACCGCTACGGAAGAAACATTGCCGGCGTTGCCCCATTCTTTGCGAAGTTGGTTTTGTACGCAGCGCGAAGAGCCGTAGATAGGCGTCGGCTTCTTTTGTAAGCAATATTTCGACAGGCCAAAACAAATTCCAGGCCTTCGCGGCTGTCGGCTTTGGCTGAAGGCATTACGATTCCCGGTAATCGCATGTAAAGTAAATTAGTTTTTGCAACCTTGACGAACGCTCGAATGTATTGTATCACATCACTTTACGTTGTCGTGGCATGAAAGTGTTCTGACATGCTCTATGGGCCACACAAACTATAGTCTGAGTTCCAAATAACCCACTGTGTGTATAGGCGCGTGCTGGTTTTATACAGGCTTCTAACTAGTATGGAGGTTTATTGAGCGAAACGAGCCATGACTACGGTAAAAATACAGTAACAGTATGTTTTTTCAGAGCTGGAGGGATATTTCGTTACGTTTCACACAGCCATATCTTCTCAATATTCAGATATGCGCTGCAGGAACGCTGCACTAAAGAGGAGGAAGCAAAGCTTTGTGTGCTGCACCGCTCGGCAAGCACAATGCCGAACGCAGGAAAGCTTGGATGCGGGAGATAGGATTAAAATCCTTGAATCCTACAAAATGCAGCAAACTATGCCAGCTGAGTTCACACCTTATTGAAGCTGTCAACTGCTGTTGCCCGGCCTCAGTTGCGCTTGCGCGTGTGTGCCGTGTTGTCCGCGACTGCCTGGTTTTTGTGTGCAAAAGTTCCCGTTTCCAGCACGCTTGCGTCAGTGCGGATGGTCCTTTGCACAAAGCTTTTACAGATAAACTTCGCAGTCCTTCCTGCTGAGGAAAATTCTTAGAGCAACAACGAAAAGTTGTAAGCTCAATACATTGATCGCCCAATAACTTTTGTTTGGAAATTAACGCCGTTATGATATTGATTGTAAGCTGGCCACTTCGTACATGTCTTAGTGATATGTCTGTCTCCTCCTTTGTCGTCTTGTTTTTCGTGCTTTGAATCAGCCAGCAACAAGTGGCGGGCTATAACACATTGTGCCTCGGACCCCCCTCCCCCCTCCCCCAAACCGGCTGAAATGTTGCTTCACTGTACATAATACAAAAATTCGAAACCATCACGCGATGTTCTTCGATGTTTCTTCAATTTTGCAGCCAGAAGATGTCATTTGTTGAACGAAGTAGATGAATTGTGTTATACAACATATTCTAATGCATCTTTGTGGGCACAAAGATTTAGAGCTACCGTAGCGTGTCTTGAATTTTGTTCCCGACGTTCACGCGACAAGCTCTTGGGAGTGGTGCAATTTCGGCTCGGAATTTGTGTTCAAGATGAAACCCATTGATTGTGTTAAGCTCCATTCATTGCACTTTACTCGATCATTTCATTTTAAAAAAAAACTTATTCGCTTAAGGAGAATTTAAATTAAACGCACTGTTCATAAAAATATTTTCTGTGTAGTACGGTTTCACTAGCTTTATGAAAGAAATCGCAATACATTAGGTTAACAATTGCCATCACTTGTGGTATATCAAGTACAGTTACGTAAATATGTGTTGCAGAAAAATCTGAAGTACAAGAAACACCAGCACTATTAGGGAGGAACATATTCCAGGCAAGAAACCTGCATTTTAAACAGCGAATTATACACAGAGACGAAACAAATCACTGTTAAACTTCCGCTTAGCTTCATTCTTTATTAAGGTGGTAGATACATATGCCCTCAGGGGAATATTTTCCTGTTGGGAAATAAATATTAAAAATAAGGAGAATATTCAGCGAAATTCTCCAGGCATTGCTACTTCGTAAAGTAGGGTAGATTTTAGGTTACTTATGGCACGTACATGCAAGATAACTGTGGCATTGGTTGGCACTAGTTTTAGGAGCATCCCTTCGAGAAATAAATCCGCCCCTTTGAAGGGCCTTATATTTCGAAAATGTTTACCCACTTGCCTACTTGGAGAAGCTTATGATACTTTTATTCATTAGAAATGAGAAAATAGAGCAGTAGAGTAATTGCTGCCCTATTATTTTTTTCATCAATGCACTACACATACTGATACATTCACTCTTCCTAACGTCTCTTGGCTGCATAGGAAAATATGGCAGCACGAGCCTCAACAATCTTTCGGGAGGAACTTCTGTCGACTTGGCTAATGGTGATTAATGGACTTTAATTCTAGGGAAAGCCGGATGAAACAAAGCGGCGCATGCTGCAGCCGACGGGGAACTGGCTGACTCGCCTTAAGAAAGCAGCGGCGATGCTGCGTGATCCGCCGCCGCCATAGCCTGCGTACGCGAGCTGCGCCGCGGAGGAATGAAAACGAGCGAGGAGGGAGAGATAGAGAGGAATGCAGAGGGGCGCAGTTTAACCTCGTGAAAGCGATGGCACAAGCCATTATGGCGTGATCTTGCGCGCCAGTTGCGAACGATGAGTGACACCTGCGGCAGTGGAGGAATAGAGAGATGGTTTTCAGGCCAACGCCATCGGTGACGCAAATCAGCCAATGCAAGCTTCGCTTAAAAAGACGAGGTCACTCCGGGCGGGGAAGGGTAATGGCCAGCCGAGCTTGTCAGCGCACTCGCAACTGCAAACACTTTCTGGATGCTGGTCGTTTGGGCCGGATCAGTGGGCATCGCAAGACAAATACCCTGCAACACTAAATACGTAAGTGACTCCCTATTTCGTCCCAGCACATCCTCAATCGAATCGCCGACTACGACCACTGCGTGGTGCCATCACAGCTACCTCACGGCACGAGGCCAGTCCGAGGACACCTGACCGTTTTGAATGCGAAAGCGTTGACTGTCCATTTTAAGGCCACCGACGCTTCGCTACCGCTCGTCGTTACGACAGTCTTCGGCCTCTATCCGCCTGACATGATCACCTTTTCGAATTGTTTTCAGCCTACTCCATCTAGTTGCGCCACTGGTCGTTTCTTTCTCTTGTTATTGCAAATGCTGAAGACCTTGGGCGATAGCGCTTCCTGCCTGTTAGCTCGCTCGGCTGCGTTATTTCGCGCCCTTCTTCATCTGTTGTGTTGGCTTGGACGGCAACCTTTCGGTTGCGTAATAACATCCTTTGTTGGGCAAGTTGGTTCATGTCTTAAAAAAATAAAAAGAGCAAATGACGAGGACAAACAAACCGATGTAGAAAGGACGAGTTTCTTGGCGCTGTTTCTATATTTCTAAGCGCTTCGCTATTTCTAGATTGGTATAAAACACATTTCGCTATGAAACTCTTCGCACTTGAGGACATGCACACGCCCGGGAGGTTGTTTTGGATTTTAAATGCAGAGCATTTCAGTAACTCACGATGTCACCCGCGTTGACGTCCGTAGTCGTAGTCCGCACCCCTCCCCCTACACTATATAAAAAAAATACTGTCCGGCGCCTGGTTTCGATCCCTCGACCCTGCGGGCGGAACGCAATGTACATGGTGCTCTACCCACTGCGCCACAAAGCCGACACAGAATGGGAGGCTACGAACGCGCCTTATATCCTTGACTGATTCAAACTACGTCAAGAAGCTGCTTATACAACACATTCACTACCACCAACTCCCTAAACACTAAACGTTAACGCAATACACCCACCCCCTATGCGACGCATTTACTCGAGTCCCCCTCGCGGGGAGATGGGCCCAATTTACGATGGCAGTGCAACGCCGGCACGCGCGGGGAGAAAAGCACAAAGAGAACAGAACTCCCGCTGGCGCAGTTTCAGGCAGGGTGCGCGCGAGCACTGCGAAGGCGGGAAATTTGAAATGCATGGGGTGGTAGCAGTAAGCGGATAACGTCGGTATACAGGCCATTATGGCGAATCACTGCTCTGCATTTCCGGCAGCTTTCACATTGAGTGGAACGGCTTCTAATTTTTGGCTTCTAATAATGAACGGGAGAGGGCTTCTGAAACGGCTTCTAATAATGAACGGGAGAAGAAATGTAGCTCTACACAGCTCCGCTATAAAAGAGACTAACAACTTTTGATGCCCCTCCTGTGGTCCCTCACTGCTGCTGTGCGCTCTGTGTTTTATGAACCCGTCATGAAGCGGTAAATGACAACCCGTCAAAATAGTTTGTCGACCGATCTTCTAGTGTGCTTGGAGAATTCCAAAGGAACGATGAAGTACAGGCAAATTGTATGCGGATAGGTTTACCCCGTACAGCACAGCCGCGATAGTCACTGATGAACATGGAGAAAAAGCCAAGTATAGACTTGTTTCACTGCCAGCAGTGTGGTGACCGCAGATTCCCTGGCTCGTGTGGCCACCTAGCGCAATATGTTATACAAGCTCATTTAGGCCACTGGGAAGTCCTTCCACTCACCAGTCACGACTCCAATAGAAAAGATGAGGAACAGCGTCCCATCTGCGAAAACAGACATCATGAGGCCAGCAGACATCATGACACCTCCAATGGCAGCTGACTTGCGCGCACCCATTGCTTGGATCATGGCGCCAGACACGAGACCTGCAAAAATCAGCCGAGAAAAGCATTCAGGCGCAGCTTCTACGTACCTCAATCAACATCACCAAAATTCGTTCATGGAAATCGCATATGCACTAGATAATGGCCATCGCAAAGCCCACTGTAGGTTACGTGCGAGAAGATATTGCCTAGCTTTCACATCCTTCAATTTAGCACAGCACCGGGACAATTGGAGATTAATGGGAGAGTCCTTTGAGCTGCAGTGGGCGTAGATAGGCTGGTGATGATGATGAAGAAGATGAAAGAGAAGACGCACAAATGACAATGACCACCCGTTATCTATGACGAATGGTCGAACCACTATATTCTAAACCGGTAACTGTTCTTTGGTTCAGTCTGGGTCGTTCTGGTATAGCCTGCTCAAAAAATAACGCTTCCGGTTTAGTTCCTACCAAAATACCGGCTCGGGTTCGGTTTTGCATAGCGGTGCCGCTCCAGCGCACGCGCGCACGCACACGCACACACACATCACCACACACACACACACACACACACCACAACACACACCACACACACACACACACAACACACACCACACACACCACACACACACACACACACAAGCACACACTCACGCACGCACGCACGCACGCACGCACGCACGCACGCACGCACGCCCGCACGCACGCACGCACGCACGCACGACGCACGCACGCACGCACGCACGCACGCACGCACGCACGCACGCACGTCACACGCCCGCACCGCACACCACACACACACACACACACACACACACACACACAACCACACACACACAATCTTCTTTAGGTTATGTGTCAAATCATGTTTATTCATCATCACAGAGTCGCTCGCCCAGATAGTCCACTTGTAAGTCATTAGAGATCTCGGAAGGCATGGGTTCGGTCCCCACTCTGGACGCGTGTGTTTCTTTCTTTCTTTCGTGCACAAATTTAAAAATGTTAACTTCACTAACCGTAGCAAAAAAGCGTTACCATTCCGCTATGACTGCTTGCCGTTGTAGACTGCCAGTTTTCTATATTTCCTCAACGAGCCCCCCATTTCTAACCATATTTTTCAGCATAAGACCAGCTAGGGCTGCTGTTCTACCAGCCGTGATGCCGAAAGGTAGCATCAGAGCCGGTAGCGGCCCATGTAATCATAGTGGGTGCTTGCGGTCGTTGTCGATGGGGGCGGGCGAAAGGGCATTTCCACGTAGTTTGTGACGACCGCACAGTCGTTGAAGGATCGGGTTGAGGTCGAGCAACCCTTCGGCGCCAGGTGCACGGCGTTCGTGCGGTCACTTGTAACAGCGATGGGTCGGACCAGAAGACGCGTCGTCGCCTCGCGAATGACCTGGTGAGTACATAAGGTGCATAGGAGATGGACGAATGGAGTCTTCCAGGCTGTGCCTCACTCGTGCCGTCAGAGCTTCGAGCGCCGCACGTTTTGGGACGTCTGCCGTCGCTCGCTCAGGGTTGGCTAGCCCACATGGTTCATTGTTGTCGGGCAGCTCACGCGGGGGGGGGGGGGGGGGGGGGGGGGGGGGCGGTAGCTGTATCCAGAGAGTTGCGGCGGCTAAGAGTGTCGTGCCTGGAAGAGTCACAATATTGCTGTTGCTTTACTAGGACAGGAGACGCAATGCCATAATAGCAAATGGTGGGTTCGTCCCTGTGCTTCTCATTCGTAGGTGACGGTTCCTGCCGTGTAGTCTGGCACTGAGCGGGAGCGTTGCGGTGGAGAGGTCATGGGGTGGTGCCATCAGCCGAGGAGAAAGTGAGGTCGCCACCTAGATATTGCTTGGTTCACCGCTGCCTTCGCGTGAAGCGTCAGATGCGGGCGAAGCTGGTGGTGGTCGGTGATCGCGCGCACTGTCGTCGGGTTCAGGTCTTGTCGCTGAAGGTGCTGCTTGCCCGCTGGAGATGTAGACCAGGGTGTCGGCGGCGGTGGGAGTGAACATCGCCATGCTGGGTGGTACGGAAGGTGCCGTGTGGGACGGCGTAGTGTGTGCAAGCCGTGCGGGTACCTCGTGTGCTATAGGTGGCGGCGAAGAGTGCGGGGGCAGTGCTAGTATCCTCTGTGCTGTAGGCCGAAATCAGTCGTCCCCGAAGCTGTAGTACGCGAGCACGGCTGCACGAAGGTCATCGTATGGTGTTGCGCTTGGCGGTGGTAGGGCGAGAACGCAGCGGAGATCGAGGGGAAGCGTCTCCCAGAGGATGGATACTTGAGTGGCTGAATGGTGACATAGTTCAACGAGAAGGTGGCCTCAAGCTTGAAAAACCAACCTCTGAGGTGGGGGGTCGAACACCGGTATCGGCGGTACCCCACGTCACCATGTCGGTGTTCCACTGGCCGGGGATTACGTCCGGGGCACCCTTTGTCGTCGCGTACGTCAATGATATCCTGATATCCAGTTCATCCCTACAGGAACACCTGCAGCATGTTCGCCTCCTGCTTGAACGCCTGTCTGCACAGGGCAACATCATCAATGAGGCGAAAAGCGAGTTCGGAGTGTCGTCGCTCCAATTCCTTGGCCATCATCTCGACTAACACTAGCATCAGACCCCTCTGTACAAACGTCGAGGCCATAAGAGATTTAACGAAACCGCATCCCTGACGAAACTTTGTAAGTTCCTCGGCTTGGTGAATTTTTACGCCGTTTTATACCAAACTGTGCCAACCTACTCGCGCGATTAGACCACCTCCTTGGTACTAAATCCGGTGATTCGGCGCTGCCGTGGGACCAAGTTGCTGAAGAAGCGTTCTCGCCCATCAAGAGTGCCTTAGCGTCCATGCAAAAGCGCACGCACCGTTTGCTGTAATTACCGATGCATCCGGTACCGCGTTTGGCGCCGTACTTCAGCAAAGGCTGAACGACAGTTGGCAGCCTCTCACCTTTTTCTCTAGGCGTCTCACTGCTACACAGGCACGCCACAGTGTGTTCGGCCAAGAGCTGCTCACCATCGATCTCGCTGTGCACCACTTCCGCCATCTTGCCGACGGCAGGCCCGTCACAGTCTTCACGGATCACAAGCCCCTGACTTATGCCTTGGAGTGCAGTCACTCTCTTTATATGACTCGAGAGGTACGACGACTTGCGTTTGTGTCTGAGTTCACAGCGGACATTCGGCACATCAGCGGCAGCGCCAACATCCCTGCAGACACTCGTAGCCGCATCGACAGGGTAGTGTCACCATCGTCCCATCAGACTCTTTACCTTTCGACGCTCGCCAGACTTCAGCCAGAAGACCCTGAGCTGGGCTACTTCCGGGCATACCCGACCTCCCAACAGATCGAAGCAGTCACCCTTGAGGGTGTCACTACCATGTGCGGCCTGTCCACTTTTCTTCCTCGTCCCTTTTTCCCGTCGTGGATTCGGAGGCCAATTTTCACACGCTACACAAAATGGCCGACGCCGGTGTTCGTGCCACTCAACGCTTGGTCTCGTCGCGCTTCTTATGGCCGCACATGAACGCCAGCATTAGGGACTTTATACGTGCCTGTGCCTGTTGTCAATGCGACAAGGTCACACACTATCCAGTACTTCCGCCTCAACGCTTCGTCCAATATAGCGAGCGTTTTGCGGTGGTCCACATCGACATCGTTGGACCGCTGCCAACCTCTAAAGGATTCAGATAACTGTTAACATGCGTCGACAGAAACACGCGATGGCCCGAAGCGACGCCAATTCCTGACATCACGGCTACCACAGCTGCCGCAGCGTTCGTCTCCACCTGGGTCTCAGAGTTTGGCTGCCTCACAACAATCATCATGGATCGTGGCCGCGAATTCGAATCATCCCTCTTACTTAGCTTCTCCGCCAGCTTGGGACGACTCGACTCTACGCGGCCATATATCACCCCCCACCAACGGGCTGGTGGAACGCTTTCATCGCACCTCAAGGTAGCTCTTACTGCTCACGAGACGCCATCCGAGTGGGTACAGCGCCTTCCGCTGACTCTTCTGGCTATTCGATGTCCCCTGAAGACCAACCTGTCCTGTTCCAGTGTATAACTCGTTTATGGCTCGGCACTCCGGCTCCCTGCTCATTTCTTCGACCCGCCAGCACAGTCCTTGCCTATCAGCGACTATGGGCAAAGAATACGCACTCTCTTTCGGCAGTTTCAACCTCAGCCTACACGACTTTCCCCGCCGAGAGACGTTTACATGACCTCGGGCCTTCGGAATGCCACCCACATTTATGTGCGGAACGACGCTGTTCGCAGGCTCCTCTAACCACACTATGCCGGCCCTTTCCCGGTACTACAGCGACACTCGTCTATGTACCTCGTAGACATGAACTTCCGCGCTGACACCATTGCACTCGAGAGGCTCAAGCCAGCATACATGGCTAAGACCGCTCTGCATCCTCCACAAGAGCCTCTACACACGGGTCCGCCTCGAGCGTCCCATATGCACTCTACAGCCCGCCACGTTCATTGGTGTGTGGCGCCCGTTAAGGACCACCACAGACAATTAACAGCGCCTGATATTCCAACGTACTCAACGACCACCAGCCCACTCTCCTCTACAATGTTCGGAATACCTCTACCGCGCTCACGCTAGGGGGACCCACAGCAGCTGCACCAATGATCAACATCGCCTACCCTCCATCGTCATCCTCTACCACGGGTGGTTGCGTGAGCAGACCGAGCCTTGCACAGAGAATAAAAGCAGGCTCCTGTTGCGGCAAGACGTCTGGTACCGTCTCTCCCGCCTGATCTGCCGGCAATTCGGAACATAGTAGTGGAAAGCGGCTGAAAGTCCCTGAGTACGTGGGCATGTTTGGCGCGATTACTTGTCGGTGGTGGTTCTTGACGGGCGGCACAGGCCAAAACACATGGCGAGGTACGAAGGACCGGCGTAGTGAGGTTATGGTGGCCTACCAACAGCGTCGTTCCGCACGTAAATGTGGGTGGCATTGCGAAGGTTCGACGGGATGTAAACGCCTCCCGGCGGGGAAGGTTGTGTGGGCTGAGGTTGAAATTGCCGAAACGGTATGCGTATTCTTTGCACATAGTCGCCGGTAGGCAAGGACTGTGCTGGCGGGTTGAAGAAATGACCAGGGAGCCGGAGTGTCGAACCATAAACACGTTCCGCAATAGAGCAGGACAGGTCGGTCTTCAGGGTACGTCGAATAGCCAGAAGAGTCAGCGGAAGGCGGTGTACCCACTCGGATGGCGTCTCGTGAGCAGTAAGAGCTACCTTGAGGTGGCGATGAAAGAGTTCCACTCGCGCGTTGGTCTGGGGGTATTATGCGGCCATGAGCAGTCGAGTCGTCCCAAGCCGGTGTAGAAGCTTGGTAAAGAGGGATAGCTCGAATGGCGGCCACGATCCGTGATGATTGTTGTAGGATAGCCAAACCGTGAGACCCAAGTGAAGACGAACGTAGCGGTAACTGTGGTAGCCGTGATGTCAATGATTGGCGTCACTTCGGACCATCCCGTATACCTGTCGACGCATGTTAACAGGTAGCAGAAACTTTGACAGTTTGGCAGCGGTCTAGTGATGCAGATGTGGAGTACCGCAAAACGCTCGCTAGGCTTGAGGAAGCGTTGAGCCGGAAAAACTGGTCAGTGCGTGACCTTGGCTCGCTGGCAAGAAGCACAGGCACGTACTCAGTCCCTAATGTTGGCGCTTCAGAAGACCGTAGTCTGAAGAGCATGTATCATGTTGTTACGGACTCGCAGGAATCGTACAAGGCCTGTGACGACGCTCGGCACACGTCCACTGTAGCCAGCCACCTTCGTCAGTACGTCAGCGGGCTCCGCACCTTGAGCCACAACTTCACAGTTCACTGGATACCTGGCCACTCCGGCATACCGGGTATCGAAAAGGCAAACCGACTAGCGCGCGCCCTACTCCACTCCGCGCAATCAGGACGCTGTAGTTTGGAGGACGATATCGAGCACGAGCCAGAGACGGCACCAACAAGTTACGACCCAAGAGGAACCATCGTTCAAGCTAAGAAGTACCGCCGAGAATGCTTAACGAGCGCCCAGAACCCCTCCGGCATCCCTCCTCTTCCTGCCTATGTCTTCACTCGTCGGCAGCAAGTCACTATCCGACAAGTTCAGTCTGGCACACTTTTAACCCCATTTCTGCTGCAGCGTTTCCGAAGAGCCCAAAACGCAGGTTCATCCCATCACAGGTTGGTCTCCTGTGATACGTGCCTACTTCGAGCGGACCTGAAGCATCTGCGTTGGGCCCGTCCACTCTAATCGCTGCCCCGGACTCGAGCCCTGGTCACTCTGGGGCCCGAGGTACGCCCGACCGCCTTGTGAGCTTGGGCCTGCCCGGGCTCATCTACCCCAATTGCGACCGCTGTTGAGCTCTGGCGGGCATTGGACGAGTTCCTTCTGGATCCAGCTGCTCGGCCCACTGGCGCCAGGCTCCACGCCCTCGGGCATACCGCCTGAGGGGCAGACCGGAAGACCTCCGGAGGACAATGGCGCCGTGGGCCCCCGATCCGCAACTGCCCAGGGCCTCGTGTGTTCCTTTTTGATCCCCTTAAGGGTTTTTTCCATTTCATAGCAGCCCCTCAGGGGCAATTTAAGTGAAATAAAGATGTGAAACAACAACCGCAACTAATGTTGGCGTTCATGCGCTGCCATGCAACGCGCGACGAGACGAGGCGTTGAGTGGCAGGAACACCGGTGTGAGCCATGTTATGCAGCGTATGGAAAATTCGCCTCCCCATCAGATGTGGGCAGGTCGCACACGACAGTCACACCTCAAGGGTGACCGCTTCGAGCTGCAGGGAGGTCGGGTATGCCCGGAAGTGGGCCAGCTTTGGATTCTCGACCTAAAGTAGTTGAGCAATTTGCGTTCCTTTGTCAATATTTTTTACGCTCACAGTTAGTGCACTGCATGATGGGTTGTCTCCAGTTGTTGAATGGGCGTCGTGGCCCCGTCAGGCGTTAATTCTGCCTATAGCCACGCCACCCAAGACAAACTTGTAATGACGATTGTCTTGAATAAATGAAAAATGAAACTTTGGTGAGCGTCGAAAGGTCAAGTGGCTGATGGGACGACGGTGACACGACCGCGTCGACGCGGCTAACAGTGTCTGCGGGGATGTTGGCGCTGCCACTGATGTGCCGAACGTCCGTTGTGAACTCAGACCCAAACGCAAGTGGTCGTACCTATCGAGGCATATAAGGAGAGTGACTACGCTCCAAGGCATAAGTGGGGGGCTTGTGCTTGGGGGTGGTTGCCAGCGCCACTCGGACTACTCGGGGTGAAGGCGACCTTCTTTTCAACACCCGGGCCATAATTCGCGTGTCTACGACATGTCGAGAGTGGTCGACCAGCGACGAATCCTCTTAAGCTCCCTTTGGCACCAAGACTGCCAGAAGAGAGGCCCTCGCTATGCATGTAGAGAATCAGAATAATCATATTAGGAAATTAGAGGCTCGTTGAAATAAGACAGAACTAAGGGTTGACAGTCAAGTCTTAATTCAACGAGCTCCTCATTCCCCGTTCTGATTCACTACATGCATAGCAGGGGCCTTGTTCTGGCAGTCTTGGTGCCATTGGGAGCTTAAGAGGGTTCATCGCTGGTCGGCCACTCTCGACATGTCGTAGAAACTCGACTCACGGCCCGGTGGGTACAAGGAAGGTCCTATTCACCGCGAGTAGTCCGAGTGGCGCTGGCTACCACCTCCAAGAGCGGGAAACAAAAATACTTGAACATAAATACCCCGGAAAGTGAGGGGAAAATAGCACCGCTGGTAATGTAGTGGTCATGGCACGAGACCGGTATTCTGGAGGTCGTAGGTTCGGATCCCACCCTTTGGGCATGTTTTCTCTACTTCTTTCTTTCCAAATTCTTTATCTGCTTCAATGACCAACCACATCCTCCCCTTTGTTTTCCGAGGTTTTCTGGACTTCTAACCCCTATTTCTGTCTTATTTAAACGGGCCCCTCATTTCCTATTCTGATTCGCTATATATATATATATATATATATATATATATATATATATATATATATATATATATATATATATATATATATATATACACACACAAAGTAGAAGTACGCTCTTCGGAGACTTTATTTCCAACGTTTCGACCTGAGACAGGTCTTCCTCAGGAATGAAAGCTTTGGGTAAAATCGTATGGACTCAGAGTGGGGCGGCGCCCCGAAACGCAAGCCACATGGGAAACAAACACACAAACGACCACACACACAATACAGAGCTTATTCTGCCATAGGCAGGCAAAAAAGAGCCTCACAAAAAAAAAGAGGAAAGGAAGAGGGAGGAACAAGGTGGCAAGGAGGAGGCAAGAAAGAGGCAAGGAGGAACACACTGCATGAACGCGAGTATGGGGATAACAGGAAATGCGACGAATTCACGGGTGGCGAAAGGCCCAAAAACATCCGGTGTCTCCGAGAGGGAAAAACTACAAAGCACACGCCGCCACTAGCAGTGAGTTTACATGCGCGTCACCGGTAACAAGGATTAACTACCGACCGTCTTCAGCGGCATGGTCAAGAATGCAAGCGGGGCCCATTACTGTATATGAAGCGCAGGCAGCCTCCGCGACTTTGGAGGGTCCCACAAAAGCCAATGGGGGAGCCCATTTGAGGCGTCCCCTTCCCCGCCTACGCCTCCCTTTGTACACGGCGTCGCGTCGTGTCGCGCCAGGTCAATGGACGGCTTGTTAACTGTTAGTAGTCGGCCTGTCGCCGGCACGCGTGGACCCCTGGGCCCAATCTACGAAAATATGGCGGAGCGCGGCAATTTTTAAAATCATGAAAACAAGAAGAGAGAGGCGACCGCCGGTATGTGCCGTGCCTCCGGGGCAAACAAAAAAAGAAAAAAAAAGAAAGAAAAAGAGGGAAACAATGAAAAAGAGAAGCAAAGCAAAACATGAGCGAAAAGACAGGAAGGACACCAGCACTCCGTGAACACCACCATTGGGGATCACAATGTGATTACAAGACACCCGAGGCATAAGCCACAACAGACACCAAAATAAAATACTTCTTACACGCTCGGTTGAAATAAAAGCTTCAACATTCCATTTCACATTTCTCAAGGATAAAATGGGTATGACATATGGTGACATAAACAGGCAATGGGTACCATCTGGTTATTAATGAGGCGTGTTATGCTTGCTGAGCGTTGAGACAAGGAAATGAGAGAGAAAAATATAATAAAAAAATAAAATAAAATAAAAAATAAAAAATAGCGGGGGCGGGAAGGGAAGTGTTGGTAGGGGGCCGGGAGCGGACGAGATAATAGACCCTATGCGAAATTGCTTGGTGATCCAGCAACACTGATGTAAACAAGACCGTCCGCCATATTGGTACGGGCGACGATCGCGAAGTCTCTTATTGTTTACTGTGGAAGAGTAGGTTACGGTGACGCGGTATGGCTCAAACTGGACTCCGTTTTCCGGGTCCCGACCACGGATTGTGGGGGAAGGACTCGTCTGCGCTGCCGACTGTGTCTGAGGACTCATACCACTCGTGGTGCCGTGCCAAAGACCCATCCGAGCGGCAGCGGAGCAGGGCATGCCGCCTAGCCACCGAGCCGCATTGCTCGCCTTCATCGGTGCGGACAAACACGTGCGACTCGCAGTAAGTAAATCTTTGTTTTTTCCTTGACCCGAGTTAACCGGTATGAGCATTTGTATAGCACTTTGTTCACCGTTGTTTTACGGGGGATTTCAACGCTGCTCACCCTCTGTGGGGATACGCATACACCAACCCAAGAGGCACTAGACTACACTCGCTGATAGAATCTCAAGACCTCACGATTGTCACAGACCACAGTAGGCCTACACGCATTGGCACAAGCGTCACCAGAGACACAGCTCCCGATCTGACTTTTACGAAAAACATTCCTCAAGTTCAATGGATCCACAAGGGCGAATATCAAGGCAGCGATCACGCCATTCTATTACCACTCGAATAGGGTCGGACTACAAAGCAGTAATAGGTCGGGCTCGCCTCACGGACTGGACGAAGCTCAGAGAGGAACGGAGCAACCGCTCACCTGCCGAAGAAACCCAAGTCGAAATCTCTTTACAGGACTGGATCAAACAACTCCATTAGGATTTCCTAGCACACAACAAAATAATAAAGACAACCACAGCCACGCCGTGCATCGACTCTCATTTACTGCACATCTGGGAAGCGAGGACTAGTTTGCAGCGGAGATGGAAGCGGCAGAGACACAATCGAAGACTACGAAAACGCATCGCACAGCTAACACAAGAAGCGGCAAAGTACGCCAACTCTCTCTGCGGGGAAAAACTGCCTTTCTCTATGCGATGGCCTGCGCGGCACCCTCACCACTGCAAAAACATGGAAGCTCCTCCGCTTCTTGATCAACTCCTCAGCTAGCAAAACAGAGTCCCAACACAACATGGCTAAAATCATACACCAATTTCCTGGAGACATGGAAGACCTGCTCACAGCCCTCAAGAACAGGTATCTCCAGACACACCCAACAGAACCTCTACCACCATATTCAGGAGCACCAAACCCGGCGCTCGACGAAGACATCCAACTGCACGAAGTGACCGCAGCCATACAGACTTTGAGAAGACACACAGCTCCAGGAATGGATCACATATCTAATAGGATGCTTGTTAACCTTGACGACCCGTCGCTCTTGGAGCTCACCAATTATTTTCAATAATATCTGGAAGGAAGGAACAATACCTGAGGACTGGAAGACCGCGGAAGTTCGGCTGATCCCGAAACCAGGAAAACCACCCAGTATAGAGAACCTCCGGCCCATATCTCTTACTTCGTGCATAGGAAAACTCCTGGAGCATATCATCCTCAAAAGACTTCAATCCTTCCTCGAAGACACGGGAAAACTGCCCCCAGAAATGGGGGGCTTCCGACCCCATTTATCAACGCAGGATATACTGCTCCAGCTCAAAGAAGAAGCAATGAGACCCGCAACTCGTAATTCTCCGACGGCTATATTGGCACTGGATTTAAAGGGCGCTTTCGATAATGTAAAACACACGGCCATCCTGGAGAAGCTGAACACCCTGGACTGCGGAGTCAAGACCTACCAGTATGTCAAGTCTTTCCTCACAGATCGGAAAGCCATACTCAAAGTAGGGGACCACACCACGGACCCCTTTCCAATAGGAGGACGTGGAACTCCCCAGGGGGCTGTACTATCTCCCCTCCTCTTTAACATTGCTCTCATAGGACTCCCTGAACTACTTAATTCTATTCAGGTATAAATCATGGTCTCTACGCGGACGACATTACCATCTGGTCCACCACGGGTTCAGTGGGAGCAATGGAGGAGCGCCTACAGGAAGCAGCAGACGTAGTAAATGGCTACGCAAGGTCATGCGGGCTTAGCTGCGCCCCTCAAAAATGCGAACTATTGCTCGTGTCTCCAACTAAACAGAAAGCTTCAGGGACACCCACCATTGCCATACACACAGATGGGCACATTATCACCCCTGCTCAAAGCATCAAGATACTGGGCGTCACCTTTCAAGCGTACAAGAAAAATATCATAACAATCAACAAGATCAAGACCATGACCGAGCAAGTCCACACATGCTCAAGCGCATAACAACTAAGGCAAGGGGCATGGGTGAATCCGATACACTCCGACTCGTGCAGGCGTTCGTCATCTCGCGGATCACTTACGCAATACCCTATGCTCTGCTCTCAACAACGGAATTGAAGAAACTGGACACCATTATACGAAAAGCCTACAAGCAGGCTCTGAGCCTACCAGTCAGCACCTCGACAGACAAACTGCTTCGTCTCGGACTCAACAATACAGCTGATGAACTCATCGAGGCACATCTATCCCACCAGAAGGGGAAGATTAGGCACTACAGAAACCGGCAGATCCATCCTTTCGAGACTTGGACTATCGATTCCGCTTCAACACCCAACACCCCAAGTCACAGACATCCCGCATGATATCAGGCGCCACATTACAGTACCTGTGCTACCGCGAAACATGCACCCAGTGCATCACGCCGACCGCAGAGAAGCAAGAGCCCGTGCTATCTCAAAGCGGTATGGAAGCCATCCTGCCGTGGCGTACACGGACGCGGCCCTCTATCCCGGAAGGCGGGCCTCAGTAGCAACAGTTATTATAGGCCAAGAGCACCGCACCAGCGTATCACTGGACCGAGCCAACCCTCTACTCGCCGAGGAAGCGGCCATTGCCTTAGCGCTTACCCAAACTCAGGTTGAGACCGTAATTACTGACTCTCAACAGGCTTGTCGCAACTTTTCCAGAGGGAGAATACACAAAATTGCACTTAAAATACTTCAACAGAAGCCGCTAAGAAGACCCGCCAAGATAATCTGGGCGCCTGCGCACATTGGACTCTCAGGGAACGAGATTGCCCATCTCACAGCTCGAGAATTGACCGGCCGAGCACCTGAAGAAGAAGATCTGCGTCCGCTTCCTCTAGTCTCGTTTCATGAGATTACCACGCACTATCGGCTCCAAAGACAAACGTACGCCCCACCGCACAAACAACTACCCAAGGGCCACGATAGAATACTTCGTGCCCTGCAAACTAATACTTACCCCCACCCTAGCAGAAACCACCACATAGCCCCCACCCTGTATCCCCGTTTGTGCCGCTTCTGCGGGGAGTTTGGAACACTTTTTCACATGGTCGGCGGCTGTACACAAAGCCCACTTGACCCGCCCAATCCCTTCCACACCTATGAGCTTTGGGAGAGCGCCTTGGCCAGCTCTTCCCTCGACGTCCAGCGCAAGTTGGTGGAGAGGGCAGAAGACGCGGCCCGTGCCAATGGACTCCTGGAATGAGGAGGCCACCCTAAGGACTCTTTAATAAGAAACAATAAAAATGTTTAGTCTCTCTCTCACCGTTGTTTACCATGAAAATGCGTAGCGGGGACCCTGTTGCAGTAACCCTGAAAGAGGAAAGCGGCAATCGCCAGACCGTGCCGCTAGTGGGTGGATTGAAACGGCGTACATAGAATTTACGGGATTATTTTTGGCGAAGATGTTTACGGAAAGGTTGCGGCCGTTTTCCGTGACGGTCGTCCGCCCGCGCGTTTGCCGCAAAGCATTCGTGCTTTGCGGCGAAGTCAACTACAAAAGTGCACATGCGCGTTGAATTTTCTGTTTTGTGTGTGTTTTCATTATTTATTGCGCATGTCCTGCCGCAAAAATCTGTTTGTGCGTCTGGCTTATCCTTTTTTGGCAGTGGGGTGGGTTGTGGTAGTTTCTAAAGCGCATGTTTTGAGTGTGCCCGAACAGATAATACCGTAAAACCTCGTTAGCTCGAACTCACTGAACTAAAATTTTTTTTTAAATTCGATGGGTCATCGGTATAGCCCGAATGTTTACCTGTTTATCTAGAAAGGTTTTGAAAGTAAGTTCTACATAATCATAATATTGCTTCCTTAAGTTATGACGAACACGAATATGCGGGTACTGGTATCATTACCCGCGGTGAGGTTTATAAATGTTAAACTTCCTTCTCTTGAAAGTACATTAACAAAGCATGCAGCGATACTTGCACGCTCGAACTTGAAAAACAATTTTGACATCATTGCTGTCATCATTGCTGACTTTCTGCTCTGTCCGTTTAGCATAAACTGTAGCGGACTAGTCCTGTTCTTCCCTGAGTGCTATTTACTGTTACTCTGTCTGTTCTTGCAGGTTGAGCCTCACCCATGTGGTCAGCAGCTGCTTTCGCTCCCAAAGAAAAATTGGCCGGCCCTATGTTGTGTGTCTCACCTCTGAGACGGACAGTGGGGCGATTGTGGAGGCAACGTGCGAGTGCCCGGCGGGTTGCAGTAGAGCATGCAGTCACATCCTGGCGGCTGTGCACCTACTCTTCCTCTTGCAAGCCCAAGGTTTTAAAGAGGCGCCACCGGAGCTTGCGTGCACAGCTGCCACAACAGTGGGGACGTCTGATACAGCAGGGCATCAAGCCAGCGAGTGTCCAAGACATTGACTGGAGAAGCCCGCAAGAAAATGGCCCCTCCCTTCCCTTGCCATTGCGTCTGTTCGGCGCACGTCGAGTGCAGGAGCAATGCGAGCAGCAATAAAGTGCCGTGCAAGCGCTTGGGAGAAAACTTGGTAGCCTTTGGAATGGGTTTTTTGCCTCAGTTTCTGGCCTCACCCCCCACGGTAAAAGAAACAAGGACTGGCATGGCACTTGGAGGGTCACCTATGAGCTACCAGCAAGCATTCAAGCCACATCACGCCGTGGTCATCTCACGAGCACGCAGAGGCTGGGCAACGTCGTGTTTACTAGACCGCTGCATGCAGGGGTGCGCGAATGCTTCCCTTTGTTCCATTTATATCCACAGTTTGCTATACTGCACGCGTTTATAAATCAGCGAAGTATTTTAATCTACTGGGATTTTCACTGTGGATACAAAAAAAGCAAAAGCACTCAACCTGATGCGCGGCAGACTGATGCAACCCTGGCCGTCTTTTTTTTATGTATACTTGAAAATTGCCTCAGCTACCTACATCAATGGCCGCTATCATTACGTCGGAGGTAAGCATGCCGTATGTGACAAACTAGAGGAGTGAGTGTGTATTTTAGTCGCAAAATATTCGACAGTAAATACATCGTGGCTGAAATGACAATGGGCAACAAGTTAACTTGACGTAAACAAACCTGTCAGCCCGGAAAATCGGGAACCAAGTGCAGAAACTCGAATTTTTCAACGTCAGATCATCATAAAACAGTGTACGCCACTTCCGCAACGACACGCGGCTAAATGCACCGAAAAGAAACTAACAACATACTCTGATACCGTGCGCGCCCGCCACAGAGGAAATTTTCAACCGCGCCGTGACGGCGTAGTGCGGCAAGAAAAGTTTACAGCCCTAGGTAAGATAAAGGCTCGTGTAGGGGCTAAGCGGTACCATTTAACAATGAAATGAAGCGGGCGTAGAGCCACAGGGACGAGTGAAGAAATAAAGCCTAATTTTGACAACGTGTGGTACTGTTTCCCCGCTCGAGCGCCTCTGTCAGTCATAAATAGGTGACTGACAGCGGACGCTCCGGCTTCATTTAGAATACAAAGGCTGAACCACGGAACTCCAACGCAGCTGTATTTTTCATCCGTACAGCGACTACGAAATCCCGCGCTTAGCGAACCAATGACAAATATTCGCTTCCAGCGCACCGCGCCCAGCGTGTCACAAAGGTTGCTCGCGCCGGCACAGTTCGCGTCAGAAAGTTCGTTCAAGAGCGTGGAACTTCACGTGCCTTTTCTCCATCTGGACCGGTATTTCCTCGTTGCGTGCACTGCCGCACGTAGCAATGCTCCGGCATTGTAGTCCATCACCAAGAGCGGTCAATGCCTGCCTTCCATGTTTTCCTACTTGGTTTCGGTTTCAAACGACCGTACCAAAATGGCGGATCTAGTTACCGGAGTCGACGTGAGATGGCGGGGCGCATTTTCCATAGGGTCTATTATAGTGACCGCGGAACATAACGGTAGGTTTTTGGGGTTACAATGTACAACCTCACACCTGGAAAAACAGGCTGTCTGTAAACCTCAGACCGTGCAATGCCCTGCGCGGGAAAGGCCGATGCACATGAAGGGCTTAATGTTATAGCAAAAGGACAACACAACTACAAGGTCCCGTATGTCCCGGGGTCACAATGCTTCAATGGTCATGCAGAGTACGAATTACAGTCATAGTTCCAGGGGGCTCTCATTAAGACCCCCCTTCAGCGTATTAAATTTGTAGATTAAGTAAGACTCACATTGTTCTCGCTCCCTATAGCTAGAAAAACTGCTCTGCAGAAGCGTGACTTTAATGTCATCGAAAGAGTGATTTTGCATCGCTAGGTGTCTGGACAAGGGAAGGTTTGGGAGTGCCTTGGTGTGATAGCGGTGATTGTTAAACCGCATTCGAAAAGGTCCATCCGTCTGTCCTATGTACTGCATATTACATCCGCCACACCCCAAATAGGTAAACCAAATTGGATGAGTCACAATCCAATGACCCACGTATAGAATATCGGAAGTCCGAATGTGTGCTAATTGCCACCCTCGCGGTCTGCACGTGTTTACACACCAAACATCTGTTTTTTCGACACGGTCGGCAGCCTAATTGCTGGGCGTCCCTGTCTTTGGCGTGGACAAGATAGTCCCCAATGCTTTTTGCGCGCCTGTATATTACACGCGGAGGGTCACTGAAAATTTCGGAAAGTCGCTCGCTCTGCTGGAGAATGTTGAAGTACTTTTTTAAAATTTTATTCACGTTTGGTGGGCTACTAGTAAAAGTTAAGACTAAATTAGCGCGGGAATTATTCCCATCATTCACGTGCGACCCCTGCAGCAGTGTGTTACGATTTAAACTTGCCGCCCTAGAAATGGCATCGTCAACAAGGGCCGGCGGGTAACGCTGTTTGACGAGGACGCCCCGCATTCGGCTGGCGTTCGAACGAAAGTCTTCAATCTTGGAGCAAATTCTTCTAAATCTATGTGCCTGGGAATAAGGGATAGCCGTTCTGCAATGGCGTCGGTGGCAGCTATTGAAGTGCAGGTACTGTTGGCGGTCTGTAGGTTTCCTGTACACACTCGTCTCCAGTGACCCCGCCCTCACATGAACCTGAACGTCCAAGAAACTAATTTTGGTGCGAGAGTACTCGTAGGTGAATGAGATATTAGGATGAACTGTGTTGAATTCTTCTATAAAGGCAATAAGTCGTTGCTCAGTGTCTGTCCAGATCATGAAAATGTCGTAAAGGGAAAACGCTTGTACAGTGCAGGTGAACTGTCTGAAGTAGAAGGAATTTGGTTTCAATATTGTGCATGAATATGGTGGCATAATTGGGGGCCATTTTTGTTCCCTTTGCAGTACCACTTGTTTGGAGGAAAGTATTTGTTTTCCAATTCAAAACTGTTGAGTTCTAATACGAGACGCGTTAATACCTCAAACAACCCTAGGGCTGGGAGAGTCTTCTTCGCGGTGTTCGTTGTACGACTGAATGAGGGCAATGATTGCCATCGCTGTGCGGAATGTTGGTATAAAGGGAGGTCACGTCCAATGTTACGAGAACTGCACCGTACGGCAAACCATGCCCTCGATTTCTTGGAGGAAATGGTTTGTGTCCCGTAAGTAATGAATGAAATTGAGGGGGTATATCGCGAATGAGGTAATCTATATAACTTGAATAGGCTCTGTGATGTGCCTATTCCCGATATAATTGGGCGGCCGGGATTCAAATTTTGTGTAATTTTGGAGCATGTAAAGCGGCCAACCACTGGGTGGGCCGATGTTAGTGCCCTGGCAAGCTGTTCTATCAATTTCTCGGGCCCCCCACAAGTTGCTCCAGCACAGTTATTTACAATTTTTTGGTGTTCTTTAGTAGGGTCTGATAGAAGGGGCTTATAGAATTTCCGGTCGCCTAATTGCCGATCCCTTCTTTGACGTAATCATTCCGGTCGAGAATAACAATCCCCCCTCCCTTGTCAGCTGGTTTGATTACAATGTCCTGTCGGTTACTCAGTGCATTGAGAGCATCCTGTTAATTTTTTGTGATGTTCTGATGACGGGTTCGGCGTGATTGGTACGCCTGGAAAACGTCTCTCTGGACGGCACGAATATACAAGTCGAGATTTTCCTCCCTTTGTGCACGGGGGGTCCAGTGGTGCTTGGCGACGAAAGAAGGTTTGGCGTTCTCCCCATCACTTCTATCGAAGAAGTACTCTCGTAAACGCAGAGTACGGGCAAAATTATCTAAATCTTTCAGGAGTGTTAATTCTGAGTACTTCCCGTTGCTCGGGCAAAATGTGAGACCCCGGGACAGAACAGATATCTCAGTGGCGCCTAATTTATTCTTCGATAAATTAAAATTTGCCCGCCCCCGTCTCCGCATTCAACCCCCCCCGGCCCCCCCCCCTCCCCCCCATGCTTCCCCCTCCTCGCGTTAAACCCATCCACAAGAGGCAGACCGGTTGTTGTCTGACGTCCCTCCATACGACCCGCCATGCCCCGGGACGTTATCCCTTTGCGAGTTTTTTTAACTTTTTTTTTAAAACCTCGGGGGTTTTTTTGGCCTAAAAAATTTCAGCTCCTCGAGTTCCGGCGCTGAAAGTAAGGTACTTTCCTGGACTCGACGTTCCTCTCCCACAAGTGACGTTAACATTTTTTCAGAGTGCTCTATTGTGACCTGGAGTAATTCTAGAGAAGCGGTATTTAGTATTCGATTCCATTTTTCTAAATTCTCATTTGATAGGTTCTTCATTGAAGGAGGCAGTGAAATACGAAGCCCTTTGGGTACAATACCTTCTAGCTTATATGTTTGAAGGGTACGAACATGAAGGTCATGGCGTACGCGCTTGTCTACAATTTTCCTGACTTTTAAGAATTCTTTGGGTTTTAGTGTTACGGCACCTGAGGAAGAGGAAGTCGGCTGGGGCTCGGGGCCAACACGTCAATCACTCTGCACTCGGAGGGCTGATCCAGGGCATTTCCTAAGGTTGTACCTTGGAACTGGAGTTTTGACAGCGTCCTCACTGTCCCCCGTGGAAAGTGTGTGCAGCGCTGCGCGATCATCCTCGACAGGGGTTGCTGCGGTGTTGTCTGGTGGGTGCTCGTTGTGGGTAACTTGGGTGACGTGCGTCCATTTCCCCGTCGGAACTCTGCGGTGGGGCCAGGGCTGGAACCCTTTTGTCGTCGGAGGCGTAGGAAAAGGGGACTCGGGTCCTGGTGTCGGGTCCACTTGATGGGCTTCAGGGCTGGCACTCTGCTTTTGTGGTCGGCGTGGGGGAAGTACCTCCGGTTTTGGGAAATGGGAAACCCCCAGGAAGGCAGTTGCACCCTCCCGGGGGGTGTTGCGTCAAAGGGGGTGGTGAGGGGGGAGGACCCGGGAGCTGGATTCGGGGCAGTCACAGGGTCAGTGGGGGCCAGTCCAAGTCCAAATGCCGACTTGGTTCAGTTTGCAGTGTGGCCTGTGTGAACGTAGGCTCCTGTTGCGTTTCACGAGCTGGTGATGGTGACGCATAATCCTGCCAGTCTGCAAAAATAGGCCGTCGGAGTTCTAGGAGGAAGGTGTACAAGTTCCACGCCCCATAACCCGACACAAACCCCCAAAACTCGGGTGTAGACCTCGGCTGCCAGCACCATTTTGGGGGGGGAAATGATGCAGGCAGTGGTGCAAGAAAAAGACATTTTCACGGTTTTCGCACAACTCGACCAAGAGGCAGTTGAAGGCGTCGGCTTTCTCTGTTGAATTCTGCAGCGCGCCAATCATGGGGGTTTCGTCGACGGTTTGGCGACCGTGGGAGCAGCAGAGTTACAAATGTTGCCTGGATATCAGGTCTTTCCTTTCCAATGTGGTCGAGAAGATTCGAGTATCTCTCCTCTGCAAACTTGGCCGTTTGTGTTGGCTACGTCGTTTGTCCCAACGTGCAGGATGAGCTCTGTCACACCTCGTGGCACGAAGTCCAACAAGTTCACAACGTCGCGGATGCCGGCTCCCGGTAGCGCGATAAATGCCGGTGAATGAGGACTAGATGGGTCGGTTCTTGTGTAAATATTTTTTTTTGCGAATCCCCAACGATGGCGCACGTGGGGGCATGAGAAGGGAATTTCCAGACGAGTCTCGAAGAGGCGCACGCAGCAGACATTGTACAAAAAGTCGTGAAGTAGAGTCCTTAGTTATTGCAGGAATACGCACAAAGTATAAGTACGCTCTTCGGAGACTTTATTTCCAACGTTTCGACCTGAGACAGGTCTTCCTCAGGAATGAAAGCTTTGGGTAAAATCGTACGGACTCAGAGTGGGCGCGGCGCCCCGAAACACAAGCCACATGGGAAACAAACAAAAGAAAGGCCCCCACACCATACAGAGCTTATTCTGCCATAGGCAGGCGAAAAAAGTGCCTCACAAAAAAAAAGGAGGAAAGGAAGAGGGGGGAACAAGGAGCAAGGAGGAGGCAAAAAAGAGGCAAGTAGGAACACACTGCATGAACGCGAGTATGGGGATAACAGGAAATGCGACGAATTCACGGGTGGCGAAAGGCCCAAAAACATCCGGTGTCTCCGAGAGGGAAAAACTACAAAGCCACGCCGCCACTAGCAGTGAGTTTACATGCGCGTCACCGGTAACAAGGATTAACTACTGACCTTTTTCAGCGGCATGGTCAAGAATGCAAGCGGGGCCCATTACTGTATCTGAAGCGCAGGCAGCCTCCGCGACTTTGGAGGGTCCCAAAAAGCCAATGGGGGAGCCCATTTGAGGCGTCCCCTTCCCCGCCTACGCCTCCCTTTGTACACGGCGTCGCGTCGTGTCGCGCCAGGTCAATGGACGGCTTGTTAACTGTTAGTATCGGCCCGTCGCCGGCACGCGTGGACCCCTGGGCCCAATCTACGAAAATATGGCGGAGCGCGGCAATTTTTAAATACATGAAAACAAGAAGAGAGAGGCGACCGCCGGTATGTGCCGTGCCTCCCGGGGGAAACAAAAAAAAAAAAAAAAAAGAAAGAAAAATAGGGAAACAATGAAAAATAGAAGCAAAGCAAAACATGAGCGAAAAGACAGGAAGGACGCCAGCACTCCGTGAACACCAGCATTGGGGATCACAATGTGATTACAAGACACCCGAGGCATAAGCCACAACAGACACCAAAATAAAATACTTCTTACACGCTCGGTTGAAATGAAAAGCTTCAACATTCCATTTCACATTTCTCAAGGATAAAATGGTTATGACATATGGTAATATAAACACGCAATGGGTACCATGTGGTTATTAAAGAGGCGTGTTATGCTTTGGGGTTTAGCAAGGAAATGAAAAGAAAAATATAAAAAAAAATAAAATAAAATAAAAAATAAAAAATAGAGGGGCGGGAAGGGAAGTGTTGGTAGGGGGCCGGGAGCGGACGAGATAATTATAGTGACCGCGGAACATAACGGTAGGTTGTTGGTGTTACAATGTACAACCTCACACCTGGAAAAACAGGCTGCCTGTAAACCTCAGTCCGTGCAATGCCCTGCGCGGGAAAGGCCGATGCACAAGAAGGGCTTAATGTTATAGCAAAAGGACAACACAACTACAAGGTCCCGTATGTCCCGGGGTCACAATGCTTCAATGTTCATGCAGAGTACGAATTACAGTCATAGTTCCAGGGCTCTCATTAAGACCCTCCTTCAGCGTATTAAATTTGTAGATTAAGTAATAATAATAATAATAATAATGAAACTTTATTTCTGTTTCATAAACACAGATATGGATACATAAACACAGATACAGAAAAAGGAACCGCGGAAAAAAGCTGTCATAGACAGCTTGACGAGGCCGCAGCCCCCTTTTTTCTCAGACAGCAGCATCGCGACAAAAGAAAACACACAGTTATACAGGCAACCGAAAAAAAGTAACAATAAAAGCTAAAACCCGTCATTTTCAACAGGTATAAAAAGAACAGTTAAACAAGAAAGCAAATGAGAGACATAGAAAGTTTAACGCAGTTTAGTACACATGACACGTAATTGACGTTTAGAACATTTATAGATATCAAATCGGCGCACTGAAATACATTTAAAAGAGAAGGCAGGGTACACTGTATGCGCTCTTTCCCAGTGTTTAAACGGGATGTAGGGACCGCCCAAGTTTCCTTATTCCTGAAAGGGTAACTGATTTATTTCTGTTGCAACCGGGCCAAATTACGCATGTAGTTTATGTTTATCTTGGTTTCTATTTTGAATCGGTTACTCAAACGATAATTGTACAATTTGAAGATTTTGATTACACTACTTTTAAGAAAGAGGTCTCTGGTTGGCTCCCTATAACCTTTGTTATAAACGTGACGAAGAAATTTTTTGTAGTAAATAAAGTTTATGTAAAGAGAATACTTTGCGGTACCCCAGACAAGTTGACAATAATTTAAATTAGAATAAAAAGAGAATTGTACAGAAGCAATTTCACAGATTTGGGGAGAATGTACCTTAAACGACCAACGACACCAGTGATTCGAGCCAACTTATTTATAACATGATCAACATGATTATCCCACGACATGTTTGCGGAAAACACGACACCTAGGCATTTGAAGCTATCCACAAACTGTAAATTTCGCGAATTTAGTTTAATGGGAGAATGAGAGGGAACCGGTTTGTTTTTAGGACGAAATATAACTGCTTCTGTTTTATTTTCGTTAATTCGCATGTAGTTTGCATCAGACCATTTGTGCAGCGCCTCCATCGTGAGATTGCATGTACAGATAAGTTCATCAATATTATCGCCAGAAAAAAACATACTAGTGTCGTCTGCATAAATAACAAGTGTAGCTGTGTCACTAATATTTACAATGTCGTTCAAATAAAGATTAAACAGCAGAGGCCCCAGTATACTGCCCTGCGGGACACCAGAGACCACAGGGCTAACACTGGAGTAAGCGTCATTTATGTGGACAACCTGTGTTCTATTAGACAGATATGACGTTATCAACAAACCAGCAGTGCCCCTAATACCGTAACACGCTAGTTTCTTGATCAGTAGTTCATGGTTCACTAAGTCAAACGCTTTGGAAAAATCTACAAAAATTCCTATGACCAGAGCCTTATTTTCAAATTGTGTAATGATATATTCTTTTTGATGGTATATATATTCTTGTAATGATATATTCTTTTTGAATAACCACATGGTACCCATTGCGTGTTTATATTACCATATGTCATAACCATTTTATCCTTGAGAAATGTGAAATGGAATGTTGAAGCTTTTCATTCCAACCGAGCGTGTAAGAAGTATTTTATTTTGGTGTCTGTTGTGGCTTATGCCTCGGGTGTCTTGTAATCACATTGTGATCCCCAATGCTGGTGTTCACGGAGTGCTGGCGTCGTTCCTGTCTTTTCGCTCATGTATTGCTTTGCTTCTATTTTTCATTGTTTCCCTATTTTTCTTTCTTTTTTTCTTTTTTTTGTTTGCCCCGGAGGCACGGCACATACGGGCGGTCGCCTCTCTCTTCTTGTTTTCATGATTTTAAAAATTGCCGCGCTCCGCCATATTTTCGTAGATTGGGCCCAGGGGTCCACGCGTGCCGGCGACAGGCCGACTACTAACAGTTAACAAGCCGTCCATTGACCTGGCGCGACACGACGCGACGCCGTGTACAAAGGGAGGCGTAGGCGGGGAAGGGGACGCCTCAAATGGGCTCCCCCATTGGCTTTTGTGGGACCCTCCAAAGTCGCGGAGGCTGCCTGCGCTTCATATACAGTAATGGGCCCCGCTTGCATTCTTGACCATGCCGCTGAAGACGGTCGGTAGTTAATCCTTGTTACCGGTGACGCGCATGTAAACTCACTGCTCGTGGCGGCGTGTGCTTTGTAGTTTTTCCCTCTCGGAGACACCGGATGTTTTTGGGCCTTTCGCCACCCGTGAATTCGTCGCATTTCCTGTTATCCCCATACTCGCGTTCATGCAGTGTGTTCCTCCTTGCCTCTTTCTTGCCTCCTCCTTGCCACCTTGTTCCTCCCTCTTCCTTTCCTCCTTTTTTTTGTGAGGCCTTTTTTTCGCCTGCCTATGGCAGAATAAGCTCTGTATGGTGTGTGTGGTTGTTTGTGTGTTTGTGTCCCATGTGGCTTGTGTTTCGGGCGCCGCCCCCACTCTGAGTCCGTACGATTTTACCCAAAGCTTTCATTCCTGAGGAAGACCTGTCTCAGGTCGAAACGTTGGAAATAAAGTCTCCGAAGAGCGTACTTCTACTTTGTGCGTATTCCTGCAGCAACTAAGGACTCTACTTCACGACTATATATATATATATATATATATATATATATATAAATCAGAATAGGAAATGAGGGGCTCGTTGAAAATAAGACAGAACATAAGAATCGCCTTTACTTTCTGCCTTATATATATATATATAAATATATATATATATATAATACAAGAGAAGAAAAACTTCGAACAAGGTAAAAGCACGATTGTGGCCTACGTTTCAGCAAAGAGAACTTCAAAGCAAGTTCTCTTTGCTGAAACGTAGGCCACCATCGTGCGTTTACCTTGTTCGAAGTTTTTCTTCTCTTGTGTTCTCTACAATCTTCAAAGTTTCTACTGCTCCCTGGATATATATATATATATATATATATATATATATATATATATATTTATAGTATATATAATTATATATGTAGATATATATATATATACCTAAAGAAATGCTGGCAGTCTACAACGCCAAAGAAGGCATAGGGGGAATGGTTTAGATTATTCTTTACCGTTAGTGACGTTACTTTCTTTATTATTAATTACATGAGACAGAAAGAAAACCACGCGCCCAGAGTGGGGACCGAACCCACGCCTTTCGATTAGATATCGAATTCCTTACCAATTCGGCTATCTGGGCGACTGTGTTCTCCTTCACTCTCTGGGGTATTTATATTTACTACAACTGCATCTGACGCGTGAGGGTGGTAGCCAGCGCCACTAAGACTACACGGAGAGAAGGGGACCTTCTTTTCAACCCCCGGGGCGTGACTCGAACAACCAACTCATTTAGAAGGCCCATGCTATCTTCCATTTCAGAGATTTTAGTGTTGGAGGCACTGGGGTAGACACCAGCGTCAAGAAGTTTAGCTTTGACGCTTTCGACTAGTTTTGCAACCAGTGCGTCCAATCTTTCCTCAAATCGCGCCTCAAGTACCTCAATTTTTTAAACTAATTCAGCATTGGTCGGCAAAGTGTATTGTACGCAGCAAAAACAAGGGAGCACGTCGGCAGAGCACAACAAATCTCAAGAGCAATGCAGCAGTAGTGGTTGCGGCACAGGTTCGGCCTTTAAGATCCGAGAAAAAAACTGATACAAAGTACCAAGCTGGGCAAATAAGAGAAGACGCTTAGCGATCTTTCCGTGACCGCAACCACTGCTGCAATGAAGCTAGCTGCCTTCTGATGACGTCTTTAAGGCACACGTGGACACTCGAAGCAGGCCCGCAGGGGCAACACGGGGGGAAGAAGGGAGTTGCGAAGAATTCGTCGATGATCACGTCATGACACCGGGAAGATTCGGCGGCTGGCCAAGCAGTACTGCGCAGGTGCGATCTGGTGCCCGAAAAAAATTACACCCATCTCCCCAAAGGGAACCAGGAGTAGGATGCGGAGTGTCATGGAGGTTCCGTTTGCGTTTCCGTGATGTTGGTTAGCCAAATTTGGTGGAAATGTAGTGAACCCCGTAAGGCTCATGTATCCTACTCATGGTTCCCTTCGGGGAGATGGATGTAATTTTCCTTATTGCATGCGTATATACGCGAGTGAGACGACATTGAAGTGGTATCTAAAGGTCTGTTAGTGTTAGCGCTGATGATGTCACTTAATTGCGTCAGCACACTCACTGACGGCCTGTTGCTTCCATCCTACTTCCTCTGAAGAACCACGGAGTCAAGCGCAAGCAAAACCGGAGTCAAGCGAAGCATGCGGCCAATCCCTAGGCCAATCCCAAGGGGCATCCTGCCAAAATCATCATCAGAAGTGCTGCGGACGGGCGACAGCAACGTACAAGCCCTCCTCTTCGCAGCTTTGTCTTCTTCTCCTTCTTCGTCTTCAGCGGTTTCCCTATGGGAAGATGACGAAGGTGGCGCATGCGCAGGTGGTGTGCGGACGCCCGACCACCGCCGAGGCCGCGGGACATACCCCCGAGCATAGGATTGTCTTCTTCTCCATTTTCTTCTTCAGTGGTTCCCCTATGGGAAGGTGACGGTGGCTCATGCGCAGGTGGTGTGCGGACGCCGGACCACCGCCCACGCCACGGGATATCCCCCGAGAAAAGACGCTCCGCATCTAAAACCTGTGCAAATACGAGAAGTCGCTAAGCGATCTTTCCGTGACCGCAAGCACTGCTGCAATGAAGCTGGCTGCCTTCCGATAGTGACTTTTAAGGCACACGTGAACAGTCGAAGCAGGCACGCAGGGGCAACACGGGAGGAAGAAGGGCGTTGCGGAGAATTCGTCGATGATCACCTCCTGACACCGGGTCGATTCGGCGGCTGGACAAAGAGTACTGCGCAATTGCGATCTGGGGCCCGAAAAACCTGTGCAAATACGAAAAGACGCTTAGCGATCTTTCCCTGACCGCAACCCCTGCTGCAATGTTCTGTGTTCTGTTATGAGTCATCATTTCAAAAACTGATGATGATGATGGGGCGCTGGTGTTGATGATGATGCCGCTACACCTTCATAGACATGTCCAATTCTGCGCATGTCCTTCTCCCCGTATAGCCTGGATGGGGCTGGCTACCACCCTCAGGCGTCAGATACAGTTGTAGTAAATATAAACACCCCAGCAAGTGAAGGAGAACACAGTCGCCCAGATAGCCGAATTGGTAAGGCATTCGAGATCTAATCGAAATGCGTGGGTTCGGTCCGCACTCTGGGCGCGTGTTTTTCTTTCTTTCTCATGTAATTATAAAAAAAAGTAACGTCACTAACGGTAAAAAATAGTCTAAGCCATTCCCCTATGCTTCTTTGGCGTTGTAGACTGCCGGCATTTCTTTCTGTATTTCATAACGAGCCCCTCATTTCCAAACCATATTATCGTGCGAAAGCTAAGCGAAGGCCTCCGTTCTGCCAGCCTTGATTCCAAGGTACCATAAGAGGGTTTCCCGCCAGTTACCCGCTTATGACAGGCTGTAGTTGGTCGAAGGCGTACGCACTCAACAATTGAAGCTTCATGAATCCAACAAGGCTCTAAAACTTGAAAACGCCGCCTTGAAAACCAGGGTTTCGGCCCTTGAGAGGTATTCAAGGATCAATAATGTCGAAGTGAAACGCGTACCTGTCAATCAGGGGGAAGATTGCGTCGCGATCATTTCCTCGATCGCAGAACCAGCAAAATGTCCTGTGTCGGCTTCCGACCTAGAAATTGTGCACAGAGTGCCAACCAAGTCTGGTCAGCAGAACATAATCGCGCGTTTCTACTCTCGTACGCACAAAAATGACTTCGTGAAGAAGGCGCGGAACGCTCGGCTGAACACTGGCAGCTCGGGTTATTCGGGTGGACACAAGCAAGCCCTTTTTGTGAATGTGCACCTAACCCAGGAGACTAAACGGCTCTTCGCGCAAGCCCTGAAACTGAAAAAACAAAAGAGGTGGCTGTTACTTTGGACAGAAAACAGCCAAATAAAAGCCCGCCAAACTGAAGACAGCCGATCCTTCCGTATTACCTCTGAATCCGACCAGGCTATCTTCTCCTGAATCATGCCGCTTGTGCTGAGTGAGTGCCCTCGCCATCATGGCCAACTAATTGTGCCCTTCTGAACTTGTAAATCGCCTATCTTTTGCTTCTACTTCCATCATTCACCTAAAAACGCGTAGTTTCAGAAGACACTTTGATGAAATAACATGTCTGTTATCATTCATTCCCCCCATTTTTCTATTATCTGCTTGAGTGAAACGTGGCTGACACCCAGCGATGGAAATCTATTTGCGTTTGAAGGGTACACCTCTGAATACTGTCATCGCGAACATAGTGTCTATGGTGGGGCAGCAATTTGCATCGCTTCTTCATTATCTTATCGCCGTCGCTCTGACTTGTCATTGAACTTACATAAGTGCGAATCTGTTTGGATTGAATTTCCTGATGCATTCCTTCCGAAAGATACTGAGCAATTAGTTATCGATTGCATTTATCGTTCGCCCTCATCATGCCTTACTGATTTCTGTACAGCGTTAAATAGTGTGCTGCACACGTTATGATCAGAAAGGAAAAACGTCGTTATAATGAGTGACATAAATGTCAACCTATTTGACTCTACCAGTCCTTACGTCGAATACACTAACGTTCAGAACGGTTATGGTTTCGAATGCCTTATTACAAATCCAACTCGGTGTTCTACCACCGCACCTACCACGTTGATTGACCACGCCTTAACTAATCTTGTTTCCGTATCTTCTTCTGGTGTGATTGAGGTAGAAAAAACAGACCATTACTCCATATACGTTCAGCTAAACACTTCCTCTAAGAACGACGGTATGCTGTTCACGATACAGAGTCTTAACGCGCCCTTATTTCTTGAAGAAATCGAAAAAGCTGACGGGTCAGCATTTCTGCTCCAGGACGACGCGAAAAAAGCATTCCAGCTATTCACCTCTACCTTGTGTAATGCTCTTCAAATATCATGTAACACTGTCAAGTGCAAAAAAAGATTTGCGGCTGCACATAACCCATGGTTGGCAGGTAGTCTCTTGAAATGTCTTTGAAAAAAAGGCAATCTTTATAAGAAAACTAAAAAACAACCGTTTAACTCGCGTCTGTTAGCTCGCTACAAAACGTACTCTAACGTATTGTGCAAGCTGCTCAAAGACGCTAAAAAATTGCTACGAGAGCGAAACCACCAGTGCGGGGAATGACGTGCGAAAGCAATGGAAGGTTTTCAACTCCTTCCCAAATAAAACATCGCGAATCCTTCCATACCAAAAATAAATTCAGACAACAGTACATTTGACAACCCATCTGACATCGCAAACGCTATTCCAGATTCTTTCACACCCAACCAACGAGTTCCGCCTGGATCGATCAACACAAATTTTCCGCGTTTGCCTCACAGTTTTTTTTATTTTACCCACTTCGCCTGAAGAAGTGTATAGGGTTATTCACAATTTGAATGACACGGGCCCGGGATTAGACAACTATAAGCCTTCATATATCAAGATGATTGCGCATCTCGTCTCTGGAGCATTCGCCCACATTGTAAATCCTATCTTTAAGACTGGGGTATTCCTATCCGTTTTGAAAAACGCCAAGCTAACACCATGTTTAAGAAAGGGGACAGACTTCACATATCAAACTACCGCCCGGTAGCCGTATTATCTTTCTTTAGTGAAATTATTGAAAAGCTACTTGTTGTGAGGCTCACAAGTTATATGTCAAAACTTAGCATTCTATCACCGAACCAGTTCGGGTTCAGGGCTGGGTATTCAACTGAACTTGCCTTAATATTTCTAACTGATAAATTTAAAGAAGCCATTGATTCGGGATATCTGGTTGGTGCGCTGTTTATTGACCTGTCTAAGGCTTTCGACTCTCTTAACCATCACATATTGGTTAAAAAATTAAATGCAGTTCGAATTACCGGCTCTGCTCTAACCCTAATAAAAAGTTATTTATTCGATAGGAAACAAACTGTATGCATCTCTGGTACTTACTCCGAATTCGAATATAACGAATGTAGGCGTACCACAGGGATCTCTTCTTGGTCCCCTTCTATTTTTACTCTGTAACAATGATCTCCCGCAATGCCTTAAATTTTCATCTGATGTACTTTATGCTGACGACACCACTATCTTTACAACTGATATGAACTTAGAATCGCTAATTGGGAAGCTTAATGATGATAGTAATAATTTAGCTGCATGGTGTCGGGAAAACGTGTTAACAATTACCTCGTCCAAATCTCGATTTATTATTTTTAGACCTCAACACAAAATAATCCCGGAAAACTCTTCCATCTTCTTAAATGGTTCTCAACTTCTTTGCTTGGACAATGCCACTTTTTTAGGTGTTGAGCTCGATAAACACCTCAAATTCCAAAAACACATCTCGTTGTTAACTAAAAAAGTAGCATATGGGATGCGAATATTAATCAAGGTTCGTTCTTATTTTGGGTTGAAGTCTCTAATTTAATGGTACTATGCTTTCATTCATAGTCACATTAATTATTGCATATCGTGTTGGGGAAATACATACCCGACACACCTGTCCTTCTTGCAACATATTCAGAATCAAGCCATACGGATCATTACCCATAGTCATTTCTGTTGCAGTTCTTTACCGATGCTTCGCGCTCATACATTTTATCCATTTCTAATTTCGTTAAGTATTCGCTTTGCATCATAGTATTTAAATTCTTCAGCGGTAGGCTTCCTATCCAATTATCACTGCTAACCAACTTCCACTTCAGAGCTGCACTCGTTTTGCCATGAATAACAATGCTTTACTTCCTAAAGCTCAAACTAATTATGGTAAACAAGCTGTGCATTTTTCTGCTGCTTACGAATGGAACTGTTGGCCTGACTTCACAAAAAAGTGCTTCAAATAATTTTTCCTCAAGAATAGCTTACGTACTCATCTTCAGTCAATTTGAGTTCATTTTGTTCACTTTTATCCCGTGCTTTGTTTGCTTTTTTTTTACTTTCAATGTGCAATCTCAGTTTTGTAACATCTGTTTTGTCTGTTTCAACATTATACTGTAACCACTGTTTGTTAAAACATTTCCTGGTTGATGCTTGTATTATAGGAGGTTCCCCTGCAGTCTTTGACTTCGGGACCTCCTCCTGTATACACCCATTTTATGTACTTTCTTTTTGTGTTGAATAAAGCACCATCGAATCGATGCCCTCCGCGCTGCTCGGCCGCACTCTACGGGCGGTCTCCGCTTCTCGGACCCATGTTGTCGTCCCCACGCCACTTTGAATATAAAAATTACGCCCACCTCCCCTCGCGGGAACCCTGGTGTGATGCGATGCTGAGGGGGGTTCAAGCGCAAGCAGAGAGCAACCGTCGACCGAAAGGCCGCTGGAGAGCGGCACACCGGTTATATGCGCAGAGCGCCCGAAGGAGGGGAGACCGCGCAAGAGAGAGTACTGCACATGCGCCGGCGCCAGTGTGTCTGCCGCGGGTATGACGCAACACAATCCACTTTAATCCAATCCAAATCCAATCAAAATCCAATCCAATCCAATTCAAGCCCAGCCCAGCCAAGCCAAGCCAAGCCAATCCATTCGAATCCAATCCAATGCCCCTCGCGAGAGAGGGGCATCGGATAGGAGAGGGGGGAGCAGCGGAGAGCGCAGCTAGGGCGGCAAGGAGAATGGGGAGGGGCAGACGACAACAACGCCGACGAGGCTGCATGGACAAGGCGAGTGAATGAGATGCAGTCGCATGTAAAATATAGGCCCTACGGCACCGGCACATCGACCGCGTACAAAGGTTGGTAGGTTCATGTGTCCATCAGTCCAAATCAGGAATACCTCATAAATGAAATTTTATAATACCATGGCTTTAAACTCTAGCTATTCAGAAATTCTCCCTCTAGAACGCCCATACATATATTGGCATAGTTCGGCCCTACTCGTGTTCTCATAGATGTGTCACTTATTGGCAGGTAGTTTTTTTAATCAAACTCCAATTGTTAAGCTCTAGAATTAGCTGAAGAAGAGGGCTTAGTGTACAGATATCAATAAGTTGTCCGAAGGTTGCTCCACTGTAGGCGTAATGTACTGCTGGGATTCCATCGGCGTGCGGAATTTTCGTATACAGTGACGCAACCTTGGCTTTTACCAGGAGGGAATTGCGGGGAATATGAAAATCTCAAAGGTACTAAAGGAAATGATTGGTATCTTTAATGTAGGAAGGAAAGTTAGGTATAAGGTTAGGTTAAGGGAAAAATTCTAAATATCAATTCCACGTACCGCAAAAGGTGTTCCGTGGCGGTGCCTATCCAAGCGACGATTGCAGGGCCGGGATTGTCTTTTTTGTGGATTTTCAGCAGCAAGTAAAATCTGCCGGCTACAGGATTAAGCGTAACAAGTGAATGGGCTGTTCATTGCTTCATTACTCCATCGTTCACAAATTGAGTGAGATGTTCTGTAACGGCTTGTTTAACTTGGACTGCAGGATCATCTTCGAGTGGTCTATAGAATGACGAGGCTGATAGCTGTCCCTAAGCTTTTGTAATATAGTCATGCTGAGTGTGCTATTGCACTGGCTTTATCAGCTGGTGTATTTACAATATGATTGCCATAAGAGTGGGTTTTTAATGGTTTTGTTACTGATGGAAAGAGAGAGAGAGAAAAGCTTTTATTATATATATGGGCGCACAGAGAGGTTTCGACTGCTTTTTGTAAGCTTCGCACCCTGTCTTTTTTCAATAGAATGAATTTGGTTATTGCTTTGCTTTTGAGAAATAGTTTGTCGCTTGCGGGACCCCATCTCCTGTTACTATGAAACGTTGCAATGTTTGTTCTTTTCTTTTATTCTTTTTCGTTGCTGTGGAGAGATTGTGAGCAGCACAACGTCAGGAAAGTTTGTACGCACATGTACAGTGCCCTCTCTTTGCCTCGTCACTCGCGTCAACCCGCAAAACTATGTCCTCATAGAGAGTGCTCTGTAGCACACCTTTCACTCCTATATATATTATATATATATATATATATATCCCTTTAATGCCGGTTGTCGCGAATTCGCGACAACTGAATAAGCTGGCCAGGCAACTCGCGAAACCCTTTGCTGCCATCAGCGGCGGCTGTCATGTGTTTGCAGCAGATGTGGTGGTTGCGTTTCAGACATGTAGCGCCATCTGGTAAAGTTTTGAAAATAAAAACCCCAGAATGTCTGTCGGTTGGCGGACAGGGCGAGCCACGGGGACAGCTTCCACTTCTTCGTCGTTTTCTGCCTAACCAAAGTGAGCACAAGCTCTCCGAATTTTTTTTCTATTTGCACGAATTCCAGAGGCTGTCCATAAGGTGTTACATTGAATCAAAATACGTTTTTTGTTGCGGGCTTCATGCTTTTCTGGTATGTCGCGAATTCGCGACACTCGGCCTTTAGGCACTTCAGCGGCGGCTGTCATGTGTTTCATTCAAAGAGGGGGTGGTTGCGCTCCAGGCATGTATCGCCATCTAGTCAAGATGTTGAAAATTAGAACCCAGTAGATCTATCGGCATCCTGCCAGTTCTGTCTATCGGTTGGCGGGAAGCGCGAGCCACGTGAGACAGCTCTCACTTCTTCGTCGGTTTCTGCCTAACCAAAGTGAGTACAAGCTCCCCAAATTTTTTACCCTATTGGCACGCATTCAAGAGATGCCCATAAGCTGCTACATTCTCTAAAACTGGTTTTTGTTGCATGCTTTTTCCCTTTTCGTGGTATTCGCGAATTCGTGACACTCGGCCATTTTTGGGACTTCGCGGTGACTGCAGGTATGACGTTTTTTTTTTTTTTTTTGGCAGAGGATGGACTTGGATCGTTCTATGGAAGAAAAGGGCTTCGCACACGACTGCCACCTGAGGATAAGGGACGATAGCTGTCTTAGTGACAGTGATGACGACGATGTTGACTACGATCCGTATGCACAAGCACGGGCTGCGCCCTTGGGAGAGTCTTCGTCTAGCAGTGAAGATGAAAACGGTGACGTGGTGGCTTTGCCAACTGCCTGTGCAAAACAGACCGTGAAGTGGAAAAAAAAAAGACTGTCAAAAACAGCGGGAAATACCGTCCTGGAATACCACTCTTCCTGAAAATGACACTGTGCGAGAACCTATTGAATATTTTAGAGACTTTTTTGATGACTGCTTACTGGATCAAATCGTCCAGCAGACAAATCTGTTTGCAACGCAAAAAAACCCAAACAAAGGGCTGGCACTGACTCGTGAGGAGCTGGAACAGTTTCTTGGCACGATCACATTCATGTCGCTCTGTAGGCTCCCAAGAAGTCGGCTATACTGGATGGCAGAGTGCAGGGTCCCCACGGTGGCTGATACTATGTCACGTGATCGTTGGGAGGCAATCAAGGCGAGCTTGCATTTCAATAACAATGAAGACATGCCCTCGCCCGACGATCCACAGAAGGATCGGCTTTTCAAGGGTGAGACCAATTATTGACTCCCTGCTTCCAAAATTTCAGTCTATTCCGAAAACGCAAGCCCCTTTGTGTTGACGAGCAAATGGTTCCATTCAAGGGTCGCAAGTAACCTGAAGCAGCTACATCCAGCAAACCTCATAAGTGGGGGTTACAAGATATTTCTTCTGTGCGACTCTCTCAGGGAATGGTAATTCATTTGAAATATACACAGGGAAGATAGACGGCTGTTACTGGAGAGCCGGACATTGGTGCCAGTGGAAATATAGTCTCACGCTGTGCCAAGTGATCGAGCCTAGGAGTTTGAACCATCTTCTTTTCTGTGGTAATTGGTTGTTCATCAGTGAAGCTTTTTACTGCCTTGGCAAAGAAAGATGTACACTGTCTTGGAACAGCACGCGCTAATCGCCTACAGGGTTGCCCTCTGCCTACCGATGCCAGTTTGAAAAAAGAAGGGCCGACGGATCCTTTGAAGAGTTCGAGACGGTGATTGATGACTCAAAAATAATTGTACTCAAGTGGTACGACAACCGAGCGGTGACAACATTGAGCACGTTTGCAGGTGCACAGCCGGTGACTTCCGTAGACAGGTGGGAACCACGCAAAAGAAGACCGTGCAGGTTGACTGTCCAAGTGCTGTTAGCATCTACAACAAGTCGATGGGAGGCGTCGACCAACTTGATCCCCCATTGCATTTTACAGAATCCACATTAGGTCAAGAAAGTTTTATCTCAAGATTTTCTTTCACTTTGTGGACATGGTCGTCGTTGTCAGCTGGCTGCTTTATAGACGTGACTGTGCTTCAGTGGGTGTTCCTGTCAAGCAGAGGATGGACCTCCTCAAATTCAAATTTTACATTCCCACATGTCTGTTGAAGCAGGGCAAAGACTTTCAGTGAAGAAAAGGGGAAGACCTCATCTTCATCTGTGGAAGCCAAGCTTGAATGCAAGAAAAAAAGAGGGCCAATGAGACCCGTGCCAGTCGCTAGCATCCGTTACGGACAGTACAGGTCACTGGCCGGCTTTGGAAAACACACGCCAGCGGTTGCAAACGGCCTGGGTGCAAAGGACCAAACGGTTTTCAAATGCGCGAAGTGCAACGTCACCTGTGCCTCAACAAGAATGCGAACTGCTTCCACAATTTTCACCAGCCGTAAAGACATGCTGTCATCCAATTTTTGAGCCGAGGATTTTATTTTCAAGACAGTGATTTCTTGGGCTTGGCAATCTGTGAAATAAATGTTTTCATAGAAGCCATTGTTTCGCAGGCCTGCAGACATCCCCCTTTATTCTTGCGGCAAAACTTCCTCATATTGACCCCAAGTGCCAGTTGTCGCGAATTCAGGACAAACCTAAAAGCAGGTGATGAAGTTCTATTCGAGATATGGGCTTAAGTGCCTGTGTTCGCGAATTCGCGACAAACCTAAAAGTCGGCGATATAGTGCACCCCAGATAAAACAAATGTGGAATGTGATCACGGTCCCTGATTAAAGCCGAAACACAACAAAAAATTTTTTTTTGTGGCCTATTTCATAATTCAGGCATTAAAGGGATATATATATATCTATATATATATAGTATATATGTATATATATATATATATATTATATATATATATATATATATATATATATTATATATCTGTATATATATGCAAGAATAAATGTTTCTTGGACACCGGCAAATATCAACAATAGCAAAAGGAAAGACACACGTCGAAAGAGGCATGGTAAAACATTTCGGCCGAGGGATCGGCCTTCGTCAGAATAACAGTGGCGGTCGTTGTCACGCATCATTAAAGGAGTCTGTTGCAAGATCACGTGAGGGCAGAAACGCTCAAAATCAAGTAACATAATAAAAAAAATAAAAATATCTGTGCGGCACTCCGTTTGATAAAATACAATATAATGGTCAGTCTGACCCGTGTAGTATAAAACGCCAGCACTGACAAGCACAAATACGCAGAAAAATGAGGGCATGATGAACAGTCAGTAGCACAGAATGCAGTCACTGATGCAAGCAACTTAGCTTTCCTGCACTTTCATGTAGGCCACGTGCAATCTGAGGTGAGTATTTCTGACGTGAGTATTTCTGCTTAACTAAAGCGCTTCGAAGCTGGGAAAAATTGGCACTAAAATCTGATCGTTCGGAACAAATTCCTTTAAATCGAAGAGCCTGACTATATGGTACGCTAGTTTTGCAGTGCTTCACATGGTAACTATTGAAATGAAGGTGTTGTTGCTTATCAGTTGGCTTTCTGTAGAATTTAAATATCAGAAACCACTCACGAACTTCCCTATCATGATGGCTTCGAAAGCCAGACTCGACTATCGTGGCTTTTATATGGTCAAATGAGTGGCCCGTGATGTTGGCACGCGTTGACATTGGAAGGTGAGGGAGTGTTGATATGTTGGCTTTGTGGTTGTTGAACCTTTTCCTGAAGGGTGTTTGGGTTTCGCCAACGTACTGCATATTGCAAATATCGCACCCAAGGAGATAAACCGCGTTTCTCGTGTCGCAAGAATAATTCCCAGTTATCTTCATGCTGAAATTAGACGTCGTGCTGCTAGCTCTTATTGTGGTAGTCATTTGGCGGCAGACCTTGCAGCGCGGTTTGTTGCATGGGCGGCATCAAGTAGGCGCTATAGATTTGCGTTTAAATGATGTAAGTAGGTCACGTAAATTTTGACATCTTCGGTAGGTTTCACGTGGTGGTACTCGGAATATTGGTTTCAATCGCTCGCTCTGTAGTAGTATGTTATGGTGCTTTTTTTTAGAATTGCAATTACATTCTGTTCATGCGCGGAAAAGGTAAGGATTAGGTTAGTATGGGAGTAAGCAGGTTGCCTCGTTTTGCTGAATAAAAGTGCTTTGCGGTCATGGCTGTCACCATGACTAATGGCGTCGTCAATTATCTTAGGTGAGTATTTCTGCTTAACTGAAGCGCTTCGAAGCTGGGAAAAATTGGCACTAAAATCTGATCGTTCGGAACAAATTCTTTTAAATCGAAGAGCCTGCAGTGCTGGTACGCTAGTTTTGCAGTGCTTCACATGGTAACTGTTGAAATGAAGGTATTGTTGCTTATCAGTTGGCTTTCTGTAGACCTTTGTAGTTAGTTGACCATCATGAATAGTCAATGTTACGTCGAGTAAGTTGATAGTTTGTTCCGAGTGGGTATGCGAAAAAGAAATAGACGAATGGGCGGTAATAAAATCATTAATAAACGATAAAAGCTGGGCTTCCCCGTGCTGCCAAATCATAAAAATATCATCAATATACCGCTTTGTAGTAGGTCGGTCGTACGGAACGGCTTGCCAGAAATTCATTTTCATTACGCCCATAAAAATGTTTGCGTAGGGGGGGCCGATGGATGTACCCACCGAGGTGCCATTAATTTGGAGGTAATGAACTCCATTAAATTCAAAGTTGTTTAACTCTAGGACTAATCTTAAAAGGGTTCCGAAAGTGGAGCTGTCAATTGATTTATCGCACACCGACTCATTATAGTAGTGGAGTACTGCGCTTATTCCACCTGCATGCGGGATGTTCGTGTATAAAGATGCCACATCTAATGTAACCAGAAGCGAACCAGGGGGTACAGAAAGGTCGACAATATCGGGGAGGAAGTGGTTGGTATCCTTAATATAAGGTGGAAGACAAGGCGGGATTTTGCTAATTAGTGAATCTGCAAATTGGGAGATAAGTTCAGTAACCGTAACTATGCCGGAAACAATAGGCCTACCGGGGTTTCCTGCCTTATGAATTTTTGGAAGCAGGTAAAAACAACCCGCGATAGGGCTCAATGGAACGAGGGCATGCAAAGCAGAAGCTGGTATTTTTTGTTGGTCGATAGGGTCAGTTATTGCAGTTGTAATGACCAATCTAAAATTTTCAGTTGGGTCTCCTTCAAGTCGTCTGTAAAACGTGCTGTCATCAAGCTGCCTCAAAGCTTCACCCACGTAATCCACTTTGTTTAGTAACACAACTGCACCGACTTTATCTGCTGGCTTAATTAAGATGTCATTGCATGATTTAAGGCACTCCAAAGCCACTTTTTCATTTGGTGAAAGGTTTCCGTTATTAAACGAAGCCTGTTTGTGATACATTTCTAGAACATCTCGTTGAACAGCGGTTATATATGAGTCTAGACATTTATCTCTTTGGGTAGGTGGGGTCCAATGCGTGTGAGATGGAAGAATGCTAGTAGTAGAATTGTCAGAATTTTTGTCAAGAAAAAATTCACGCAACCGCAGGTTTCTGGTAGAAGTATCTAAATCCTTCATGAATTCATATTCGCTGTAACCACCCTTCGATGGGCAAATATGGAGCCCTCGCGACAACAATGAAACCTCGTCATGAGAAAGATTGTAAGAAGATAGGTTTACTACATTACCACATGCTTGCAAGGCCTCGGTCGATGTAGCATTAGTTGAGAGCGGGGGAACTTCGGCGGCATACTTTTTCGGACAAGCATAGGGCACAATTACTTTGTCTCTGAAGAGTTTCTTGCGTTTTACCGCCTGTATATCTGTCGATTTTTTTCGCTCGAATTCGGCCAGCTGTACAGATTCATAATCACTGATTTTAAGAAAGGAAATAAGTTGGCTTTCTTGGTTACCAATAGATGGGGGCAAGGATTCGTAGTGCCGAATGATGATGCGAACCAGGTTAAAGGAAGCATTTGAGAGCACCTCATTACACATAGCAATGCTAGAAACTGACATGTTTTCTATGGCAGGCTTTAACACTATTCGAAAGCCCCTAGGTACCACACTGGCCTCTAAATACTTTTTCAACGTGGAAATGTGAAGTTCGAACCGGATACGCTTTTCTACCACTTTGCGAATTCCCAAAAATGTCCTAGAGACAGGATAGTTAGTCTTTGCCTTGGTGTGCAGTTCGTAGTCACTTTGTCTTCGATTTGTTAGGCCCGTCGGTGTGCTGAGCACGGATGTTGTAGCGGGTGGCTCGACTGGTGGGTGCACAACTAGTCGAAGCACTGACAGTTTGGCACTGGGTAGTCAGCGGCTGTTATCGATCAAGTGAAGAGTCGTCGTTCGTTGACTGTAGTACCACATGAGCTGTTTCATGGGGTGGGTGAATGGGTGGCTGGCTGGTTGATGCGTGAGAAGTGGGGTTGTTACACGTAGAGAATGCGTTCACTGCCATTGTAGCAGGGTGGAGTTCATCTTTCGAAGTTAAACTTGTAGTAGTCTCTATAGGTGTACGTCGGTCGCTTGACTGTTGGCAAGGCAACGAACCGCGTCCAGTAGAACACTTTGGCAGAGAACAAGCATTGCTTGTACGGTTAAGAGTACGAACACCAGCTATGGCTTCGCCTTGGCCCACATGCGTTAAGGGTCCGTGTGTCGGGCGACCGCTTGTTCGTTGTGAGATTGTAAAAGATGCGAATGCTTTGATTTGGTTAGCTAAACCGCAAGGACCAGAATTTCTTTGCTAAGGGGGACAGTCCAATGTGGGTCAGGTGGCCAGGATCAGCCGTGACTAGAGCAGCTCAGCGGACGGATTGTCTTCGGTGACACAATTTTCTTTTACAGAGGTTGAGGGTCACTCGGTATGGAAGTGCACCAAGATGAAGCGGTGTCGCTTAGTCTCGGGAAGAAAAGTTGCCTGAGGTGTCATGCTAAAGCTGCCGTTCCCTTAAAACTGATGTGAAGGCCATCAGCAGCCAAAACGCCGTTTGCAGGGAAGTCGTAGAAACCGTGGTCTAGGAAGTACACAAGCCAGGAGTGACGGCAATAATCCCGAACAGGAGTGTTGAACAGATGGGCCTTGAGGTTGAAGTTCCGAATAAAGGAATGATTGTTGCTGGGCCGACGGCGATTGGCAGACCTCGGTAGGACCAAGCTGACGTATCACCTCTTGATTGTGGGATGTTCTTCTGAAATGACGTCGAAAAGTCTCTGAAGGCTGTCAAACGCAGCGCGGGGTGTGCAGAAGGCCAGGTCGTTTGTTCCAGCGTAGATGACGAGAGTTGTTGCTGTAGATGGAACGAAGTCTAATAAGTTTGCCATATCCTTGATGAGGGCGGCAGACTGCGATACAAACGCTGGTGTGCCCATCATATTGGCATCAAAATGCTGGAAGACGTATAAATGTGGGAGTCGCCCAAAACTGCTGCGGAGACCCTGGTGTTTGGGTACATCCAGGTAATCCTTTTCGACGTGGTCGCCCGGGCGTCCATTGGGGGCATAATTTCAAGAATAAATATTTCTTGGACACCGGCAAATATCAAGAAAAAGAAAAGGAAAGACACACGTCGAAAGAGGAATGATATAACATTTCGGCCGAGGGACCGGACTTCGTCAGAATAAGAGTGGCGGTCGTTGTCACGAATCATAAAAGGCGTCTGTTGCAAGATCACGTGAGGGCAGAAACGATAAAAATCAAGTAACATAATCAAAAAATAAAAATGTCTGTGCGGCACTCCGTTTGATAAAATACAACATAATGGTGGGTCTGACCCGTGCAGTATAAAAAAATTCACAGCATATCCACGGGGTGAATGATGATGAGTGGGCGAAGCTCCTGAGGGGAAATCATCGGTAAAACCGTGACTCTTCAGTGAAAGTTCGCCCACTACATCTGTGTCCGAACGTAACGTCTAGAAAGTCTCGCTTAAACCGCGCGTCGGCACCTTGGGGCTGAGCTCGCCTGATGCGTTTTGCAGACGCCTCACGAGCTCTCACTGCATCGGGGTCTGCCTGCCGATACGCGCGCTTTCTCGCCTCTTCCCGTTCTCTGACGTTTTGGAGATCCTCTTCGCGCCGCAGCCGTGACGCTTCGCGTACGGCAGGGCCCTCGCGCCGTTGCCGTGACGCTTGGGCCTCTCGTTCTCGAACGCTGGGATCTTGGCGGCGTCGTCGCGCAGCCAGACGACAGGCTTCGGCCTCCCGCTCTCGTACGGCAGGATCTTGGCGGAGGCGTCGCGCAGCTTCACGGAGCGCTTCTGCCTCGCGGGCGCGCACATCTGCAGCCTTATCCATCGGGCGAATCCGAGCGCGCGCCAACAGCGAACGGATTTTATTACAACGCTCCCCGCCATCTAGTAAACAATCCAAGAACTAAACTAGAGGTAGCCACGCTATCTAGTAAACAATCCAAGAACTGAACTAGAGGTGGCTACATGCATACGTCGAGGACGGACAGACCCACGCCTTAAGGAGCTTCGCCTCTAAAAGCCAGCAATGACAAGCACAAATACGCAGAAAAATGAGGGCACGATGAACAGTCAGTAACACAGAATGCAGTCACTGATGCAAGCAACTTAGCTTTCCTGCACTTTCATTTAGGCCACGTGCAAAAGTATTAAATTTAAATATCAGAAACGACTCGCGAACTTCCCCATCATGATTGGTTCGAAAGCCAGACTCGAGCACCGTGGCTTTTATATCGTCAAATGAGTGGCCCGTGATGTTGGCATGCTTTAAAATTGGAAGGTGAGGGAGTGCTGATATGTGGGCTTTGTGGTTGTTGAACCTTTCCTGAAGGGTGTTTGGGTTTCGCCAACGTACTGCATATTGCGAATATCGCACTCAAGTAGATAAACCACGTTGCTCGTGTCGCAAGAATAACTCCCAGTTATCTTCATGCTGAAATTAGACGTGGTGCTGCTAGCTCTTATTGTGGTAGTCATTTGGCGGCAGACCTTGCAGCGCGCTTTGTTGCATGGGTGGCATCCAGTAGGCGCTTTAGATTTGCTTTTAGATTATGTAAGTAGGTCACGTAAATTTTGAGATCTTCAGTAGGTTACACGTGGTGGTTCTCGGAATATCTGTTTCAATCGCTCGCTCTGATAGCTTTGAAGCAGCTTGATGACAACACGTTTTACAGACGACTTGACGGAGACCCAACTGAAAATTTTCAATTGGTCATTACAACTGCAATAACTGACTTTATCGACCAAAAAAAATACCAGATTCTGCTTTGCATGCCCTCGTTCCATTGAGCCCTATCGCGGGTTGTTTTTACCTGCTTCCAAAAATTCATAAGGCAGGAAAACCCGGTAGGCCAATTGTTTCCAGCATCGGTACGGTTACTGAACTCATCTCCCAATTTGTAGAGTCACTAAGTAACCAAATGCCACCTTGACCCGCCGCGGTGGCTCAGTGGCTAAGGTGTTGCGCTGCTGAGCACAAGGTCGCGGGTTCGATTCCCGGCTGCGGCGGCCGCTTTTCTGATGGAGGCGAAAAGCAAAAATGCCCGTGTGGTCGAGATTTCGGCGCACGTTAAAGATCCCCAGGTGGTCAAAATTAATCCGGAGCCCTCCACTACGGCGCGCCTCATCGCCTGCGTTGCGTCGACGCGTTAAACCCTACAATCAATCAATCAATCAATCAAATGCCACCTTGTCTTCCATCTTATATTAAGGATACCAACCACTTCCTCTCCGATATTGTCGACATTTCCGTACCCCATGGTTCACTTCTGGTTACCTTAGATGTGGCATCTTTATACACGAACATCCCGAATGCAGGTGGAATAAGCCCAGTACTCCACTCCTATAATGAATCGGTGTGCGATAAATCAATTGACAGCTACACTTTGAAAACCCTTTTAGGATTATTCCTAGCGTTAAACAACTTTGAATTTAATGGAGTTCATTACCTCCAAATTGATGGCACCTCGATGGGTACTCACCGCGGCCCCACCTACGCAAACATTTTTATGGGCGTACTTGAAAATGAATTTCTGGCAAGCCGTTCCCTACGGCCGACCCACTACAAGCGGGATATTGATGATATTTTTATGATTTGGCAGCACGGGGAAGCCCAGCTTTTATCGTTTATTAATGATTTTAATACCGCCCATCCATCTATTTCTTTTTCGCATACCCACTCGGAACAAACTATCAACTTCCTCGACGTAACATTGACTATTCATGATGGTCAACTACCTACAAAGGTCTACAGAAAGCCAACTGATAAGCAACACACCTTCATTTCAATAGTTACCATGGGAAGCACTGCAAAACTAGCAGATCATATAGTCAGGCTCTTTGATTTAAAAGAATTTGTTCCGCACGATCCGATTTTAGAGCCAATTGTTCCCAGCTTCGAAGCGCTTTAGTTAAGCAGAAATACCCACCTCAGAAAATTGACGACGCCATTAGTCATGGTGACAGCCATGGCCGCAAAGCACTTTCATTCAGCAAAACGAGGCAACCTGTTTGCTCCCATACTAACCTAGTCCTTACCTTTTCCGCGCATGCACAGAATGTAATTGCAATTCTAAAAAAGCACCATAACATACTACTACAGAGCGAGCGATTGAAACCAATATTCCGAGAACCACCACGTGTAACCTACCGAAGATCTCAAAATTTACGTGACCTACTTACATCATCTAAAAGCAAATCTATAGCGCCTACTTGATGCCGCCCATGCAACAAACCGCGCTGCAAGGTCTGCCGCCAAATGACTACCACAATAAGAGCTAGCATCACCACGTCTAATTTCAGCATGAAGATAACTGGGAATTATTCTTGCGACACGAGAAACGCGGTTTATCTCCTTGGGTGCGATATTTCCAATGTGCAGTACGTTGGCGAAACCCAAACACCCTTCCAGAAATGGTTCAACAACCACAAAGCCCACATATCAACACTCCCTCACCTTCCAATGTCAAAGCATGCCAACATCACGGGCCACTCATTTGACCATATAAAATCCACGATACTCGAGTCTGGATTTCGAACCCATCATGATGGGGAAGTTCGCGAGTCGTTTCTGATATCTAAATGAAATATTATTGCACGTGGCCTAAATGAAAGTGCAGGAAAGCTAAGTTGCTTTCATCAGTGACTGCATTCTGTGCTACTGACTGTTCATCATGCCCTCGTTTTTCTGCGTATTTGTGCGTGTTATTGCTGGCTTTTTATACTGCACGGGTCAGACCCCCCTTACGTTGTATTTTATAAAGCGGAGTGTGCAACAGAAATTTTTATTTTTTGATTATGTTACTTGATGTTGATCTTTTCTGCCCTCACGTGATCTTGCAACCGACGCCTTTTATGATTCATCACAACGACCACCACTGTTATTCTGACGAAGGCCGGTCCAGCAGCCATAAGGTTGGTAGAGACGGAGACACACGAGAAGGACATTGAAAATAAAAATAAAAGTTTACTGACGTTTCAGGGAAAGGACTCCCTTTCTTCAGAGTACAAAATAAGTTCGTTTCAGAGTATATATATACAAAAAATAAAGCAAGGGCGAGGGCAACGTAAGAGGAGGGAGAGTTTGTACAAATTGATCATGGTTGGTGGGTAGCAAAAGAAAGAAGAGAGAGCGGGAAAATAGATTATAAAAAGGATAATAAGAACACACAGTCAGGCGGTACGAACATGGGAAACTGCCTGTCCTACTGCTTTTGGGCGCGACCCTTGCCTCTCACCAACAGAAGCCACGTGTCTCTTGTTTCAATGACCTTACCCGGATTCCTAGAACGGGTGTGTATGGGCAGAGGTTCACCCTTTGTGGCATTTGCATGTCTTCTTTGGAACGTCTTCGTTCCGCGTGACTAATCTTTGTGCCCATGTGAAACACGTGCATGCGCATATCTTGTTTTGACCCCTCTTTCACCCCGGTTGCCAAGGGGGAGGAATATTACCTTGTTATTTATTTTTTATTTTTTAACTATGTATTTTTTCTCTGTGTTTGGTTCTTCTCTCTCTTTTTTTCCCATGTTCGTACCGCGTGACTGTGTGTTCTTATTATCCTTTTTATAATTTATTGTCCCGCTTTCTCTTCTTTCTTTTGCTACCCACCAACCATGATCCATTTGTACAAACTCTCCCTCCACTTACCTTTCCCTCGCTCTTGCTACATTTTCTGTATATATATACTCTGAAACAAACTTATTTTATACTCTGAAGAAAGGGAGTCCTCTCCCTGAAACGTCAGTAAACTTTATTTTTATTGTTAATGTCTTTCTCGTGTGTCTCTGTCTCTACTAACCTTATTTTTTCGCGCTCTGTGTAAGTTTTTGATTGCAGACTATATATATATATATATATATATATATATATATATATATATTGTAGTGGGGTTTATTTAGACATCCAAGAAACCGAGCGGATCAAGCGACGGAGGCAGAAGAAGCTCGAGCAGCCGAAGAAGCAGCGCAGCCAGCACTGAACACGCTCCGAATGCTCTGCGCTTGATGCGTGGGGATTGTCCGTTGGGATTGTCCTGCTTCAGCTTGGATTTCGGCCTGAGCTTTATTCCACTGACCCGGACCTCTCTTCTTCGTTACAATTACCCCCGGGTGACAAGGAGCCATCCTGGCGACTTCTTGCGAGGGCGAGACGGTGGGCTCGTGGTAGGGCTTCAAACGGTTGGCGTGGACAGTCTCGCGGCTACGGCGACGAAGATCGTCAGATGATGTGAGTGGCTCGACGACGTAGTTTACTGGTGATGCGCGCTCTGTGATGCGATGCGGGGCATGATATTTGCTGAGGATCTTAGAAGACAGGCCAGGCGTTGTAAGCGGTATCCATAGCCAAACAAGAGATTCAGGGGGGAAAGAAGGCGGAGATGACCCACCTAGGTCGTGTTGGTACTTTTGGCGACTTTGTTCACTGTACGTGAAGGAACGTGCTAACTGGCGACATTCTTCAGCGTGTCGCGCTATATCGGACACGGGCCTGCCTTTCGAGGCATCGGGGCTATATGGGAGGATGGTGTCCATGGTGCATGAGGGCTCGCGTCCGTAAAGAAGGAAAAAGGGGGAAAACCCGGTGGTGTTTTGCGTTGCGGTATTATACGCGAAAGTAACGAATGGAAGCACCACATCCCAGTTAGAGTTGTCCGATGCTATGTACATGGAAAGCATGTCACCAAGCGTGCGATTGAATCGTTCCGTCAAACCATTTGTCTGCGGGTGGTAGGAAGTACACATCCGGTGAACAATCTTGCATTCACTGAGGAGAGCTTCCAGGACTTCGGACAGAAAGACGCGTCCTCTGTCGCTGAGAAGCTCCTTGGGGGAACCATGACGTCGGATGAAGTGATGAAGAAGGAACAGGGCGACGTCGCCTGCCGTAGCTCTGGGAAGCGCGGACGTTTCCGCATAGCGCGTAAGATGGTCTACGGTGACGATAATCCACCTGTTCCCAGAAGGCGTGAATGGTAAGGGTCCGTAAAGGTCAATTCCAACCCGGTCAAAGGAGCGCGAAGGGCACGGTAAAGGTTAAGTCTGCTTCAGGCTTTGGATGGGGTAGCTTGCGTCGTTTGCAGGCCTCACAGCCACGGATGTACTTGCGCACAAAACTATACATTCCCTTCCAGTAATACCGCTGACGAAGCCTAGCGTAAGTTTTCAAGACGCCAGCGTGGGCGGATGGGGGGTCAGCGTGAAAAGCTGCACATATTTCGGCGCGTAGATGGCGTGGTATTACGAGCAGCGATTTCCTTCTGTCGGACATATAGTTGCCAGAAGACCCTCCCGCACAGTGAAATCAGCTGCTTGCCGTCGTGGTGCTCGAGGTTGGGAGGTGGCCGTCGGGGCGGTAAGGTACGTTATAATAGAAGAGACCCAAGGGTCTTGTTGCTGGTGAAGGGTCAGGTAAGTAAGCGTGAGCGCAGAGATGATGGACTCCGGGGAATCGGGGCACGTCATCGAATCTGGCAGAGGCGAGCGAAAGAGGGCATCGGCGTCAGTGTGTTTGCGCCCTGATCTGTAAACGACGCGAATGTCGTATTCTTGAATGCTGAGGGCCCAACGCGCAAGCCGTCCCGTGGGGTCTTTGAGAGACGACAACCAACATAAGACGTGGTGGTCGGTGACAACGTCGAATGTGCGGCCATATAAGTAAGGTCGCAACTTTCCCAAGGCCCAAACAATCGCCAAGCACTCTTTTTTCGTTACGGAATAAATGGACTCCGCTTTCGTGAGGGCCCGGATGGCATATGCAACGACGTATTCCGGGTAACCAGACTTTCGCTGTGCGAGAACAGCACCGAGGCCGACACCACTGGCGTCCGTGTGCACTTCGGTTGGGGCGCTGGGGTCGTAGTGGCGCAAAATGGGTGGTGATGTCAACAAGCGCCGTAACGTAGAAAAAGCCTCGTCACACTCTGGCGACCACGAAGTTATTCCATTGTCGCTGCCCAACAGTCTTGTTAGGGGCGCTATGATGGAAGCGAAATTTCGGACAAACCGGCGGAAATAAGAGCAGACGCCAATGAAGCTGCGGAGGGCCTTGAGTGACGTCGGCTTGGGAAACTCAGCGACTGCCTGCAGCTTGTTCGGATGAGGTAGAACACCCTCCTTGGACACCACATGACCTAAGATTGTGAATTTGCGGGCCCCGAAGCGACACTTTTTCAAGTTTAGCTGTAGACCAGCGGCCGTCAGGCAGGTCATAATTTGTTTGAGCCGGATGAGGTGTGTCTCGAAATATGCAGAAAACACGACAACATCGTCTAAATAACAGAGACACGTGTTCCACTCGAGACCTCGTAAGATGTTGTCCATCATCCATTCAAATGTTGCTGGCGGGTTGCAAAGGCCAAATGGCATTACGTTAAACTCATATAAGCCGTCTGGAGTAACAAAGGCTGTTTTCGGTCGGTCAGATTCGGCCATTGGAACCTGCCAATAGCCTGATCTCAAATCCAATGAAGAGAAAAATTCCGCACCGTGCAAGCAGTCAAGGGCATCGTCAATGCGTGGCAATGGGTAGACATCTTTGCGGGTCACCTTGTTAAGCCTCCGATAGTCAACGCAAAAACGTATGGAGCCGTCTTTTTTAGTGACGAGCACTACCGGCGATGACCACGGGCTTTGTGACGGTCGGATGACACCTCGCCGAAGCATGTCTTCCACTTGCTCACCAATGACGCGGCGTTCATATGGTGATACTCGATATGGAAGCTGGCGCAAAGGTGGCTGTGTGCCGGTGTTGATGTGATGGGCGGCAGTTGACGTACGGCCCAAGGCAGTTTGGTTAGAGTCAAAGGAATAATGGAAGGCGCTTAGCAGTGCGAGCAATTGTGTGCGCTGCGTTAAGGTCAAGCTGCTGTCCAATGAAGAGGCGAAAGGGTCGGCCGGTTGCGGATGGGCATGGGAGGACGGAGTGGTGAGAGCGTTGATGTCCAGGGCAGATGTACTTTCGTCATCGTCGAAGTAGAGAATGGAGGCTATGGGTTCAATATTACCCAGGGATTCGCCGCGCAGCAAACTGAAAGGGCAGGGGTTCGGATTCGCAATCCACATTGACGTGCAGCCAGACTGGAGCTCCAAAACAGCGAAAGGAAGGGGTAGGTTTTTCCGGCGGAGGAATACTTCGGATGGAGTAAACAGAACCGTGTCATCGGAGTTAGAGTAGCAAGACAGAGGTACAAGGATAGAGCTGTACGGGGGGATATGAGCGTCTTCGGAGATGATGATTTTGTCACTGGAAGACGACGAACCGGAAACATTGCACAAAGTCTCATAATATTGAGCAGATAACTCTACCTCAGCACGGGCACATTCGATGATCGCGTGATGGCGAGACAGGAAATCCCAGCCCAGGATTATGTCGTGGGACACGAGGCCAGGACGACGAGCTCAATGGGGTAAATGGCATCTTGAATAACTACACGCGCTGTACACGACGCAAAGGGTTCGACTTGTTCAGCGCTTGCGGTACGAAGCGAAAGGCCTGTGAGGGGTGTGGTAACTTTTTTCAATGAGCGACAACGTTTTTCACTTATCACAGAAATAGCGGCTCCTGTATCTACGAGGGCGACTTTGCGTATACCGTCAATTGTTACGTCGATGACATTTCTTGGGGGCGATCGAGGTTTTGTGCATTTCGATGGGTGCGCAGTTCGTGCCTCGTGAACTGCGCACGTTAGTTTCCCTCTTGGACATCTTCGGGGCGGCGACGCATGGGCGACAGTGAGCGGCGGCGTGGTGACTGAATGGCGGCAGGCGTCAACGGCACGACTGGGCGGAAACTGATCAGGAGTTGGACCAGGATGTGCGCCACGACAAAGCGGCGGCGGCTCATAGATCGACATGGGATGGGGTGAGTAGGCTTCGGCACGAAGTGCGTCGGGACGAGATAGTGGCATACGTCGGCAATAACGTGCAGCATGACCCGGTATGCGGCAGGTGAAGCAGATAGGCCGGTTGTCAGGTGTTCGCCAAGGAGTGGCGCCTGGCGGCGTCATCTGAGAAGGGAGCGGCGATAACGTTGGCCCCACACGACGAATTGCGGAGAACTGGCGTGCAGTTCGGGCCGCTAATTGAGCGTAAGTGAGCGGTGCGGCGTCTTGAGCAGAATGTTCAGCTGTCGGAAGCGCTTCGGCGATTTGCTTCTTAATAACAGTTTGAAGAGCAGGAGCTAGAGATGATGACGTCTCCTGGACGTGGGGCATGCAAGAAATTTGGCGCGCCCACCTCTTCGCGCACAAAATCTTGTATTTTTGCCCAAAGGGAAGGGCTTTCCGAAGGACGAGCGAGGCCCGACACGGTATCTATTGGTCCCAAAGATTGGCGGGCCACGACCCGGCGCCTGCGCAGTTCGTCGTAGCTCTTGCATAGACTTATAACTTGACTCACCGTAGTCAGATCTTTCGCAATGAGCGTCTGAAAAGCACCGTCGTCGGTGCCTTTCAAGGTGTGCCGGATCTTCTCGGCGTCCGTCATTGCGGGGTCGACCCGCCTACACAAGTCCACGACGTCTTCGATGTAGCTGTGAAATTTTCTCCCACCTGCTGGCTCGTCCGCGACGGCGCTGTTGGGCGAGAATTTTCCGCGCGGCAGGGCGATCAAAAGCTTCTAAAAAGCGCGTTTTGAAGTCCGTCCAGGTATGAATGCCGGTCTTGTTGTACCACAGCTCTGCGACCTTCTCGAGGGAAAAACTCGCGTTTTTGAGTTTCATCGGGTCGTCCCATCTGTTGTAGTTGCTGACGCGCTCGTATGACGAAAGCCAATCGTCAGCGTCATAGTCGCCAGTGCCGGTGAACTTGGCAGGATCACGCTCCAGGAGCGCGCCAGAGCAGATCACAGGCGAGGGCGTCGGCTGCGGCTGAGTGGCGTTGTCGTTACCGGGCATGGTTGGGGTTGGAAGCCGCCGATTTCGAAGTTCCAGGGTGATGGCAGCTGAGCTCGTACCCAGCACCTCCACCAAAATGTAGTGGGGTTTATTTAGACAGCCAAGGAACCGAGGGGATCAAGCGACGGAGGCAGAAGAAGCTCGAGCAGCCGAAGAAGCAGCGCAGCCAGCACTGAACACGATCACGCTGCGAATGCTGTGCGCTTGATGCGTGGGGATTGTCCGTGGGGATTGTCCTGCTTCAGCTTGGATTTCGGCCTGAGCTTTAATCCACTGACCCGGACCTCTCTTCGTTACAAAATATATATATATATATTGTAAGGGCAAAAGTTGACCCTCCGGTAGCAGACCGAACGTTATTTATTCGAATGAGCAGAAGCAAGGCGAGCGCAGGTACAAGCGTACAGACGATGGATGAACTCACACGCCGAGAACCTTCTGCCCTACTTCTTCTACTGCTACCAGCGTGCGCGGATATCATCGTGCATAGATAGGCCACGATCGGATGGCACTCTTTCTTGATGAGGCCCATACCCCGAGAAGCCGATGGCGTTACAAGAACTGCTCAGTATCCTTGCTACAATCGCCCGCGGTGAATAGGAGCCATCCTGGCGACCTAAGGTGAACGAGACCAGGGGGTTCCTGGTAGGGCTTCAGCCATTGAACGTGGTCTGTTTCACGCTCTCGGCGGCGAAGATCAGAGGAGGGGGCGGCTCGTTCCACAATCTAGTTCACGGGCGAAGTGCGGGTGATGACTCTGTAAGGGCCGTGATATTTGGCTACAAGTTTTGAGGAGAGACCCGGTGTTAGGCAGGGAACCCAAAGCCAGACATGCCAGCCGGCGTCAAATGTCGGAGGTGCGGTGAAATCGTTACGGCGATGCTTCTGGCGCTGCTGATCTGCATTTGTAAAGGAACGGTCGAGTTGGCGACACTCTTCGGCGTGCTGCGCTAGTTGCGAAACCGTTTTCAATTCTGTAACGTCGGGGTTGTAAGGCAGGATGGTGTTCAGTGTAGAAGTCGGCTCACGTCCACAAAGTAGGAAAAACGGAGAAAATCTTGTCTTTGTGTACGTAGCTGTGTTATATGCATTAGGTATGAACGGAAGTACGAGGTCCCATTTGGAGTGATCCGACGACACGTACATTGAAAGCATATCTCCCAGGGTGCATTCGAAGCGCTCTGTGAGCCCATGGGTTATAGGGAGGTACGAGGATCTCGTGCGGTGAACAACGTGGCATTTGGCGAGTAGACCTTTCACAACGTCCGGTAGGAAAACACGGCCGCGATCACTAAGAAGTTCCCGAGGCCCTCTGTGACGGATCCAAAGTGACGCAAAATAAAAGTGGTGACGTCATGAGCCGTGGATATCGGCAAGGCAGCTGTTTCGGCGTATCTTGAGGTAGTCTGCCGCAACAATTATCTAACGGTTAAAGGCGGCCGTTAAAGCCAGTGGCCCGTACAGATCAATTCCAGCGCGATCAAAGGGTTTCGATGGGCGCGGTAGTGGTTGAAACGGGGCTGTAGAGCGAGTAGGCGGTGATTGGCGGCATTGACAATCGGTACATGAGCGCGCGTACTTCCGCACATAGTTATACATGCCCCTCCAATAGTAACGTAGGTGGAGTCGCTAGTACGCCTTGAGGACGCCAGCATGCGCTCAACTAGGGACGGCATAAAAGGCGGCTTAGCTGACGGCACGCAGATGGCGTGGGATAACCAAAAGCCACTGGCGACCATCCGAGTTGTAATTCTGACGATGTAGGAGCTCTTCACGCAGTTGGTACTGAGACGCTTGTCGCCGCAGTGCCCTCGGGGCACCGGTAGCTGAAGGACCAGACATGAAAGAGCAGGACCAGACATGATGGGTCCTTATGCTGCTTGGCAGTAATGTTGGCGACACTGAGCGACGACACGCTACAGTCCGCTGTGGAAAGGTGAAACACGTCAGCCGGCATGCCTACGGCCGCAACGGTAAACCACGGGGACATCATATTATTGCAGGCGGCGAAGAGCTGTCACGCGTCTCACGGGGCAGGGAAATGAGGCTCGGGTTGAAGCATGCGCTGTCCACACAATGTATTTACAAAACAAAACCTCAAACGAACGGGATCATAGCGAATGAACACACACATCACACTAAACAAAAAAAACAGGCACGCCCTCACACCCAAAAAATCTAGCCAAAAAGTCACTATAATACATGAACTGTTTGTGCCGAAGCCAAACAAGTCCTACCCTGTAGCACGGCGAATCCGCGGCGATACCGATGACGTGGCCCGGAGGGTCGGCTGGCTTACGCGTTGACGCACGTAGCAGCACGTCGTCATGGCCCGTGGCGGTCGCCAGTGGCCTGGATGACCATGGGGCAATGCCACGGGTTCCCTCAGAAGCACGGCTCATGGTATAGGCGGTTGGTATAGGCGGTTCCGAGCTGCCCGCTGCCAAAGGGAACGATGCCGCTGGTGCGTCGTGGGGCACGGCCCGAAAGGTCGCCGGCGGTGCGATGCCGCCGGTCAGCAGGAGGCCAGCAGAGCGAAGCCGCTGGTGCGTTGTGGGGCCTGGCCCGAACTTGTCGCCATTCCTCTCAAGACCTCGTTCCACCATCCCTACCCCAACTTCGTCCTCCTCATCTTCACCTCGCATTCTATCGTGTGAGCCTCCCATTTGCTGGTCCAGCTAACGTCGTCCTCCTCTTACTCACTCTGTGTATGCTCTAGATTAGTCACTTCTAAATTCTCGCCATCCCGTACGCTCTTCTTTCTCTTCTCTTTTCTTCCATCATCTTCTTCTGGGGCCAATCCCAATTCGGGTAAGGGCTCTTCTTACCACATGACAATAGCACACCACCCAAGACAACCTGAAGGATCCTTCAGGGAGGCGAGCAAAGAACGCGCGCGGTGATAGGTCACCACGTCAAATGGGCGGCCATACAAGAACGGGCGGAACTTCACCAGCGCCCATCTTAAGGCTAAACTTTCCTTCCAGTGACGGACTAATTTGTTTCTGCTTTCGTCAGTGCCGGACTCGTGTACGCGACAATGTACTCCTCACAGCCCCATTTCCGCTGAGCAAAACACGGCACCGAGTCCAATCCCACTCGCTTCAGTGTGCACTTCTGTTGGGGCCGACGGGTCGAAATGCCGTAATATAGGCGGGGATGTCAACAAACGACGCAGTGTCATAAACTCCTCGTCACAGGATGGTGACTGTAAGGTCCACTGATGAGGTCAGGGGCCAAGCGCCCAGGCGGCGCGTGGGAACCCGCCACTCTGTCTGGTGGCCCGGCACTGTAGACTCTATGCTGCAGCCGTCGCCAATTCGTCGCGGCGCGCGCGGGAGACGGATTGTCTGGCCCACCGCATACCACGGGAATAGTCCCCCATTGAGAAGGCAGACGGCGCCACCGGATTCCGGGCACCGTCGATGTGACGAGCGGAGGTTGTTAGATTACCGGCGTCGAAGCGCGCGCCGCGCGAGACATCATTGTGAACGCGCCCCAGCCGGCACAGTGCACCGTCGCCGCCTTTCGCTCTCACCCCGCGGGGTCGCGCGCACCTGCTCGTCTGCGAGCGTGCCGTTGACCCAAATATGGCGGCGCCTCATTGAATATTCTGTAGCGTGCTGAGTGACAGCTGTCTACGTGAATTTGGGCACTCCCTTACGCGTGTACGAATGCTACAGGAGCGTTCCCGAGAGAGGCGGATCTCGAGGTGTTATGAGGCCGAACTTGGCCGTTAGAAATCGTTCTTGTCTGAGCGCCGAGCTGGGCAGTTCCTGGCGGGACAAGGAGTCTCCACCGTTAAAGCTAGGTTTGGATTTGTGAGCCCCCTAGGCTACAGGTTAAGATCGCGTCGGAGGTTTAGGGTATAGCGCCGTACCGGGCAACTAGACGGATCTTGCGGCGAGACAGAGTCTCGGCCGTCGCTTCTCGAGCGGTTTGTGTACGCTCCGAGGATAGGAGAGTTAAACGAAGTTGAGGAGCTCGAGTGATTTGTGCGCACTTGGAGCTTGCGTCTAGCTGAAGTTTTTCTTTTTATTGCTGATGTACTCAGTTTCCCTACTGTAAATAGCTTCATATAAACTCTTCGTTTCACTTAATCAACCCCCGTGCCTCGAGTTCGTCAATTCGACCGCCGCCTCAAAGAACTTCAACACCATCGCCCTGCCAGCTCCCTGCCAAATCAACCGGAGCCCAGGCGATTGGGTTCCTGATCGACACCGGACTTCGGTGAAACGAACCACACCCATCTTTACTTGACCAAGCAGAAATACCCCTGTCATTACAGAGGAGCTTGGTAAGAGGCGAAATGATGGGCGCAAAGTTGCGAACAAACCGTCAAAAATAAGAACAGAGCCCAATGAAGCTCCGAACCGCCTTCAGTGTGGTTGGCCTCGGGAACTCCGCAACGGCTCGAAGCTTTGTTGTGTCGAGGCTGATGCCGTCTTTGGAAACATCACTGAGGATTGTAGGCTTGCGTGCGGCGAAGCGGCATATTTTTAGGTTGAGGTGCAGCGCAGCGTTCGCACGGCCAGTCAGGACTTGTTCTAGGTGAATCAGGTGTGTCTCGAAAGGTAGAGAAAACGACTAGGTCGTCCAGGTAACAAAGGCACGTTTTCCATTTGAGTCCACAGAGGAGACTGTCCGTCATTCTTTCGAACGTGGCGGGGGTGTTGCAAAGCCCAAACGGCATAACGTTAAATTCGTAAAGACCGTCTGGGGTAACAAATGCCGGTTTTGCGTGATCAGCCTCGGCCATGGGAACTTGCTAGTATCTTGAGCGTAAGTCGAGTGATGAGAGAAATTTCGCTCCCTGCAGACAGTCCGGCGCATTGTGGATACGCGGAAGAGGGTACACCTCTTTTCTTGTGATGGTATTCAAGCGGCGATAATCAACGAAAAATCGTATAGAGCCGTCTTTCCTTTTAACCAGAACCACTGGTGAGAGAGAGAGAGAGAAAATGACAGTTATTTGTGTCCGGCGTGCAGGGGCGGGTCAGGCCACGCAGGGCTTCACCGCCCCCTATCGGGAGGCTAGACCTCGCGGAACTCTAGGCCAGTGCTTCAGCTTTGGCTACTTGGCGAGCCCGCTTCCTCCCGCTAGGGGATGGAGGGTCTCCCGTTCGCGCCTGCTGGGCAAGGGCGTCCTCGAGCCGCTGGACGGTGATGAGCTGTTCCTTCGGGTTGGAGGAACTAACGTAGTCCACCATGTCCGGTGGCAGTGGGTCCAACACTGCACTGTAGTCACTCGCACCACACCCCCACATAATGTGGGCCAGAGTTGCAGGTTCGTCCGCGCACACACTGCACAGCAGTTCCCCGTAGAGTTCGGGACACATGTGTCGAGCCAGGGCCGGTGTGAGAACTGTCCTCGTCTGCAATTGTCCTAGCAGCACCCCTCTCTTCTGTTCAATCTTGGGTGGGGCGGGGGTAGTTGCGCCCTTTCCACTCTATGCCAGGCCAGGTCCTCGCTGTAGTTGAGAATGGGCTCCATGTCAGGGGCGCTCTCCACCGCAATCTGAGAGGCGAGGCGGTGGGGCGCCGCACGGCGCGCGAGCTCTCGTGCGACGGCGTCCGCCTTCTCGTTGCGGTTGGCAACACCCCCGGCGATGAGTCCTACATGAGCCGGCAACCACCTTATGTGCGTTGTGGTCTCTTTGTGCTTGGGGAGAATGCGGGCTGCCACCATTCCCACCTTGCCTCTGGAGTAGTTGGCGATTGCCATTTGCGAGTCCCTCAGTACCGTGCGGGCCTCGTCGCCGCCTCACAGAGCTAGGGCGATAGCGGCCTCTTCGCCTGCTCGGCATTGGTGGCTTGGAGGCTGCACGCGTTCACTGTGTTTCCGTCCGCAGCGCGAATTACCACTGCCACGAAGTGCTGTGGTCTTTCCGGCATCTGAGCGACGTCGACGTACATAGCCGTGCGGTCGTTTTCGTAGGTCTTGGCCAGCGCTCTGGCCCTGCCTGTCTGCGCTCTTTGTCCCTCTGCGGATGCATGTTGCGCGGGAGCGGCGAGATCACCAGCTGTCTACTAACGATAGCCGGCAGCTTCTTGCTTTGCATGTTAGCCTCTTCTTCTTCTCTAGTTGTTGTCGGGCTGAGGCCCGCACGCTGTAGAATCTTCCGGCCAGTCCTGGTGCTCTGTAGTCGTTCTATCTGCGCTGTACGCTGAGCCTCGCATATCTCTTCGAGAGTATTATGGACTCCCAAGGACGCCAAGGCCTGGTTGCTAGTACATGGCAGGAGTCCAAGGGCCGTTCTGTATGCTTTCCTTATGGCTGCGTTAATCCTATCCCGCTCGTACTGCAGCCATCGGTGGTAAGAGCCCACGTACGATACGTGGCTCACCACAAACGACTGCAGTAGTCGCAGGAGGTTGGCTTCCCGCATGCCGTCACGCCGCGTCGAAATTCTCTTTATGAGGCGGGTGGTGATGCCTATTTTCGTTAGCAGCTTTTCGAGCGGCGTGTGATTACCGTTGCCTGCGTCCATGTGTAGGCGTAATACTCTGACGGTATTGACGTGCTGGATGGTGGTTCCGTCTTTGGTGTAGAGGTTGATGTTTCTGTGTGCTTCTTGTTCTCCCTTCTTTCTTCGGTGGCCGGAGGGTGGTATGATCAACAGCTCTGATTTTTGAGGTGAGCAGTGTAGCCCCGTGCCGTGGAGGCTGGTTTCGACGGTATGTATTGCCTGCTGCAACGTCTCCTCGATGTGTCCGTACGAGCCTCCTGTTACCCACAGCGTCAGGTCGTCTGCATATATGGTTTGTCGTAGGTCCGGCAGCTGGGCTAGCCTTTCGGCCACTGGTATCATTACTAAGTTGAATAGTAGTGGGGAGATGACCGACCCCTGTGGCGTGCCTATGCTGCCCAGCTTTCGGTCTTCGAACTCTAATTGCCACATTTGGATGCCGGACGTCCTGTGTGACAGGAAGGCATGTATGTAGTTATACGTCCGCTCTCCTAGACCAAGTCTGTTGACCTGTTCCAGGATGGCAGAGTGACGGACGTTATCGAAGGCGCTTTTCAAGTCTAAGCCTAGGATCGCCTTGCAGTCAACCTTGCTGGGAGTTTCGAGGATGTCATGTTTCAGGAGAAGCATTGCGTCCTGTGTGCAGAGCTTTGCTCTAAATGCCAGCATGGTGTCCGGGTATATGTCGTTCTCTTTCAGGTAGTCTTGTCACCGATTGTTCAGGACATGTTCCAGCCCATTCCCTGCACATGATGTGAGGGAGATGGGTCGTAAGTTCTGTATGCTGGCTGGCTTGTTAGGTTTTGGGATCAGTATTGTACGGGCTGTCTTCCATTGTTTTGGGAGCTCATCCCGAGCGCCAGCATTTGTTGTAGTACATCGTTAGGGCTTTGATTGCCGTCTCGTTCATGTTTAGAATCTTGTTGCTTGTGACGTCCGGACCAGCAGCCGATCTGCAGTTCAGTTCCTGCGCCGCTCTGCGGAACTCCCATTCTTCTATGTCTTTATCGAGTTCGGGGTTTGCCGTTCCTCTATAATGTGGGTGGTGAGTGTTAGGGGTGGCAGGCAGGTATTGTTCATTGAGTAGCTTGGCAAGCTTTTCAGTACCGTGCGTCTTGGTTGCCTTGTAGACGATCTGGGCAAGTCTGTGATGTTGATAGCCCTTGCTTTCCGTCTCGTCTTGCAGGTGCCGGAGGAGCTTCCACGTCTTGCTGGCGTGCGGCTGTCTGTCGGCCTCGTTGCATATGGCGTGCCATTGTTGAGCGCATAGCTGGCGACTGTACTTCTCGATCTCTCGGCCGAGGTGCGCTATCCGCTTCCGCAGGCTTCGTAGATGTCGGTGTCTCTTCCATCGTCTTTGCAGGGATCCTCTGGCCTCGATCATATGGGCCAGTTTAGGGTCCATGACATGGATCTGTTCGTCGGTTTCAATCTCCTTTGTGACTTGTTTGCTGGCCTCCACCACCTTCGTGGTCCATTGCTCGATATCTTCGATGGTCGAGTCGGTGTCGATTCGGCGGAAGGCATTCCAATCGGTTAACTTGCGCTTGTGTGTATTCTTGTTGGTCCTTGCGTCCGCCCTCCTAATGGGGACCTCCACTTCTATGATGTAATGGTTGCTCCCGAGACTATGCCCCGTGTTTCGCCACTTGGACGCCTTGCCGCTGGGGAGACGCACAAAGGCGAGGTCGGGGTTGGTGTGTCGGGCGGTGGAGGTACCGATGCGGGACGGTTGCTGTGGATCTGTGATGAGCTCGAACCCGGTCTCTTCGGCTTCCTCGAGCAGGTTTTTACCCTTTGCCGAGGTGAGCCCGTATCTGAGCTCCTTGTGCTGTGCGTTGAAGTCTCCAGCTATTATTGTGGGGTTGTTTCCAACCTGTCGCAACGTCTTGTGGAACATCGCTTTGAACCGTTGACTTCGGTGTTGTGGATTGGTATACACGTTAATGGCGTAGACTGTTGTCTGCTTCTTTTTGCCGACCACCACCTCGGTCGCGCACATCTCTAGGGCGGTGTCTTGGCCGAGGAAGCGGTCGTGTGGTATGATTGTTAGATCCTTCCTGACGAACGTGCACACTCCCTACGCGGCACCCTTGGAGCTGGTTCTCGTACTTGGAGGTGTTGCATGCGTTCTGTATCTCGGGAGTGTTGGCGTCTTTTCCAAGTGTGTTTCTTGGACTATTATTATGCCTGGTGGAGGGTCCGCGGCTTGCACGTGTTGTTGCAGTAGTGCCAGTCGGCATCGGAGGCCATTGGCATTCCAGTGCCAGACTTTGAGTGTGGTACGGGTCTTCTTAGCCATGATGTTGTTATTGTAGGTCGTGTCTCCGGCGGCGTTGCGGCCAGTCACGTTTGTACTTGGCGCCCCTAGCTTCTCGTATAGGTATTGCTCCAGTCTGGCGATGGGGTCTCGAAACTGGGCCTTGGTTTCGTCCAGGCTGACTTTGATTTCTCCGTACTGTGCCACAAGCTTGTCTATTTGTGCTCCTTGCTTGTCGAGTCGAGCTTCGATTCTCTCGATTCTTCTGGTGTTGTGGCTGAGTCTCACCGAGAAGCCGATGTGGTTCAGCTTTTCCGGGTCTTCGGCTTTAACTGGCCTTGGCGTCGGGGAGTATGTGTTCTGGTCGGTTTCAATGATTTCGCCGTCTTCCCTTTCCTCCGTCTCTGTTTCCTCATTGTTACCGCCTACAGTGTTGTGCTTGACGTCTACTTCTGTTGGTGGGGGTGCTGTAGGTGCCGTGACTGCTACGTTTGCCGTCGTTGTTAGCCACATCTCGTGAGGAGTCTTTGGCGGTGCTGCCATGTTGCACCTTCCCGTGACGAAGATTTCTTGGAGTTGCTTGGTTAGCTTGGCGATGGTTTCCTGTTGGTCTTTGACCATCTTCTCTAGAGCTTGTATTCTGTCGTTGTCTCCTCGGCTGGGTGAGCGCAGGCCGCTTTGACTGGTCTGCTGCTTGACTCCGCCTCCATTGGCGGCTGCTACTCGGACCCATGTCACACCAGCGGCGGCGGTCGCTGCTGGCGATCCCGCTGTCTTGGCACCTCTTGTTTTACTGCTCGATCTCTCGCGGCTGGCGCCGCGCGATGATGGATGACGTATTCTCTTGACAGCGCTTGGTAGTTCTGGGAATTCGTCTTTCCTCGATAGTCTCGTCTTTAATGCTGACGATGGGCGAGACTCCCCGATGGCGTTTGCAGCGGTCTTTGCGTTCTTGGCCTCCAACTGGCGTTTCTTGACTTGAAACGGCGTTTTCTATCGGTTCTTGCAGTTCTTGTCACCGGTTGGGTGTTGGCCTCCGCATAGTTTGCAATGTGGTTGACATGTCTTTTCGTGGTCTTGGTCCGGATCGGCTTTTCCGCAGCCGAAGCAGACCTTGAGGTTGGGCGTGGGGCAAACATCCCTGCGATGTCCTGCATCTTGTAGGTCCATGCCTGCATCTTGTAGGTCCATGGTCTTGTAGCCATGTCCATGGCTGCATCTTGTAGGTCCATGCCTGCCGCCCTTGCGAGACGTGGTCATCATTGGTTCGCCGCTCTGTCGGAGACACACGATATGGGCGCTGTCGAAGTGGAGCATGCGATCCGGTGTCGACTTAGTGCGTAACAGTAGACGTGCGACCCAGCGAGGTTTTCGTGCAATCAAAGGAAGAACGAAACTTGGAAAGAAATAAAGTAAGACGTTCTCATTGGGTTGCGTCCAGATTGGCGTCCATGCAGTGGGCAAAGGCATCGGATTGCAATAGCCCGGGCGAACATGGAGAAGCACTCAGTTTACTGCTCTCAAGGGGAGAAAGATCACTTGATACCTAAACAACGAGACGAGCATAGACAACCTCTGCGAAGCCAAGTGTTTCTCCCTGTAGAAGAGCGCACGGAGTCGCTCACGGATTGGTCACCAACATAGTGGTGGCGCCATCACGAACAGTTAAAACGTCGGCAGGTAGCGGAAGGCATTTGCGGCGGAAGGAAATGTCGGAAGGCGTAAACAAAAAAGTGGCGTCGGGGGCAGAGGTACAGCACAGGGGCACGATTACGGAGGATCTGGGCGGGACGTCGGTGTCTTCAGCGGCGAGTAATTTCGTAGCAGCATTACAAGAATCGTCGAAAAGAACAGAAGAAATCTCGAATTCAGCACGGGAACAATTAATGATAGTTTATTGCGGGAAAGAAAGTCCCACCCGAGGATGATGTCGTGAGAGCAAGCTGGCAGCACGATGAATTCAATGGTGTAGGAATTGTTCTGGATGACGACACGAGCAGTGCAGGTGGCTAGAGGGTTAATGGGCTGTGAACTGGCGGTGCGTAACGAGAGTGTAGAAAGGGGCGTCATGACTTTTCGAATAGAACGGCAGAGGTCGGCATGGATGACAGGAACACCGGCTCCACTGTCGATGAGAGCAATAGTAGGGACACCTTCCACAATTACGTCGATAACATTTTTAGGTGACGAATGAGGACTTCTAGGATTCAACGGCCCCGCAGTTCTTGCCTCCGGAACTGCGGCTTAATTTTCCTCTTCGGTATTCGGCGACACATGGGAGAGACCAAACACGACGTGGAGAAGCTGAACGGCAGCCAGCGAAACTTGGACGGTCAGTTGGCTGAGGGGGCAATTTGTACGGCAATGGTTGAGTGGCATACGGTGTAAAGTAATGGGTGGCGTAAAAAGGCGCCTAGGGATAGCTGGCGGCGGGCGGAAATTAGCGGATGCGACAGTAGCGAGCGACACGCCCTGGCGTTCGACATGCAAAACAAATCGGACGATTGTCCTGCGTGCGCCACGCGCCCGTTAGCTGGGGTCTGCTCACTGGACGTATCGGCGGTCGTGATGGTAATAAAGCCGGGGCTTGGGCGCTGGCGGAAACGAAGCGCCAGGAAAGGAAGCGGCAGGTGGGCATACGACAGTTCGGCGAGAGAACGAAGCAGGCTGGTGCGGTAGCCGTCCTTCTACCGAGGCGTAAGTGAGGGGCGCCGCTACGGGCACACTATGCTGAGCTGATGGTAGTGCCTCGGCGACCTCTTTTTTGATTACATCTTGAAGCGAAGGCGCCAGGGTGGAACGCGTGTCTGAGATGTAGGGGAGAAGGGAGACTTGGCAGCCCACGTCTTCGCGAATGAAATCTTTGATTCGCGAAAACAGCGTAGGGTCCCCTTCATATATTGTCTCCACACTTGATAGGGGCTGTTCCCGAAAATAAGCTTGCCGAGTGAGGGCTCGCTGCTTGCGCAGCTCGTCGAAACTCTGGCAAAGGCGGACGACGTCAGCGACAGTTCGGGGGTCCTTGGCTAGTAACATCTGGAAAGCGTAGTCATCAAATCCCTTTAAGATTTGTCGCACCTTCACTGTTGCTGCCATGGAGGAGTCGACGCGCTTGAAGAGATCGATGACATACTCTATGTAGCTAGTGAACGTCTCCCCAGCTTGCTGTCCTCGCACGCGTAAGCGCTGCTCGGCACGAAGCGTCGTCACCGTAGGGCGCCCGAAGACTTCCATGAAGTTAGAGCGGAAGGAGGACCACGTATTGTTGCGGGATTCGTTACCACGTTTCCGCAAGGCCGGTGAGGGAGAAAGGGACATTGATCATCCCATCGGTTGTGATTACTCAAAAGTTCGTACATGCAAAGCCAGTCCTCCCAATCATTTTCGTCGGTACCGTTGCACTTGGGTGGATCCCGCTCGCGCGGTGCGCCCGAGCAGATGACGGTTGGTGCCGACGACGGAGGCTGCTGGATGGATTCGTGGTTCAACGTGGACAGCATTCGGTTGCGTAACTCCAGGATGGTATCCAAACACCTGACCTCCACCACTTGTAAGGGATATAGTTGACCCTCCGGTAACTTGACCCTCCGGTCAACTATATCGAACGTTGACCCTCCGGTCAACTATAGTTATACTTGACCCTCCGGTCAACTATATAGTTGACCCTCTTGTCAAGTATAGTTGACCCTCCGGTTATTGTTGACACTCCGGTAGAGTAGACCCTCCGGTCAACTTTATCGACCGACCGAACGTCGTTTATTGGGAAGAGCAGAAGCAAGGTGATCGCAGGTACAAGCATACAGACGATGGCCGATCTCGCGCGCCGAGACCATCTGCCGTACTCCTTCCACTGCTAACAGCGTGCGCGCATACCGTCGCCCATAGAGGGGCCACGATCGCATGGCACTCTTTCTTGATGTGCTGTATACCCCGATAAGCTGATAACGTTACAAGAGCTGCTCATTATTCTTGCTACAATATATATATATATATATATATATATGTGTATACATATATATAATTTGGAAATGAGGGGCTCGATAGGAAATACAGAAAGAAATGCCGGCAGCCTACAACGCCAAAGAAAGCATAGGGGAATGGTTAGACTATTTTTCGACCGTTAGTGAAGTTATATAGTTTTTTATTAATTTCAGTAGAAAGAAAGAAAGAAAAACACGCGCCCAGAGTGGGAACCGAACCCACGCCTTCGGTCCCCACTCCGGGCGCGTGTTTTTCTTTCTTTCCTTCTACTTAAATTAATAAAAAATATATAACTTAACTAACGGTCAAAAAACAGTCTAACCATTCCCCTATGCCTTCTTTGGCGTTGTAGACTACCGGCATTTCTTTCTATATATATATATATATATATATATATATATATATATATATATATATATATAAGGGAGCAGTTGACGAAAGCAAGTCTCTTTGCTGAAACGTTGGCAACAATCGTGCTTTTACCTCGTTGAAAGTTTTCTTTTCTTATATATATATATATATATATATATATATATTGTGAGCAGGTCCATGGCTGAGGGTTAGATAAAGCGTTTAATACTTGTTGAAGCAAGTTACACGTCTTCTCTCATCGGAGCCATTGTGGGCCCCCGGCCACAGGAGCTGCTCAATTTAAAGGGTAGGGGGGGAGACGGGGGAGGCCTTGGCGTACGTGACTCGAGGCTCGTTCACATGGCGCGAAGCAGTTCGAGTATCCGTGAACATGAGACCGCAATTTCATTACGCGCACATGGAGTGGCAGGCACGAGTTCTCACATCATTACACGGACACATACACTTCACACCTGTCTGGCCTACGTGACTCGATGCACGTAGTGACGACCGCGAGTGTTCTGAGGCACAGAAATATGTGACTGCGTTGTATCACACACATGGAGTGGCAGCCACGAGTTCGCACATCACTGTACACGAAGATGAAGGCGCGACTTCTCACATCCCACCCTAGCCAAAATGACCAAGTCCCTTTGGTGACGTGAAAACTGAAGAACAGTCTGTTAACATTGAGGTCAAGCTTCAGATGACGCAAGAATAGGGTCGATGTAAGGTGGTCTAAATAGCTTGATCTGGCTCACATGCACCACTCTGGAGTCAGGAGTTCCCGAATTCCGGCCTACTTGAGTCACGAGGTAAGTAACCGGGGTCTTCTTTTCGAGGATCTGATAGACTCCCTTGAACCTCGGAGCCAATTTCTCTGACACATGCGGAAGAGGCTGCTGGCGGCGCACCCAAACCAAGTCTCCAACCTTGTAGGAGTGATCTCTGTGCGCCCGATCATAGTACGCTTTGCGCGCTTTCTGGGCGTTTTCCGTGTTGCTGGCTGCTTCGGCTCGCTGGGATTGCAGTGCCAAAAGGCGCTCTTGCACAGAAGTGGGCTTTGATGCGTGGATGGTCTGGTATGGTAGATTTGGCGTATATCCGTACATTAACTCAAAGGGGGAGAATCCAGTGCTGGAGTTCAGGCTGGTGTTCACGGCAAAAGCGGCTTCGTCGAGCTTTTTTGTCCACTGTGACTGGTCATGGTTGCACATTTTACGCAAAACGGTGACGAGGGTGCCATTGCTTCGCTCGACAAGTCCGTTACTTGCGGCCCTGTATGCCACTGAATAGTGTACGGTGACTCCGTGCATTCTCATGAAGTTCTTGAATTCTTTGGAGTCAAAGGCTTTTCCGTGGTCAGAGAGGCAATCACTTGGAATTCCGAATCTATGAAAAACAGAGTGAAGGTGCCTGATTACTTCCTTCGTGGACGTATTCGGTACGGCTTTTGGAACAATGTACCGTGTGGCGAAGTCAATTACATTCAGAATGTAGCTCTGTTTGTCGCCGGATGGTATTGTTATGTGGTCCATAGCGATCGAACTGAATGGTACGTCAGTAGTAGGCATGAATTCCACCTTGCCGACGTTCCGGCTGGCTGGCAACGTTGGCATGCCTGCACGTAGCTTGTAACGGTTGATAACATGTTCGGCCACCAAAACCGTCCTTGCAGTTTGTCCATCGTGCGTTTGATATCCATGTGCCCACTTGCGTCGTGCGTGAGCTCCAAAACGCTTTGTTGAATCTTTGCTGGCACAACAGGACAGTGATGCCCCTCTGAAGTTACCCGATAGAGGATGTCATTGATTATGACAAACGGTCCTGCTGAGTTAGGTTCAGCACACACTTTCTGCTTGGTGCTCTTGCAGAAGTCGTCTGCATTTTGCATGGTCGTGAATTCATGCGTCTGAGATAGCGCTGCACATGAATGCCGAGAAAGCATGTCAGCAACGTAATTTTGACGTCCAGGGCGGTGCTCAACAGAGAACTGAAATACCGCCAAATCCAGCAATATTCCTGTGAATCGGCGAGACGGCTTGAAGTTTCTGGTCAAGCAGGCGACCGACCAATTATCAGTGAGCAGGTGAAATTTCCTACCAAGCAGGTAATGGCGAAATTTCACTGCAATAGCCCAATGCACAGCCAATGCTTCCCAAACGTTGCTGTGTAGCTTTCGTTCAGATTCCGTCAGTGATCGGCTGGCGTATTCAAGCACGACTTCTTTTCCGGCTTGTTTTTGTGTCAACACCGCTCCAAGAGCTGTTGCAGAAGCATCCGTAGCCACTGTTGTGGGCGCGTCGCGATCAAAGTGGCCCAGTATGGGTGCTGATGTAAGGGCCGAACGGATGGTCTGAAATGATTCCTCACACTCAGGTGTCCATTTGAAGTCGGCACTCCGCATTGCAGCTTGAAGTGGCGCGCAAATCTTAGAAAAGCCAGGAATGAAACGCCTGTAAAAATTTGCGGCTTGCACCCAAGATAGCTGCTTCGGCGTTCTCGGAGTAGGGATGCGCAATATGGCTTCAATCTTTGCAGGATCTGGCTGCTTCCCGTTTTGTGAAATCAAAAATCCCAGAAATTGTACTGAAGGAACAGCAAACTTGCACTTTTTCAATGAAGCCTTAAAGGGGCACTGACACAAAAATTTAGCATCTTGTTTTTTTCGTTGCGATAAGTAGCTAGTGACCTACTTATAACCTGTAGAAACCTCATTTGCTTCAGCGTGCGACGGTTGTTTAATTAGAGGGATTTTAAATGCGGCCAGTCGCAGTTTCGGTTTCAGCGAGTGCCGTGAAACGATGGATTTTGTGGATTTTGTGTGAACAAAGCTGACCACGTGACCGTCGGAGGGATATCACAGAGCAGAGCCGCCGTAGCACTGTCGAATCCGCATCGACGACAGTTTCTGCGAATGCCCCCACGTACTGATCTCGTGAGGCGCTTAATTAAAAAGCGACCGTGGATGTGACGCAGGCGCTGCGAGTGCAAATGCTACTGCGGCTAAAGAACGACGCGCGACGCTCGAGACGGTGGGTGGCAAGACGCGCGCTGGGAGCAGCCGGCCGGTCTGCCTACAGGTCCGCCTACAGATGTGTTCGCTCAGCACTGCGGCGGATATTCGAGTGCCGCTCTCGTAAGCGGTGCAGATGTCAATTTTTAATGCAACCCGCCATCGCATCATTAACTCCTTTCTCATGTAAGCCACTATGGTCGGGACTTGGGGACAATTTCGTGCAGCGGTAACAAGCTATCACTCGAGCTACCTGCGCCGGCCTGGACCACTTCGCGGCCGTGGCCGCCGCCTGCACAGCGACCGTGCGGCTAGCTCAGTGGGCTTTTCGTGCCTCCGGCGCGTTTTCGCATCAAATGGTAATAAACAGTAATAGAAACAGAGTGCCTGGAATCGCTGTAAAACTTTGGTCGCGGCCAGCTGCCCGATTAGCTGACGAAATCACAGCGCCTCCGCCGCCAACGATCGGGTCGTTCGTTCTCGAGAGCAGAAGCTCCGCCCTCCGGCCCTCCGATTGGAGCGGCGAGCTGGGCGAGCCCGCGTAAAACGCCGGTAGTGCGGAAGCGGCAAACACAAACTCGTGACGTGTTTGGATGTTGTTTATTTACAATTGCGCGTGGTCCTCTGCTGGCTGCTCGGTTGCGTTTCGCACACTTCAAAATTGATTTTAAATATGTTCTAGGCTGTATTCGCCGCTGATATTTTGCAGATGATGTATATGTGTTCCCACCAATCTATCTCCGACGTTATCTCGCCTTCGAAATTTTGTGTCAGTGCCCCTTTAAGGCCTGCTTGTTGCAGGAGGGTCAGAGTCCCATCGAGAAGGTCGAGAAATTCTTCCAACGAGTTCGCAAAGATGATGACGTCATCGAGGTATGTACGCACACCATATTTCGAATCTCTGGGTTTGAGTTGGGAAAATATTTTATGCATTGCCTTTTCGAAAGTGGCAGGTGCGTTCTTTAGTCGAAAGGGCATTCGTGTCCACTTGAAAGTGCCTTGATGAGTGATGAAGGTTGTCTTGTCTTGGTCCTCTTCTTTTACTTTAATTTGCCAATACGGACAGCATAAATCCAATACGGCAAACAAAGAGGCTCCACCAATGTCATCAAAAATGTCGTCTGCTCGCGGAAGCGGCTGGAGGACACTGACTGTCATCTGGTTGAGGGCCATATATTTCACACATAGCCGCTTTTTGTCACCCTGTGTCACGACAAGAGCTGGAAATCCCCACGGTACAGAGGTCGGGCGGATGATGTCTTTCGACAGTAAAGTTGCTGTCTGGTTTTCTAGAAATATTCGGTCCGAGGCTGTGTATCGGTAAGGTTGTCGTCCGTATGGCTGGGCATCGGGCTTTAACTTAATTTCATGTTCAATTCCTTCGTAGAGTCCAATGTCATCCGGACTCCGTGTGAAAAGGTCAGCGTGTTTTTCAACAACGCGTTTGACAGCATCATGTTGTTCAGCAACTAGCTGTTCTCCAAGAATGATATCAGTGAAGTCGTCGTCACCGGAACTGGAAGGGGAAAGAGGGGCTTCTGGGCTGCAGAGCTTTGTTACAGCGCAGCTTATCGTGGGGGCTGGTTTCACTTCAGACGCAGCTGCTTTGGCTAGTTTGCTCCATAATGGCTCATTTTCGTAGGGCTCATGGGCTAGTTGAAGTGCATCGGCCTTGGCATCTGGAGCATCAAAGTGAGACAAAGCTGATATTGTCAGAATAACAGCGTTGGCCATTGGTGGCATAAGCTGGTCGCGGCACTGAATGATAGTTTTTGTGCTCGGCTGGTGGATTTCAGATGGCTGAGGAGGCTTTACGTGGAGCTCAGCTCGAGCAGCGCAGAACCAGTCCTCTCCAAGAATGAGTGGAAGCGCGTTATTTGTCATAACGGCCACTTCTACTACAGCTGATATTGCTCCAACTGTTATCCGGAGACAGACAGTTCCGATAGGCGTCACTGATCCTCCTCCGACAACAAGAACGGGTGGTCCTGTCCACGGCAAAACATTTTGTTTTGTGAGCAGTTTCGACGATATAATCGTCATAGACGAACCACTGTCCGGGAAGGCTGGAATTTCTCCGATTCCTGGTATAACGGCAGGAACCACAGCGCAACAAAATTTTGACCCATCAAGTGAATCAGGTGCGTACGTGGCGTACGCTTTGGGCTCTGTGTTCCGGTGATCCTTACTTCTTTCGCTGCACTTCGCTGCTAAATGACCGGTCTTCTTGCATTTAAAGCAAACGGCGTTCTTTATGTCTTGACCGGGTCTATGGGCTGGTGCACCATACTTATCAGAAATTTCTTGATACCGTGCATTTTGCTCGGCGGGCGGAAGCTCAGAAATGCGCTTTGGTGGCGGGCGCAATTGCTTTTGCGATTTTTCTTTTGGAGGGAAGGTCGAGGCTGGTTTGTCTTCGTTTTTGGTCTGCGCAGAAGACTGTCGAACGTTTCGCGTCCCTTTTGTGTGCTCAACGGTACGGTCTACTTCAATTGCGATGCTCAAGAACTCATCGACAGATTTCGGGCGCTGTACAGCAATTGCTGTTGCCAGTTGGTCATCGCGTATTCCTTGGATTAGATATTCAATCCTTTCTTTGTCTGTGAGGCTGACCGGGCATCGAGAAATTACCCACAGTTTGGCGAATGCATACGAGTGCAGAGTTTCGTCGGCTAGCTGTAATCTGGCGGCCACGGTCTCCTGCCACTGGATAAGTGAAAGCTGTTCTCCAAAACTTTCTTTCAGGCTGGCTTTCCAGATGCGCCAGGTTGTCATATGCCGACCCTGCGTTTCATGCCAATCTGCGGCTGCGCCGCGCAGTTTGCTTTGAGCTATAGCAAGGAGTGTAGAATCTTCCCATGCCGCTAGTTTTTGGGTTCTCTCAAGCTCTTCGAGCCAGCTCTCGGCGGATGGAACACCACTTCTGTGAAATGTTCGCAGTGAAGCTGATAGATCAGGAAGAGTGTTTACTGTAATCGGTCTCACCTGAGAAGCCATTGCAGACGTCATGATCGCCATGTATTGCTGCATGTAGGTGGTGAACTGTTGAAAATTAGAAGCGCTATCTTCGCTGAAGCTTGGCATTTGAGGGAATCCAGTCTGGGCAGGAGGAGTGTGGCTGTCTTGGGCTGCATCAGGCGAATCATCTTGGTCTCGGTGACTTTCAATGTCGGCGAGTAGACGGGCGGCAAGTTCTTCTTTGTTGCCTACGGTGTTAAGCTGTCGGCGTTCAAGTTCTTGTTTTATGAGCGGAATTGTGATTTGTGCGATGTCATCGGCGGTTGCGTTGCTCCAATTGATGAACGGCATCTCGGGCAGATTCGTAAAGACTGCAGGCGAAGATGTTTGAGAGTGGCGGTAGCGACGGCTGATTGCTGAGCGAGTTGAGCTGCTCCGGTGCTCTTCGGCTTGGGCTGAGGCTGGGCTTGTCGGGCTGAGGCTGGGCTTACTGCTTGAAGCATGAAGCAGGCTCTTCTCGTCAGTCGTGTCGCTTAAAGCTGCAGCAGGTAACGTTGGGCGACTGCGCCATATGTGAGCAGGTTCATGGCTGAGGGTTAGATAAAGCGTTTAATACTTGTTGAAGCAAGTTACACGTCTTCTCTCATCGGAGCCATTGTGGTCCCCCGGCCACAGGAGCTGCTCAATTTAAAGGGTAGGGGGGGAGACGGGGGAGGCCTTGGCGTACGTGACTCGAGGCTCGTTCGCATGGCGCGAAGCAGTTCGAGTATCCGTGAACATGAGACCGCAATTGCATTACGCGCACATGGAGCGGCAGGCACGAGTTCTCACATCACTGTACACGGAGATGCAGGCGCGACGTCTCACAATATATATATATATAATATATATATATATATATATATATATATATGCAGCATGCCGTCGACCATCGTAGTCAGCCCCCTTCCCTAGACATGCTGGAACGGGGGGGTCACCTCCACTCCATACTTTCCTTAACATCTGTGTGTTACGGAAACGTGACATAAGGTACTACCTCCACCCACGTCTTATACTCAACGTCAACGCACATAATATATCCGCATTCCGGTAGTCCGTTCGTTTGGGCTCTTATGCCATTGTTCTGCGGTGACCGGTATTGCTGTAGCGTAAGACTACTTGCATGTGCTCCGGGATCCGTGAACCAGCTTGAGGGGTTTTATGTCACAGCACAATTGGTGCATGAAGAACTTCGCGACTTCTTGTGCAGTCCCTTTAAGAACAAAGGTGGTCTCTGCGTAGCGCGTCGTGTAGGCTGTCGCTACCACAATCCACTTGTTCTCGGCTCATAGCGCAGGGAACCGGTCCGGAAGGTCCGTCTCGATATGCTGGAATGGCCTCGATGGGACGGCGATCGGCTGCTTACCGTTCGGCGGGCCTCATCAATGGTGTTTTCCGTCGCTGGCCCCCATAGCAGCTCCGGACGTAGTGGGAGACCTCGCACGCAAGGCAGGCGACAGTAGAACTTTGCATTATTTTTTACAAGTCTGCATGCTGTACCCACTGCCGAGATATCAGCAAAACGGGTTGTAGCACGCTTCCAAAATTTCACTGCGGAGGCCTGCGAGGATGACAAGAAACTACTCCGCTCTCGTTGTAGGGTCGAAGTTTTGCTTCACTAGCAACAAATTTTTCAGCGAGAATGCAGTGCAATCCCGCCTAAAATTCCTTGGCAATGCGGCATTGCCTCCTTGGAAGTAGTCGATCAAGACCGTAGCTCGGTGTCGTCAAGCTCCTGGTTGGTTAGGTCGCTTACCCTTACGAAGCAGAGAAATTCTAAGGAAAGTTTGACATCCACCTAAATGACGCAATACGGCTGCAAAGTAAAGCTATAAAGCTTTCCCACAAACTTTGCAGTTGAAAAAATTCGTCCTGGTGCAGAATTTTTTTTTCAACTGCAAAGTTTCTGATGAAGCTGTATAGCTTTCTTTGCAACCGCATGGCTGCATTTACGTGAATGTCAAAGTTTCCTTCGCAGAAACTTACTCCACCTTTGGGATTTTCCCTAAATCTGGTCGATGCTGAGAAATGAGGCGCCTTTGCCAAAGTCTGGTGCCGGTGGGTGCACAGGAGCGGCCGACCGGCAGTCGGCATCCGAATGTGTCCTGGTCAATTTGTAAACGATGGTCAGGTCATATTCCTGCGGGTGCGTGCTCTATCGTCCCGAAAGGTCCTTCAGATATGCTAGCCAGCAAAACTTATGATGGTCTGTTAGCACCTTAAGTGGCCTCCCATAGACATACGGGCGAAACTTAGAATTGCCTCATATTACTATGCAAAGCAATCGCCACGGTGGCTCAGTGGCTAAGGCGTTGTGCTGCTCAGCACGAGGAAGCGGGTTCGATTCCCCGCTGCTCCGACCGCTTTTCTGATGGAGACGAAAACAAAAACGCCCGTGTGTTCCAGATTTTGCCGGACGTTAAAGATCCCGATGTGTTCAAAATTAATTCGGCGCCCTCCCCTACTACACGCCTCATTGCCTGCGTTGCGTGGGCGTGTTAAACCCTACTATCAATCAATCATAATATGCAAGGTATTTTTTTTAGAGGCCACACATTTCCTTTTCTATTTTGATAGAATGCGCCTGGCATGAGCAGTAGTAGTAGTAATACCCTCGGTTACAGCTTAAGGACAACAATGAAAGTTCCCCCTTGCGCCTCTTCCCCTCAGCCGGCTGCTACTCCGCATGGCGCGAGAAGTTCCTTACTGAGAGTAATTGCAGAGAGTATTTCTCGTACGTAATCTGTTTTTAATATCCTTCAGTGACTGCTAAAAGACTATGCGGGGAAAAGAAAACGATGTTACGCATTAAGCGCAATCTCGCTTTAAAACGTGCGCGCGTGTTGAATCCAGGTTCATTGCTTGCGGGGAGTGATACACTGCGTTAGTAATTGCCTTTCTTAACTTCCACCCGGGTATAGTAGAGAGTTCCTTTACTGGTCATCATCATTATTATCAGCCGCAGCCTATCGGCGCCCACTGCAAAGCGAAGGCCTCTCCCATTGATCTCCAACTACCCCGGTCCTCTGCTAGCTGCCACGGATTCATCCCCGCAAAGTTCTTCATTTCATCTGCCCGACTAACTCTCTCCGGCCCTCTGCTACGCTTGCCTTCTCTAGGGATTCACTCTGATCCCCTCAATGACCAACGGTTATCTTGCATTCACGTGGCATTCTCTGCCCACACCCATTTCTTCTTCTTAATGTCTTCTTATATGTCCTTAATACGGGCTTCTTTCCTGAACCACTCCGCTCTCTTCTTGCCCCTTAATGTTACACCTATCATATTCCGCTCCATTGCTGGCTGAGTCCTCGTCAATTTAAGTTGAACCCTCATTGTGAGCCTCCACGTTTCTGCCCCATAGGTGAGTACCGGTAAGATGTAGCTGTCAAGCTCTTTCATTTTCAGTGACAATGGTAGGCTTCCATTCGTTTTCTGATACTGCACTCATCCCATTCTTATCCTTCTAATTATCTGCGTATCATGGTTGGGATGTGGGGTCACTACTAGGCCTAAGTAGATATAGTCTCTAATTTACATTCCTCGCTACTCTGCTCACACGCGGTGCTCTAGTTCTAGTTTTCTGTATATTAATTTTCAGGCCTACGATTCGACCATGCTTGTGCAGTGCGGTAATCATGCTTTGCAATTCGTACCCCAGTTACTGAGCAAAGCAACATCAGCGAATGTGAGGTCACTCAGGTCATCATCATCATCATCATCATCATCATCACAGCCTATCTACGCCCACTGCAGGGCAAAGGCCTCTCCCATTATTCTCCAATTACCTCGGTCCTGTGCAAACTGTGACCAATTTATCCCCGCAAACTTCTTGATCTCATCTGCCTATCTAACTTTCTGCCGCCCCCTGCAGCGCTTGCTTCTCTAGGGATCCACTCTGTTACCCTTAATGACCAGCGGTTATCTTGCCTTCGCATTACACGCCCTGCCCACGTCCATTTCTTCTTCTTAATTTCTACTAATATGTCTTTAACCCCAGTTTGCTCCCTGACCCACTCCGCTCTCTTCTTGTCCCTTAATGTTACACCTATCATTTTCCGCTCCATTTCCCGCTGAGTCGTTCTCAATTTAAGTTGAACCCTCTTAGTGAGCCTCCAAGTTTCTGCCCCGTAGGTGAGTACCGGTAAGATGCAGCTGTCATACACTTTCTTCTTCAGTGACAATGGTAGGCTGCTATTCATTATCTGAGAATGTCTGCCATATGCACACCACCCTATTCTGATCCTTCTAATTATCTCTGCCTCATGGTTGGGATCTGGGGTCCCAACTTGGCCTAAGTAGATATATTCGCTTACCATTTCCACTGTCTCGCCACCTATCTCAAACTGCTCTGCTGTCCCGAGGTTGTTGATCATTACTTTAGTTTTCTGCATATTAATTTTCAGGCCCACGGTTCTACTCATTTCGTCTAATGCGGAAAGCATGCTTTGCAATTCGTCTTCCCAGTTACTTAGCAAGGCAACGTCATCAGCAAATCTGAGGTTACTGAGGTATTCTCCATTAACCCTTACTCCCACCTGTTCCCAATCCAAAGTCGTGAATACTTCTTGTAAGCATGTTGTGAATAACATTGGAGAGATTGTGTCTCCTTGTCTGACACCCTTCCTAATATGTATTTTACTGCTCTTCCTATGGAGGATGATGGTAGCTGTAGACCCATGGTAGATATCCTCTATTATTCTTACATAATGCTCATCTACCCCCTGGTTCCGTAATGCCTGAATGACTGTTAGGGTTTAGACCTAGTCATCATCATCATCATCATGATAATCATCACAGCCTATCTACGCCCACTTCAGGGCAAAGGCCTCTCCCATTATTCTCCAATTACCTCGGTCCTGTGCCAACTGTGACCAATTTATCCCCGCAAACTTCTTGATCTCATCTGCCCATGTAACTTTCTGCCGCCCCCTGCAGCGCTTGCTTGTCTAGGGATCCACTCTGTTACCCTTAATGACCAGCGGTTATCTTGGCTTCGTTATCTCATAATCTATGAAGGCTATATATAGGGGTTCAGTATACTCAGCGCACTTCTCTATCACCTGATTGATCGTGTGACTATGGTCCATTGTTGAATAACCTTTACGGAACCCTCCTTGTTCTTTAGGGTGACTGAAATCTAAGGTTGCAGAGATTCGGTTAGCGATTACCTTGGTAAATACCTTGTAGACGACTGACAGTAAGCTGATCGGCCTGTAATTTTTAAAGTCCTTCATGTCGCCTTTCTTATGGATTAGGATGATGTTCGCGTTCTTCCAAGATTCCGGTACCATTGCGGTCATTAGGCAATGTGTATACAGGTTTGCCAGTTTTTCAAGTACAATTTATCCGCCATCCTTCAAGAGGTCTGCTGTTATCTGATCCTCACCAGGTGCTTTGCCCCCTTTCATTTCTTTCAAAGCCTTCCTTACTTCTTCGGTCGTTACTGGTGGGATGTCTATCTCCTCTGAACTACTGTCTCGTTCGGCATTATCCTGTATGTCCCTGCTACTGTACAGATCCCTAAAGAACTCCTCGGCCCTATTTGTGATGACATTGCCTTGCTTATCCTTATGTGCATACATCTGATTTTTCCCCACGCCAAGACGTCTCTTCACTGCTTTCAGGCTACCTCCGTTCTTTACAGCGTATTCGATCCTCTACATATTATACTTCCGTATGTCAGCTGTCTTACGCCTATTGATTAACTTCGAGAGCTCGGCTAGTTCTATTCTGTCAGCTGCGGTAGAGATTCTCATGGTTTGCCGTTTTCTGATTAGATCTTTCGTCTCCTGTGAAGGTTTACCAGTACCCTGTCTAGCCATAGTGCCCCCGACTTCTACTACACACTCCGTGATAATGCGTGTAAGGTTGTCGCTGGCTTTTTGTGTCGTAGGCTCGGCTTCCTCGTTAAGGGCGGAATATCGGTTCTGCAGCGCGATCCTGAATTCTTCTACTTTACGTCTTACTGTTAGCTCCGTTATGGGCTTCTTTCGTACTTGCTTGTTGCGGTCCCTCCTCAAATCTAACCTAATTCGAAATCTTACCACACGGTGGTCACTACACCTTACCCTTCCGAGCACTTCCACATCCTGCACGACGCCAGGGTTATCGCATAATATGAGGTCTATTTCATTTTTGTGCTCCAACATTCGGGCTCCTCCAGGTCCACTTCCGACTCTCCCGTTTACAGAAGAAGGTATTCATTATGCGTAGGTTATTCCGTTCTGCAAGCTCAACTATTAGGTCCCCCCTGCTATTTCTACAGCTTCAGACCATAGTTCCCAACTGCCTTGTCTCCAGCCTGATTCTTGCCTACTTTAGCATTGAAGACCCCCATAACTACGGTATACTGTGTTTTTACTTTAGCCATTGCGATTCCACATCTTCATAGAAGCGTTCCACTACTTGGTCGTCGTGGCTGGATGTGGGCGCGTAGCCCTGCACCACCTTTAGCTTGTACCTCTTATTGAGCCTAATTACAAGACCTGCTGCCCTTTCGTTAATGCTATAGTATTCGTCTATGTTGCCAGCTATGCTTTTATTGACTAGAAATCCCACTCCCAGTTCTCTTCTGTCCTCTAGACCACGGTAACATAGGACGTGTCCATTTTTCAGCACCGTAAAGGCTTCGCCTGCCCTCCTAACCTCGCTAAGCCCTATTACATCCCATTTAATGCCCTCTAATTGCTCGAAAAACACCTCGAGACTTGCTTCGTTAGATAAGGTTCGCGCGTTAAACGTTGCCAGGTTCAGATTCCATTGGCGGCCTGTCCGGATCCAGGGATTTTTAGCACCCTCTGCTGCGTCACAGGTCTGACCGCCGCCGTGGTCAGTTGCTTCGCAGCCGCTGGGGACTGAGGGCTGAGGGTTAATTGGCGTATTCATGGGAGGTTGTGGCAGTTACTACACCAGGGTGGCCAATCCTGCTCTGGTGAGGGAGTGCATTGCCGGCAATGGTCGCCGGGGTCACGACGCACCCCAAGCCCCTTTGTGCAATTCAATAAATACGCGGATTTTTTAAAATCCGGTGGGAATTGTCCGGCACCGGGATTCGAACCATGGTCCTTCTGCACGCGAGGCGGGTGTTCGACCTCTACGCCATCGCTGCAGCTCTACGCCATCGCTGCAGCGTCACTCAGGTATTTTTCATCAATTTTTAGACTCCTCTGATCCCAATGTAATGTTCTGAATGCCTTTTACAAACAGCCTGGGAATAACATTGGAGAGATTGTGTGTCCTAGTATGACGTCCTTTCTTATAGGTATTTTACTTCTCCCCTTATGTAGGACGATGGTAGCTGTGGACCTATTGTTGATATCTTCTAGTATTCTTACTTAATGCTTGTATACACCCTTATCCGGCAATGCCTGAATCACTGCTGAGATTTTGACAGAGTCAAATGCATTCTCATAATCTATGAAGGCTGTGTATAGGGGCTGGGTATACTCAGCGCATTTCTCTATTACCTGATTGATCGTGTGAATGTGATCGGCTGTAGAATAGCCTTTACGGAACCCTAATTTTTCATTAGGTTGGCTAAAATCTAAGGTGACAGCAATTCTGTTAGCGATTACCTTGGTAAGTACCTTGTAGACGACTAAAAGTAAGCTGATCGGAATGTAGTTTTTCAAGTTCTTCATGTCACCTTGCTGATGAATTGGGATGATCACACAATGAAGACACGAATAAAAGCTTGATAATTTTCCTTCCCTGTCCCTTATTAACTCCCCAAATGTGTAAGCAATGTGTGCAGGTACGGAAGATCTCATCAGTGGTGGCAGTTTGTAGCCATTTTACCTGAATATACTTCGTATTCAGGTACGTAGTTAGGGTTAGCGCTTGTCTTTGTCCAGTTCGTCCCCTCTAAGCATTTTCGCCCTAGAAATTGGTACCAGGTAGTTAGGAAGACGATTTTTCTTACAAGAAGAAACAGTAAAGCACAAATTAGCGCGGAATTAGTTTTTCTGAAGTCGTAGGGGAACAGGCGAAGGGGGCTGAGGATTCCCCGAAGCCCCCTCTAAGAATGCATATGGCCAGCTTCGCTGCACGTGAGACACGTAATGATAACTTGCCAGACAGGTTGAAGAAGCCCCCGTAAATGGAGAGCGGCAGTGAGGCCTCTCCGCGGGAGACGCCGAAGGTGGTAAGGGTGGCGTTGAAGAAGAGTCCGGCACAGCGGAAGAATCCCGACGAAATCATGTTCACCAGGAAGCACACCACGGCCACCATCCAGCTGAGCGGGCCGTCCGGCTGCGGCATCACGTTCCTCCCTGCAGCACCGCCAGCTGCTGTCTTCTCTTCATCGGCGGCAGTCTGTCCTCC